>JAXIVH010000002.1:736975-761975 GCA_036785325.1 Urophycis tenuis | reverse complement strand
CCATTAAGCTCAGTGAGAACTGCACAACTATTTTGCTTACTACAAGTCCAAGTGGCACATGCATCTGTGACCCAAACATCAAAGTGTACTTTCAACCCAATCAAACCCAAGTGCACTAGGGTGCTGACATGGTACCAGTGGGCTCATATTCCTCAATTAATATAAATAATGAATACACTTTTCAGTGGCAATATATTGTGGGTTATCAACCAGACCCAACATGATGTCATGCAGCTTTCTCCAGACACTAGTCATCATTGAGTACAATTGCCTGAGTTGATGACACGGTGTTGATTGTTATGTTTTTTAATACCAACCATATCGCACATACAGTATGTGTCCAGATGTTCTGTATGTCAGAGTGCTGTGTGTCTAACTTGACACGTGGACAGAACTGCAACAGGTTGTCAAACTAAATACATCTTTAAAACCGAGTTTTAGCAGTTATAGAGCCAATATATGGATACAGTTTGTAGTACTGTTGAACTTCAAACAACAAAACAGATGACCAAACAATGACTATAGTACACAGTATTATGAGCCCTAACAGGGGGGCAGTAGGCTGGGGATTCTAATGCAAAGCATCAGAATCATCCATTCGGTTATCAAGTAGTACCACATCAAAATATTGCTACACAATCCCATCTTAAACCACTTATTGTACGTCCAAATTAAAGAAAAAGTGACCACATGATACTTCAGACAGTTGTGATGTAAACTGCATTATGACTGAGAACAGCAGGCTTCACCTCATATAATGATATGGTTTGGCCTTTAAGCTCATTTCATTGTGAGTGTTGTTTTAAAACAAATGTAATTAACTGTCGAGAAAGCTATGCTGACTTTTTTTGTAGACCTTATTTCAAGTTTTATACACACAAGCACATGCAATGGTGCACACGTACACAGACACACAGACACACACACACACACACACACACACACACACACACACTGTGTTAATGACTTGCAGATGAGTAACTCCTACAATGCACAAAGGGAAGTCCCAATGCTGACTGAATGCTGGTAACACAAAGAACAAGTCTAATCCTGCCATGAAGGAGAAAACTAGACTGGGGAAGCACATTTCAAATACAAATTCACTACTGGTCCATTAACTTACAGTTGCCAACAGAAAAAAACATTATATCCTTTTAATTAAAGAGAAGATGACATAATCATCAGCAGAGTAAAAGAAAAACGACCCTTCAAAGTCTGATTTCATACAGTACAGTGGTCTTTCTACCTACTGACACACAGGCCCTGGGAGTAACTGGAAGTTCCTAGGAGGAACATATGAGATCTGCCTCAATACTAGGTGTTTCATTAGTAGTGGATTTAGCCAGTGTGAGGACAGCAAACCACTCTCTGTTGTCCAACCTGCTTCCAGTCATGGAAACACAAAGTGATGAATACACATTCATGTCACCATTCCCCTTGCCAACCCCCCCAGAGGCAGGTTCACACACCGCTGTGTGGTGTGTGTGTCCAACGAGAACAAATAATTCCTCACTTCCCTAATGAGCATGGAGGAATGGAAGCTCTGGATCAGTCTCCTCACACACACAGTAAATCACACACACCTGGCCTGACAGGGAGGGGACAGGCCTCCACAGCTCTCTCCTCCTCTCCATTCTTCTGGGGGGCCACCAGCACTGAAGCCCACCCTGCCGGCCCCTGTTAGAGCTTCAGGTTGGAACCAGGACCAGAGTTTCTTCACAGGAGATGGAAGCCGTCTAATAGGTCTACACAGGTGGTCCACTTTGGTGGTCAACTCATGACATTTCTTTGTTCCTTCTTTACCATAGAAGATTTAGATCATAGATAAATAATGTTCTCATTATACTGGCAACAATGAGATCAACAAACACTGTTGCTTAATATATGATTTATAACGTTTTCGGGGATTTTATAAAAGAAATAAAGACAGCAAACCAGCATCACATGGCAAGTCATGCTCCTGACTCACCATGTAGGCAGAGTTGGGGAGGGTAGGAAAAACACGATGCAAACAACCACGTCCCTCATTAGAGCTGTGGCTGTAGTGTGGGCAGCCCACAACAGGAAACCCAGGAGTAATCCCACAACAAACCTTCCTAAGGCAACAGGGGAAGTGACGCCTACTTCGTCCTTACACCCCCCCCAACAACCTACTCTCCTCCTCCCCATCTCTCTCCCTCCACACACACACACACACACACACTTAGACTGCCCCCAACTCAAGTCACACCTCGCCCCCTCATTTCCACCAGACGCGGGCTGTCCCATACAACCCTCCTGGCTGCGAGGGCACTGTGGGAAGTGCAGAGTGGTGAGAATCATGGTGACATGTTTATGAGCGCTCCGAGCAGTGGGGAACATTTCTGAGTGGTGGCACAGGTAATTCATTAAGAAGGGACCCTCTCCAGAGGAAATTAAAACCCCTTCCAGTGGTGTGCGTAGTGAGGCCATGTTGCACATTATAGAAAGAGCCGTACAATGTTTATGTCATGTTAATGTGAATGTCATGTTTAAACTTGTGTAATTAGAGTTTAAACATGAAGCCACTATGCTTAAACGCAACCTGAAGAAAGCAAATATTTACGAAAAGACAGCACTCCGTATACACACACACGTATCCCACACACATATACTTTGTGCATTGTCAACATGACCAGCCACTATCAACCATGAAGACAGTGATTTCTATTGTGTAGAGGCACCTGAACAAAAGTGCTGGCATCTGGGAATAAGGAAATGTAATGAGGTTCACCAGGAGCATTGGGGCACCAGTTACTGCATCCACACTGTAATGAGGTTCACCAGGAGCATTGGGGCACCAGTTACTGCATCCACACTGTAATGAGGTTCACCAGGAGCATTGGGGCACCAGTTACTGCATCCACACTGTAATGAGGTTCACCAGGAGCATTGGGGCACCAGTTACTGCATCCACACTGTAATGAGGTTCACCAGGAGCATTGGGGCACCAGTTACTGCATCCACACTGTAATACTTCCACAGGTAGAGGTGGGTGGGGGTGCATTACAAAGTGTTCTCAGTGAGAGCCCAGTGAAGGAGCAGCAGCACACAGGACTCTGTTGTTGGTGAGCACTACTACTACTAGACTGCTAAGCTCAAACAATGAGATGAATACAAACTATATATTTTGTTTTATTTCCTATAAAACCAAATACATGTCTACATCCAAATAAATGTGATTGTACTTACACCTGACATTTCCTCCCTCAATACTGCCTCTGTTCATGTGTGGCCTACACTTACATTGACTAACATGTCATGTGTGTGAGTGCATAACAAATATACAGTATATATTTGTGAAATAGCATCCTTTAAACCAATAACAATAGTAACACTCTCAATTGACTTGCAAAGTAATTACCCTTCACTGGGATAAATTGACAGTAACAACCATCTGTGATCGGAAATGCAATGTCTAGAGAAACAGGACAGGGAAATGGTTTCTAGTTTAGTATTACTTAACCTCACCACTGTGGTACTGATGTAGTGCTCCACAGTCCACACTCTACACACAAAGTAGAGCAGCGCCATCTACTGTCCAAATACCAAACCAGCAAGCATCAGTGTGGAAGACATGCAGAAAGAATGTGCTGTGCAGTTTTCCAGGCGCCTAATTATAAAGCTGAATGTGTTTTAACCAGCAGGCCACCAGATGAGGAGGAAGAGAGGCCAAATCTAGCACCCTCTATGTAATTAGGCTTCACAGGCACTTGGCAGGACGCGCCAGATTTCTCACTTCAGACTGTGAGTGAGCACAGACCAAGGAGAGGTGGTGGGGGGTACACTTCTTTTCCACTGTAGTCCAAATAATTGCCTCATTATTCCCCAATAAGTCACTCAGAGTTTTTTTTCCCATGGCCCAACACCTCGGACACATGCACGACACATATTCAGAGTGTGGAGGAAATTGAAACAAGTCAAGCAACAAATAAGAACAACATAGACAGTTGCACATGTCAACTTCAATTGTAACCTTGTGATGAATGGAATGGGTTCAGTAGATACGGTGAGCTGTAGAGAGAACGATGGAGAGTGTCTGCACTTTTGAGGGCTTCACGTCATGAAAATCAGCTTTAAATCATGTATATGTATATGTGGATGTATATATATATATATATATATATATATATATATGTGTATATGTATATTTGTATGTATATGTGAGTGAGACATTCCAAGTGTAATCGGTTGAATACACAAGTACACAGAGAAAAGGTGGGTGGAGTTGCAGATTAAGTTATGTTATGCAAATCTGTGCATTGTGTGCAGAGTAACACCACTTCCGTCTTCAGTGTCACCGAGGCTGTCAGCAGCCACAAGCAGCCACACTGGTGACACGGGTCCATGTGAAAACACGTGTGAATATAGAACATTAAGACAATAAGGGGGGCCAGTAAAACAGTTTGGTCACCAGGTCAGTAAAACGTTCTACCCACTGTCCAATTTAAGGCCAATTAAATATATATATATATATATATATGTATATATATATATATATAACTCGCATACAATTACAAACACAAAGAACATGCCAACAACAGTTCATGCATGTCATTGCTTCCATCAAAGCTCATGTACAACCTTCCAGTTTATGTATGATGTAAATACTTACATTGCTTTCAGTAATGCACTGTATATTTCTACAATGCTGCTCCAAATCATTCTCCGTTGCTGCTTATTTTCATTCTCCATCTTACATTCTACATTGCTGCTCTTACTGTTATTCTGTACTCATTGTATTTTATGTTTTCTTTCATTTTCCTTCCTTGTCGGAACGGGCCTCATCCAATACATTTCATTGTACAGTATGACTATAAGTGATGCTGCACATTTGACATTAAAGGACTTGAATCTTGAATCTTGAATGAATTGGCACTTGCATCACTTGCATGATTCACTCGAGTGAAAAAGTTGGGAGATGGCAGAGAAGTAAAGCTCAGACACTGTGGGATTTGAGTGAATACTTTCTGAAGACTTTAAATAAAGGCCAATCAAAATTGTCTGGGGCCAGCATGTTTCAGACCGGTGGCCCAAATGGACCAGTGGCAAAAAAATCTTTACATTGGTGAAATTGAGTAAGACCAGGCTTTTATACTACATTTAGATTAAATGTTCAAGAGCCACATAGCACTCACATGGGGGAAATCAGTTTGATGGTAATAGTTTGCACCAATGATTCATCGTCATATTTTTGGCAATCTTCCTGGGTTCTATGGTTATTTCATATTTTTAGATCCCTACATTAAATTTGGTAGGCATGACAGTTGGTGCACTTCTACATTTTTACCACTTGGACAAAGTTAACAGTGGTGTATCAACTTTATGAATGTCTCAGTAAAAAGTAACATGAGGGCCATATGGAGAGCATCACACCTCACATATCATGTGCATTCTGTGCTATGTGTTCAAAACATCCTAAAAGCTATCGGCTACATACATTGAGTAAGATTGTCAGATTTGGAATTCTACCTAAATTAAAAACTACATTAATTTCACTTTTGCATTAACACTTGTACACTTGAACACTATGTCCATAGTGCTATATTCACACAAGATCCCAGACCAGTCAAATGTGATTTCAGGGAGAGGGGGAGTGAATGAGTATGGAAGATTAGCATAATCATGTATGTAGGCCTAGTGTTGACCACCTGCCTTACAGCACCATGTTCTGCCACACATTTTCATTGTTGCTGTTGTTATTATGGTTATTAGGCTATAGCAATAATAATGATTGATGTCTCTCAGTTTTTAAGAAATGAAAGGCTAGGTGTTTCTACAGCTGCACATAAGAAACTCATGTGGATCCCAGATGAACTAACCTACATTATAGTTGAGCTCCAGTCCTTTCTTTGTGTGCAGTCAAAGCACTGTGCCTGTATAGACTTGTTAACAGAGCAGGCTGACCTGTCTTCTCCCCTGTAGGCTTTAATGTGAGAGAAACACATTGGGTTAAGCTAAAGAGACAGATCTTGAAAGTAAAATAACGGGCCAACCTCTGCTGTACTGTTGTTCCACAATGGTCCACGTGATAATCTGAATCCAGGTTCACATACAATAACATCGAGAGTATGAGCATAGCTTGCGCATGTTAATGCTGTAGCCTATTAACGTACGTCTGACTTTAAACTATGTTGAGGCTCACATGTTGACATCCACAGGTAAACATCGTCAGTGCATGCAGATCGGCTTTATACGAGTTTGATATTTAATCCCAAATACCAGCCACTGACAAGCTATAGTTTCGGAGAGCTATACATTCCAATTAAACTATTCCATGAAGGGAGGCGCCTTATATGGTTTTATAACTATTCCAGGTTGAGCAATAGTTCCTATGCTGCTGCATAGACGAGTTCACTAATACACGCTGTTCCTGTTATAACAGTGTACAACACAACGATTGATATCACGTATGTTTCGGTATTGTATGTTACGCACCATGCAGACAAATTAAAAAAAAAAAAAAGTATGGTTATGGTTATTACATATTCTGGTGAGTAGCCCATTGTCCATTAACATATCCCACCCCAGTATGTTCCCATCATTGCTGGTAACGCACAGGTTGTTCAGCACAGTAGTGGAGTGAAGGCTGTGCTCTTTGCCGACTCTGTTAGCCTGGTGCCAAACACCTTACACTGCTCGGTTTACTTCCACCACTTGACTTCAATTGACCGCTTTACTGTCGACTAGATTCATTATTCGCAAAGTTGGGCATGGGGGCCTCCTTGCATACAATAATATGCCACGAGCGCCCCGTATCTGCACTGTTTGAAATGAATTGTATTGAGAGTCTACTACTTGTCTACCGCTTATATTATATTTTTAATTTATTCGTCGAAGTGTATCGTACTAAATATGTATTCTTATTCCTGAAAGCACATGGAAACGCACCACACCTAGCAACAGGACTGCCAGGACGCAGGAAGGAACGTGCTAGCTCGCTAGCCACTACTTGTTAGCAGCAGAGCTCGGCCATGGCGGAGTATGATGACGGTTGAGTAGACGACGCTTACCGATGTGGTTATCTTCAATGTGCACGATAAGCTCGGCCAAAGAATCAAAGTGCAGCCCGCAGCCTCCGAACCTGCAAATGTTAGAAAAAAATGAGGCAGCGGCGATGCCAGTCATGTTTGCTGCCGCATTACAAAATGTTGACAGCGGTGAGCAAAAAGATAGCAGCCAGAGACAGCGGTGCGAACAGCTGGAGGCGGCGCGGCAGCGTCTCGACTAACTTTGGGCGGCGGTACCTTGTGCCGATGTTTATGTGCTCGCGAGCATTTGTGTGTGCGCGCGCGCGTGTGTGTGTGTGAATCCGTGTGTGTGTGGTATTGACACCATGCACGTTGTCAATATGTAAATGTCTAGAGGCCTATTACAGCTCTCGTAGAAGTATGTGTCAAACCCTGAAAAAAAAAATAGGCGAATAAAAAAGAATCTTGAACCACTTCAATGAGCCATAAACATGCTGATAAATATTAACAGTACATCACATTGACCAATAATGTTGATGTACATGATGCTGCCACATAGTGGCAGTGTTTGGCAAGACATCAGTGAAGGACTTTGGAACAGTAGCCTACTGTGTGAATAAACTTGCTACAAAGATGATTTAATCATGTTACAACATATCTACATTGGTCAACCCATTATAGTTAATCAACTTATATGGTATGTGATACCCTATTTTGAGTGTTCAAATAGATTGCGGAAGGAAAACACATCATTAAAGCTGTTGATCATATGTGCGGTATGGTGGTGGTGGTGATGATGATGATGATGATGATGATGATGATGATGATGATCCCATTTTCCACAACCACTGTTCACCATCATAAAGGTAAACCTATCGGACACAGGCCGATGATGAAAGGTGAAATGCCTTCCAAAGATGTCATTGCCTGTTCCTGTAACCTTTAGATTTTCCACCAATCCATTCAACAGTACCAGTATCCAGTTACCTTCTTTTCACATGTCTTTGGCAGCAGAGAGGCCTTGGGTCTCAGCCTGCTGGTGCTGTAATGGGTCCTCACTGGGCCCAGCCCAATGCTTCATCAAGGCACCAGAGAACTGGCACACCTATTTTTCCAAGGATGCTGGAGAGCAGTGTGGGATAATATGGGGAAAGCATTGCATCACACACAGTGCCCTTACCAAAGGCTAGTTGACTAGTTGAAATGTTGACATTAGTTGTTTATTGGTTATTGTTGTTAATGAGTGAAAGCTGCTTACTAATCACTTGATCAAATGTAATTCATTAATTTATTACAGGCCAGTAAAAGAAGATGAGGTAATTGTATGTAAGTGTGTGATACTCTGTACCGTATACTGTTAAGAAGCTGAAACAATTTTCCCTGAGTACTAACAAGTGAATTAATATGTACACTGAAAATATGATATGGATAAGAAGGGGTAATGTTTCGCACAATACCATTGGCCTGATTAAAGTAAGCTTATGAGGAAAAATGTACATATATGTATTATGTATTTGTGATTTGTGTGTTTGTATAAACATGAAAAATGCATGACTTAAATAAACAAAAAATGTGCAATAATTTCATAAATCATTCAAGCAAAGTTGCAAGCATTGTAATGTTGTGTACCCTTTGGACAGATAAAATATAATTCAGCTTTTATAATGGAAGCTCCTGCAACAGGGGGGGCATGTTATTAAAGCCTCTGACACATGCAGGCCTCTCTGTTCAAGGTAGGACACGTCCTACATGTATTTCCAAAAATGTTTTTGATAAAATGGAAGCATGTTTTTACAGTGTATTTGACATTCTTCTTTTTTTGGCTCCTTTTACACCTGCTTCAGTGGAGCAGCTCACCGTTTTTCAATGTGACTTTGCACAGAAAAGGGCCAGATGGTATAAAAGCTTTAGTATAATATAGATCAAATCCGCCTTAGTGGGGGTCACTGACCCAAAGTCTATCGGCTCTCTACACCCCTAATAGTCACGTCCTCTGGGAATATAATGTTTGGATTGGTTGAGAAATATATCAGCAATAAAGAGACAAAGGGATGTCATAAATGTTGATTAAAGCTCTGGTTAGAAGACACAGGCGGAGAAGCTCTGAGTTATGGCCACTTTTCAGACTGCGTTATTGTTTCAGTGACAGAGCTCTTATTGCTTCTGGAGGAGTGGTGCGCAGCCAGCGGTAAACATTTCTCTCCCTCGCGAGGAGTCATTAATCCCTGGAGGGGACGGAGCTTCATTGTCTGTGGTCCCAGAAACCACAGCCATCTGGCACCAACAGGTCACAGGTAGAGCTCAGCTCCCAGAAGGTATGCTGCTAAAGTGCTGTGGGTTTACATCAATGTCACCTTCCCATTCCAATGACCCCTGGAGTCTGAGTTAGACGTTACAGGTGATGGTGGGATGTCAGTGTTGGTAACAGAAAAGTAGCACAATGTTGATATGACATTGTGACATATGTTGGGTGGTGACATACTTAGTTGGGAGGACAGTAAATACCCTTACCCCTTTTCCTAACCCTACAGATTTTATTCACTTTAATTGCATTCATATTTAACCTACATGTGTATAAAACCTAGTTTTAAAACAACACAGTAAACAGTTTGTATCACTCTGATATCATATGCTTATCATAACCTATGGAAAAATGTACAGTATATAGTGTAATCCAATTGTCATTAATATGTTCATATTGTCTGTTTGTATTTACACATATTTATGTATAAACTGAAAAATGCAAATATAGTAAGGGAGGGGGTGAGTAAGCCTATCAAATCAATTAAGTTTTAGAGTATATACTCTATATATAGTATATATAGTATTATGTATTATAGTATATTATTATTACATACTGGAGTATACAGTATTTCTGTCTGTCTGTCTGTCTGTATTAGTATAAGCGTGAAGCAACAGCCTACATTTATTATGTTTTCAATGTGTATCTCATGTGCAGGCCTATAATTAAACGCTATTGCATAATGTCCAAGTAGGCCTACAGTTATTTAAGACACTTAGTCTACTTAACTGATCAACATTTCTGCTGATCAAATTAGCTAAGACATGTCGCTCATAAAACTGTTGCAAAGTTAATTGTAAGTGGTGCTTTGCAGAGCTAATTAGTCAATAGTGGAGCTCGAGCTGTGCGCCACACCCACTCTTGCACCCTTCGTGCTTGCACCGCCTCCAAGCGGACCGCAATGATTTAGAAGTTCAGGAATCCCACGTGACGTCACCCTAGGGGTGACGTTATGCTTCTCTAAATAGAACGTATTGTAATCTTTCCTCAGTCCAACGTGGTTTCTTCTGAGAGGCTGCTACATTTTCTACAATTGTTTGGTAAGTTACAGTTATTCAAAAATCTAACGTATAACATGGTGCATTCAGCAACTGTTGACTAGTTAGAGTTGTTAAAGCATTTTTGGTTACTTTTATTCTATTTGTTCTGGTGTTGCACGAAAGCAAAGGCAAACCGACACGTTTTGTTCGCATGCATGCGACGTTATGAGATAGCCTACATATATGGCCAGTGTTGTGTAGAGTACAAGGGCATGGTCGCTCCTCATGGGATAAACGTGTCGATCTGTTGACTGTGAGGAGTTGTGCGCTGCGAGTCAAGTGCTGCTCGCAGACTGTCAACTGACTTCAATGAGGTAGGGTATTACCTCATTGAAGGCAAGTCTATAATTCATAATGGCTATAGCGCACAATGCGAATAGAAAAATTACGAAACAATTGCAGCTCTTTCATTTGACTTTGAACCCAGATACATTGTAGCGCAACAGTGTCTTCTAAAAGCGTAGCTGGTCTCCACAGTGTTTCCATCCTGCTGTCCCATCTCGGGATAGGCAGCCGGCGGCCGTCCTGATGCGGGATGGCGCTGAATGGGTCACTCCATAGATGAAGTTGTGCTTAATTCAAAAGATTGAAGAATGTAAAAAATATAAGATGTTCATGTTTATTTGTCCTTTGATGAAGAAATGTTACCGACATTACGTCATTCTGCAGGCCCAGTCGATGGGCTATGTGATTGATCGCCAAGATATTGAGGGTCTTAGACAAGAAGTTGAAGAGGGATTTTAACGTTTTAATGGTTGCCTGTTGTGTTCACGACAGGCAACCATCTTTTGTTGATCAATAACAACTAGTTTCCCACGCATGTCGCTTCGATGGCAGTTTTCCACTCATGCAGGTTAAGCCGCAACTCATATTTATTTATGCTGTTTTGATTATAAGTTGTTTACAATTTATTTGAATAACTACATAGTTTGATTTTTAACATTTAAAAAGAATAATAATAATAATAATATCCTTAATAATGATCATTACAACAATGATTTGCCTAGTTTTGGTCAGATCACTGCTCTGTTATAAATTATTATAATTAATACAGAAAAAATAATGTAACATTGACTATCCTACTTGTTTCCAAATATATATTTCCAAATATATATTTTTAAAATTTTGAATAAAAAAATACATAGTCGTGTTTTCCATAGATCTGTGCAACAATCCAAAAAAAGGAAAGAAAAAAGGTACATAGAGATAGAGAATGGTTGCAACTTCCATCATTTATGTAGCCCATTGCTACAGAAATCCTACAATACTAGTAGGATTAATAGTAATAGTTTACCTGCCTATCTATCACCTGTTTGTCATGCATTCAACTGGAAGAAGAAGAATGAGTCTTTTACTATGGAAGAGTGGGAGTTCACAAGATTCATTATTTAAGAGAGCTCCATTCTTTGCCTGAGGGGGCTTTGGTCCCACCTGAACCTCTGCAGTCAAAGGCCCAGGCCAGGGAACACAAGACTGGCTTTGCAGTGCATGTTTGTGCCTGCTGCTATAACCCTGTCTGCCTGTGCACTCCAACCCCACCCCCTTTCCCTTTTCCTCAGCAAATTGTTTAAATTGTAATATGTGACCTGTACCTTCCTCCTGGGGTCCCCATGAATTCAAACTCTGGCCCCCAATCTTTCCCCCGCCTTCACATTGGGATTCAGTAAATATGTGTAACAAAATGTCCTTAGCTAAACTAAGGCATATGAAATGTAGCTAAGTGCCCATTTCAAGGAAAGGGTATTGAGCATTGATAGTTTAAAGTAGGAAAGCTGTTGGATAATTAACAGAGATAATGACAGAATTTTCATTGTTTTAATGCCATATGGTTTGAATTTCCTGCTAAATTTGATCTAGGCCTTTTTTTATGAGGAAGAAAAAATGTTTTTCACCCATTTCATACTCTTTCTCTTCAGAAATTATGTATGCCATATGTGCTATAGCATATATTACTTCCTTCAAATATGTTGATTATATAATTGTTGGAAAGGTTTTAATAGTGCATTGATCAAAACACTGAGAAACGGATACTTACTTACTTTAACTTGAATACAATTGGATATAACAAACCAAAGTTAATATGATTGTAAACATGACAGAAATGTTTCTTGCTTTAAATAGTAAAAAACAAATGAAAAGTTTAATGTGATTGAACAGTCACAAGAGTCGTACTGTAAAGAAAGCAAAAACTAACAAAAAACAATATTAAGATAATAATTATAGTATTGTATATTTGCTGATGTACCAAGATAAATAACTTTATTGAATCGCAAATTTCTAATAGAAAGTTAGTTATATTTAAAATGGTAGTTTGACCTTGAAGTATTGTTGTTTCAAAACAAGCCAGATGATAGCTGATTAAGTAGAAGAAAAGACCAAGTGAGCTGGTGAAGGAGAGCCAGCAGCCGTTCCTCTCTGACAGAGAACCTCTGTACTGTCCCTCTGTCACAAAGTATTGCTTGTTTGTAAAACAACACTGCTGAGCATAACAAAATCTAAAAATGTTTTGACTGTGCTTAAAGAAATATTCTGTTCCCATGTACAAACACATATGTATATCATATAGCAGTAAGCCCACTGTCACATACTCACTGTTGTGTAACCCACTTGGCTTACGTGGAAGTCACACTTTTATCATTTTCTTTACTCTTTTTCTTTACCTGGGGGGGGAAGTTCTTTTTAGTGCTGGCAAATGATCAATATGGACCTTTAGACTGAATGGACATTGTAAAGGAATATTCCGGGACTTTCTGGTGCTGCTTTAGCTCCACAGTGACACTTGGAGGGAAAGGCATTGTCCAGCTTATTCCTAATTATATTATTGGTTTACTACTAAAGCACAGCACAGTGGATGTAGAAGATAGCTTCTTCTTCCAAAGGTTTGGAAGGAACACATTCATTCTTCTTCTTCTTCATTCTTCTTGATGAGTTTTTCCTTTGCAAAATAGCACGGTTCAAAAGGGCAGAGTCTCACCTGTGATGTTTGATGATTATTTGCTAATGATATCGGCATGACTTTAACAGACATGTGTGATGAGGCTTTTTGCAGTGAATAGGGACACACCTCCTCCCTACAAATCTCGCAATGACACCACAGGCAAAAGTTTCATGTTAGCACCAAAGCAAAGACTTTTCCCATCTAAACACAACATATAAAATAAAATGTCAAATGTTAACACTAGGATACTACACACATTGAATACGTTCATGATAAATATCAATATAAAAAAGGTGCAACAAAATATATTTAGATTAGGATTAATTGCATATTTAATATGAGGTAACAGGCAGCAGGAAAACATATTGATATATATATACTTGGCACAATTGGAAGGCAAGCAAAGAAGGTGCATTGAGTGCACTACCCTCTGTCTGGACTTTTGAGCAAAAGTAGGAAACTGTCTTCTGTCCCACTGAACAATCTCTCCACTCATCACTTTCTCTTTCACATGCTCTGCCACTTCCTCACTGCTTCGCATTCTTACTGACATGCTATGAACAACCATTATTGATGGTCAAAGTGATCAAAGTGAATTCATTTGCACATCCTTTATCACAATTATCACAATTATCTATACATGATGGATGTGGAGCTTTCTGTGTTATTGTTATATGTTTAACCACTTAGGTGTTGAATGTAAACAAGTGATTATTTGTCCTGGGATGGGCACAATCAACCAATAGATATAGTTTTGCAGACCTTTTGTTTTTGCATTTCAAGCTTTTTAGAATATATTACTTTTGCATATGACTATGAATAACGGTTGGAAGTGGAGACTATGTTATAGTGAGGCCCACCACCACATGCAAGGTACATGCAATGCAAGTTGTCAAATTATGAAAAAAACCCTGAAACTTAAACCTTGTCCCCCCGCATGTCCACCCCCCCCCCCCCCCCCCCCAACCCAATGCCCGGTGCCTGGCGTTGTTTATAGTTTCATGAGGACACGGCTGGAGTGATGAACTCAGAGCAGGAAAGGCCTTTTGTATGCAGCGCTCCTGGATGTTCTCAGGTGAGTGTGTCAGACAGGACCACACTGTGTGTGTGTGTGTGTGTGTGTGTGTGTGTGTGTGTGTGTGTGTGTGTGTGTGTGTGTGTGTGTGTGTTTGTGTGTGTGTGTGTGTGTGTGTGTGTGTGTGTGTGTGTGTGTGTGTGTGTGTGTGTGTGTGTGTGTGTGTGTGTGTGTGTGCTTGTAATATGACCAGAAGGCCTGAAGAGCTGTTGTGTCTCAGAGTAGACTGAGTAATAGAAAGGAGTAGAAACGACAACTGAAGGAAACTACTAACTGGAAATGTCACTACTTTTCTGCTGCAGGTTTAAAAAGAAGAACAGATTTATACAGATGTCATGAACTTGACCAAGATCAACACCACAGATAAAAATGTATAAAACGCATTAGAAATAATTTTGGTTTAGAAGGAAATGTTGAAGGCATGATTGGTTTGTACTGTAATTAGCATGATTAATGATGAGCATAAAGGTGTTTTTCACTTCCAATTCTGAATCATGACAGCGATTTCCTACCGAGGACCACTTGATGATACACCGACACAAGCATGAGATGACATTGAAGTTCCCCTCCATAAAGAATGACACCTTGCTATCAGGTGAACTACAGCTCTCTAAACACACGTCTCTCCATCCAGACCCCGCATGGGAGCTGTGCTTTTATGAGCAGGTCTGTTTGCTGCTGCTCACTCATGTACAACCCCACATGTAAGGTACACGTCTGTCCCAGTGGTCTACGGTGACACTGAAGAGGAGTGAACAGCAAAACCTATGTTAGCCCAATGTTATCTCCTTAGCTGCAAAGGTTCAAGGGACACCACCAGCTTTGTCTGTGTCACTCAGGAGCAACATCCGAAGCAAAAGCATGTCAGGATAAATATTTAGCCACTGATGAAATACTCTTTTCCACTTGACAACACTCTTGTCACCCTCACTGCCATCAGTCTTTGTCTGACAGTCAAGCTGCTGATGGTTAGGGTTAGGGTTAGGGTTAGGGTTAGGGTTAGGGTTTTACATAAGACAATGGTTCAGTTCAGAATACGGCAGAAGATGACAGATCAAGGGCAAGCAGTGGCAGTGGTTCTCCAGACAGGCCCACAGCCTTCTCTGACGGTGCAACGGAGATTGTGTCTGTCTTCTTTCATTATTTAGAACCAGTGGACAAGAGGATTGGGTTTTCTAGGGCGAGTGTCCTTATCCCGTCTGAGTTACAGCTCAAACAGACCACACCTGCAAAGCTTAAAATATAATAACACATAACATAGAAGTCATTGATTTCTAATAGGCTATTTCAGTATTGTAAATATCACCAATATCACCAAAGATGTCTATTTATACATGTCATTATTATTATGATTATTATTCAATGAGATGATATTTGAGGCATCAACTTATTTGTGAGAATTCTGAGCAAAACTGCATTTTGAGTATTAAGCTGTTGAATGTTTAAGTCAATACCCAGTCTAGCCGAAATAGCTAGCCCAGACCACAGGGTATACTTGTAGTCTTTTGAGCAAGCTTGATCCAAAAATCACCTGTCTGAAACCCAATTCGCCCCTAAAGTCAATGAATGAATATCACAGTTTTCTCAAAGCAATGGGCCCTCACACAGTGGGCATGGCCTGGGCTTTAAAGCGAGTATCTGACACTATCTCAAACAATATGAGTGCAATATTTTATTTCATGTGAACTGCAGTTTTCAGTATGTTGCTCTGCTGGTACCACATAGGCCATTGAATTAATTAGTAAAGTGATTTTGAAAATGGACTTATCAACATTTATGACATTTCAGACCAGACACCCACTCCAACGCGCTTCCTGAAGAACTGCGAGGAGGTGGGACTGTTCAGCGAGCTGGACTGCTCCATTGAGCAGGAGTTCCGAAAGGCCCAAGAAGAGGAAGACCACAAACAGGTAGACAGCACAGAAGAGCTCCACAGACCAACTAACACCAAATTCCTGGCTTTTTCATCAGGGTACTTTATACTTGAAGATATGTCTAGTAGTATATAATAAGACATACTACAGATATGTGTAGTAGTATATAATAAGACATACTACAGATATGTTTTGTAGTATATAATAATAAGACATACTACAGATATGTCTAGAAGTATATAATAATAAGACATACTACAGATATGTCTTGTAGTATATACTAATAAGACATACTACAGATATATCTTGTAGTATATAATAATAAGACATACTACAGATATGTCTTGTAGTATATACTAATAAGACATACTACAGATATGTCTAGTAGTATATAATAAGACATACTACAGATATGTGTAGTAGTATATAATAATAAGACATACTACATATATGTCTAGTAGTATATAATAATAAGACATACTACAGATATGTGTAGTAGTATATAATAATAAGACATACTACAGATATGTCTTGTAGTATATACTAATAAGACATACTACAGATATGTCTTGTAGTATATACTAATAGGACATACTACAGATATGTGTAGTAGTATATAATAATAAGACATACTACAGATATGTGTAGTAGTATATAATAATAAGACATACTACAGATATGTGTAGTAGTATATAATAAGACATACTACAGATATGTGTAGTAGTATATAATAATAAGACATACTACAGATATGTGTAGTAGTATATAATAATAAGACATACTACAGATATGTGTAGTAGTATATAATAAGACATACTACAGATATGTGTAGTAGTATATAATAATAAGACATACTACAGATATGTGTAGTAGTATATAATAAGACATACTACAGATATGTGTAGTAGTATATAATAATAAGACATACTACAGATATGTGTAGTAGTATATAATAATAAGACATACTACAGATATGTGTAGTAGTATATAATAATAAGACATACTACAGATATGTGTAGTAGTATATAATAATAAGACATACTACAGATATGTGTAGTAGTATATAATAAGACATACTACAGATATGTGTAGTAGTATTAGTAGACATCCGTGGTTCAACATTTCATTCCCAGTCCTGTTGACAGCCACAGACAGCTGGTGAGCTGAGCTTTCAGACATGAAGTGGGATGGAGAGATGGAGTTCTCCATCTGTACTTCAAACAGCTCCACGCTGCTCACCTCCAAGGGCGGGAGTCATATTCTATCCCCTAGTTGCACAGATTGATCCCGCAGAGAGTCAGCACTTTGTGGCAGTGCTCAGACGTCACATACTGGTGCAGTCTGTTGTTGAGCTCAGTGCTAGCTCATGTCTGTCTGGCACAGTGGTGATCATTTGTGCATTATGTATGTATCCACCCTGGGGCTGCCATACCTGGGACACATGTTACTAGTCAAATTACCACCAGACACTTAATGCTTATCAAGCGTCTGGGAGAAACATGGTGTGGTCCACGCTGGCTCTCTGGAGCCTGTCTGTGCACAGGTCAGCCATGTCTAGCCATTCTCCAACCACCCTGCTGGATTAACATGGGAGCATCTATTAAGTCAGCAGACAGTGTGTCTGAACAGGACTCACCTACAGTAGAGCCCAGGGAACAGGGATATATTGAGGCTCTTGTTTGTTGTTGTTATTTTATAATATTGAAACCCAATATATTACTATTAATATTGATAATATTGATGGAAAACAAAATTCAATTCAATTATACCCAGTGCTTTTTTATATTTGAAATTATTTACTTTAAAGCTGGTAGACTCCTGTTATTCCAGGGTTTTCTTAACATTTGTTAAGTTGGATGTATATTTTATTTGGGCTAGTCCTCCTGGTTTGCTTTTACGTGAAGTTCCACGCATACGTTAACATGTTCAGCATGTGAATCAAATACAGGGTGCAGTGGGCGGTGTGTATATAGTGTGTACCTTGTATGCTATTTTGAAAGCTATTGGTCAACACCTGTGCTGAAGGAGAAATAAACAAACATATCCTGCTGAGTTAATAACAATATGGCAGCGTGGCTCTCATTAGAACTTCCCCCCACCACCTCCACTGAGCAGTCTCGTTTGATGATAGCTTACATACTTTTTCATTACCAACACACTTTTTCTGCTGGTTGTTTGCAGCCGAAGGCTAAGCAGTGATAAAGATAAGCGGACATTTAACAATAACCTACAATTCTGTACTCTCACAAAGGACCTCATCTTCTCATTTTCCCTCTCTCTCCCTCTCTCCCTCTCTCTCTCTCTCTCTCTCTCTCTCTCTCTCTCTCTCTCTCTCTCTCTCCCTCTCTCTCTCCCTCCCCCCCTCTTTCTCTCTCTCTCTCTCTCTCTCTCTCTCTCTCTCTCTCTCCCTCTCTCCCCCCTCTCTCTCTCCCTCTCTCTCTCCCCCCCTCTTTCTCTCTCTCTCTCTCTCTCTCTCTCTCTCTCTCTCTCTCTCTCTCTCTCTCTCTCTCTCTCTCTCTCCCTCTCTCCCTCCCCCCTCTTCCTCTCCTCTCTCTCTCTCTCTCCTTCTCTCTCTCTCTCTCTCTCTCTCTCCTCTCTCTCTCCCTCTCTCCCTCTCCCCCCCTCTTTCTCTCCCTCTCTCTCTCTCTCTCCCTCTCTCTCTCTCTCTCTCTCCCTCTCTCTCTCTCTCTCTCTCTCTCTCTCTCTCTCTCTCTCTCTCTTCCTCTCTCCCTCTTTCTCTTTCTCTCCCCTGCCTCTCTCCCCTCTCCCTCTCTCCCTCTCTCCCTCTCACCCGCTCTCTCTCCCTCTCTCTCTCTCTCTCTCTCTCTCTCTCTCTCTCTCTCTCTCTCTCTCTCTCTCTCCATCCCTCTCTCTCTCTCCACCTCTCTCTCTTTCTTTCTCTGTTTTTCACTGATGTGTTTCTCTCATTTCCAGAACATTTCAATGCAACACCAGCAGTCCACTCCAGGCTGGGAAGCCATGACAGCAGTGTAGTAATCCAGCAGGCCCTCCCCTCTCCCCAGTCCAGCTCTGTCATCACACAGGCACCTTCCACCAACAGACACATTGGGTAAGGAGTGTTGTTGTCAAGATGCAACTGCTACACTAACACATAACTTGCTTTGGGTGATAAGATACAGCCACAAACATGCACTTTTTGTGAGTTTCGCACACATTATTACCCTACATGACATAATCTCTTGTATCTATCTAACGATAGATCAAATGGAATCCAGCCTCAAAAGACCTTGTGATTGTTGGCTAAATGTAGTCCCTGAGAGATGTGTATGTCTGTGTGAGTGTGTGTGTGTGTGTGTGTGTGTGTGTGTGTGTGTGTGTGTGTGGTGTTACGGATGGTGTCATGGATGGAGTTAAGGATGGTCCAAGTGTAGTGAAAGCTAAAAGGATGCCCCCAGGCATATTGTCTCTTAGCTGATTGTCATCGCTGTGTTGTATTCTCTGAGTAATCTTAGTGTTCTGTTACATCTGGCAAAGCATGTGAAGCCGGCAATGGTGTGTGATGCTGTTCGATCAGTATTGTCCCTCCACAGTGCAGGACTGGGATGGGGATGAGATCATTGCCCATGCCTTAGCCTTGGCTTTGTTTACATCGGTTTAACATTTCATGCTTTAAAATAGTTATATTCAATGGTAATGGTGATCACAGTCCAACGTACTCCCCTTTCCCCTGCCAGCTCTCTCTGGCTATTGAAACATCTAATACCAGTCAGACTGGCCATGTACAGCAAGGCCCAGTATATGTGTCAGTGTTGCAGAATTTTCTCAGGTTATTGACTTCCTTTCAAACTTACTTGTAGTGCATACGAATGGGCAATAGCTGATCGTTTTTAAAGGGTTCAAAAACAAAAACCCTTTCAATATTTTGTTCAATCATATGCTGTTGTTTGACTGATAAAACACACACACAGGTGCACACAACCACACACACATATATGCTAATGCACATACACATGACACATAAAAAATATTGTCTGTAATCGTATTTCATTTTCTCTGATTTATTTGCTGTTGCAAAGCAGCCCTGTGGTGCGCCAGCTGCAGAGACACTCTGTATTCAGATGTGTTTAAGTGTACAGCTTGAGGAGCTGGGTGAATATTGGATGGGAGGCCCATCACTAAGCTTGACTGACACCCCGACAGACTCTTTGTCCAAAGAAGGGGTGGAATTTCATCCTTTTTAGGACCAGTAATCACTGCCAACCAGAGAGACATGGCCTGATGTGCTCTCGCAGAGTGTCATTAAATGCCGAGGTATGAGTGTTGCCAATTACAGTACGCTCAGAGATTGAGGATTCTTTACTAATTGACACAGAAGTCGCTGGGTAATTGGTTTTCCTCACGCTGTCACTGTCGAAGAGGATGTTATGTTTCTGCTGTTGAAAGAGCAGCCATCTTATATCAGCACAACCAAAACACTTTTGGGTGTCAGATTTCTGAGACAATGTCAGATTTGAAGTGATGAAGATGCATTTGCATAAATCATGAAATCTTGAAAGTGAAGAAAAACATCATGTGATGCCATCACAGTTGTAATGCACAGCAGAGGCCAGCGTGTTCAACACACAGAAGAACCCCGTACACACAGTAAAAGTGGCTCGGGGGGGCACTGTGTTCACTGCAGAGGAAGCCCTCTCCTGGCTGAGTCTCACAGCGAGGCTGATGCCTCAGCAGGAGTGCAGGGGCTGAGACCCCCACTGTGGACTGATGCCTCCACAGGACGCTGTGAGCACTGTCTGGAGGTGCACAACCAGCTCTGGGCACCACTACTGCACCAAATGAAATGATAAAAGGTGATCGCTGCAAGTTCAGACAGGAATCTAAGCTCCTAGCAGCTCAGTTCTCTGACAGTTCACTGTGTCACATATTTACACAAACAACCATATTTTTGATACAAAAAGTCTGGACCATATACAGATCTATCATAGCTAGCGTAGTATTTGCGACACTAGGTTCAGTATCTTTGACACATTCATGCTATGCCATGTGCAGCACAAGTGACACGCACTTTCTGAACTTGACTGGTTACTTTTCTGTCTTTTCCTGGCTCCATCCACGCTCTACACCTGTATATGTACCTCTATGCATACAGTATATACTACTTTGCTAGTTTCTTGTGTTATTGCAACAATACCTCCTGAAGACAAGAAATTGTAACTGTTGACTAAACATGTCTAAAGAGTAGAATGATATGTAGCAGTTCTAGAAACAACTGAAATAACACAACACAGAAATATTTAATGTCAACAAGCCATTGATTTTAAAATACAGCACAAAGCAGCCAATAGAGAGGGAGAGTTGTGCAAAAAGCCATTCTGTACACTGGGTCATATTCAGCTGTACACTGGGTCATATTCAGCTGTACACTGGGTCATATTCAGCTGAACAACGGCAAAGTGAGGCTCACTCAGGTGCCATCAACATTCCTGAATCTCAACTCTTGAAATAGGAAATTAGAATAACAAGTTATTTTATTTTCTCTGTGATGTTTAAATAAACTAAAGAGCTATGCGGCTTGGAATCAATTATGATTGGCTTTCCTCAAGTGCTTTTACTTTAGGATTGAATTGAGCTTGAAGCCGTGAAACCTGATGACCTCTCTCACACACATACACACACACACACACTTATGCACACACACACACACACACACACACACACACACACACACACACACACACAGACACACACACACACACACACACATATTTACGCACACACACACACACACACACACACACACACACACACACACACACACACACACACACTTACGCACACATGCCTACTAAACATGGGCCCAGGGGGTATGATTTCAGAAGCCAGTATGAAGACATAAGCAAAATACAACAGATCTTAATGTTAGTGGCATCATTATCGTACAGAGAAGCTATCGCAATGCTCTGCTTTGCACGTATAAACATCTGGCTCTGAGTTGTGTCAGAATTAAATGTGTTAGACATGTGTTAGACGTCACCATGAGAGATACAACATTATGTGGAGACTTTAATGAGGAGACCTTTTGACTCACTAGAGAGAGGGGGAACATGTTTGAAGATTGGTGGGGGTAGAATGGCATTACAAATTACATCCATTCATTCAGGTTTAGCTGAGGAATTCATATCCAGTCATTTCCATTACACAACACGACCAAACCTGAACCCAGCTGGATTCAGTAATGTCTGATTAGAAAGGCATTGGAAGGGAATGTTTTCCTGACATTATGATGCAGTATTTACACATGTCTCCTTCCTACTAGGATTCACCTTTGCACTCGTGGATTTAGGATGTTTCACCCATTTCAATAAACAGTCCAATTCTTCATTATATTTAAGTGAAAAGCCTTCGAATGCATACTATAAACCTTACAGGTGTAATTATGGTGGACACATTTGACTTTTTTTCTCGGTGCATAGATCACACCTTGCATGGCCATTTCCATTTTGTGGTTCTTGCTTTGAGTTGTAACGGAAGTCAGTGTGTTTGCCTCTTCATTAAACCACAAACTGCCATGCAATGCGTATGACAAATAGTGTGGTTTGTAGATTGGTTAGTAGAATTGGTTTGTAGAATTATGTGCCAAATGATGTTGAATAAACAACTAGGTGCAATAATGTGATTCTGTTTTTGTAGTGGTGCAAAACAATTCTGATTATAAAGTCCGCTCCAATAATTTCTATAGTTCATGACTATTTTACATTGCATTGCATTGGCATTGTATGATTTCTTTCCCTCAACATGTTTTCCTATTTTCCTTCTTTCCTCTTTTAATAATTGCAGTACAAAATGTTACCTTAACAGTGCATTGATTTTGATTGAAGCCATTGATAGTCCTTTTGGTACTATTGTTCCCATGTCAAAACATAGAACTGTCATAGTAATGGAGAGAGCTGGAGGGGGGGAATTGGGGGTGAGGGTGGGGGGAGTGGCTAGAGGGGGAGGGGAGGACTGGGGGTGAAGGTGGGGGGGGGGGGGGGGCTGAAAGGGGCAGGGGGACTGGGGTTGAAGGGGGCAGGTGAGATGGGGGGTTGTAAGGTACACAGTGTTATTAATTAGAGAGAGAGAGAGCGAATGACAGCAAGAGAGCAGGATGACCATCTGACCTGAATTAAGATGAGCTCATTGTGTACTGCAGGGGCTTTAACAGTGCGCTCGCAGAGGAACGCCCAGACTCTGTTCCTCTCATTCCAGCAGGCCTGTGTCATCCCTGCCCCAGGGGCCACCACACATGCAGGCTGCAGCACAACCAAACTCACACACACACACACACACACACACACACACACACACACACACACACACACACACACACACACACACACACACACACACACACACACACACACACAAGGACATGCCTCCCAGGCCTAGAGAGGGGGTGTCAGGGGGGGGGGGTGAAGCAGTGGTAGAGGAAGAAGAGGAAGAAGGGGATCAGAGGTGTGTGTGCATTGGGGGGGGAGAGAACCTGAAGGATCAGTTGATGAAATAGGAAAGGATGAGGGGAGGGAGGGGGAGGGAGAAGGGGAGACTTATAGCAGCCAGGTAGATGGAGAAATGAGGAGGGTGTTGGGAGGACAATGTTAAAGAGCAAACACAGAGCTGCAGCAGGGGGAGGGCGTTGGTATAAGTGTCAAGGAAATCCTGGAAGAACAGAAAGGGTCTGAGAGGCGATTGAACGATTTAAAGGTGAGAGCCAGCAGGCCGGAGGGGGGTGGGGGGACTGAAGTGTTGAAAAGTATGTAATTGTGATTAATTACATGTTTTCTTTTCATATCTTAATTGAACCACACTGGGTAATTACACTCTAATTGAATGAGTCAATGAGTGACTTAATGTGTGTCTTATGATAATACTGTCTGCATGATAATGTTGTCATATGGGAGAGGGAGTAAGTATGGACCTTTGTTCCACAGAGCCCAGATTGTGAGTGTTCATCATGGCCCCCAGCTTACCTAGAAGATGCCCCCTAGCCCAGATCAATGCCCACTCCACACCCCCTATTATCTAGCCCTCCCCTCACCCCCCAATAAAAGTCAGCCTGTGTCTTGACCCATTAGGACTGATTTATTTGATCAGATTGGTATTATTTCCTCAGTCTAAACCCCATGGCACTCTCCTCCCAACAGTGATTAAAGGCAGTAAATCAGGGACTGGTCCTGCATAGTGTTTACTCAGAGAGCCAGGCAGCTGCAAGCTGTTTGAGGCCCTTGTTTCTCCCTCTGTTTACCCCTGTTGCCACGGCAACCACACCACCGTCTCCCGAGTGTCTGGAACCCGGCCCTGGGCTGTTTGGGTTACATTCAAAAGTGTTCTCGCTGCTGTGTCTACCCAGGGCTTGCAGCAGTGACTTCACCCAGCAAGGAGAGGGAGAGAGACAGAGAGCTGCACACACCTGGCCGATGGACACAGGCTGAGGGGAAGACAGGGGAACAGAGAGCAGAGGAGAGGAGGGAGGGCTTTTAAAGTCTCGGGGCAGGCAGGCAGAGGGTGGGGGGAGGGATACAAGCCAAGAGCATTACATCATTGCTGGAGTGGAGTCAGAATGGAAGGATATGAGTCAGTGGACCGACTGCACTTCTCTCTCTCTCTCTCTCCCTCTCTCTCTCTCTCTCTCTCTTGCTCTCCCTCTCTCTCGCCCTCTCTCTCTTTTGCTCTCTCCCTCTCCACTCTCTCACTCACTCTCTCTCCCGCCTGTCTTGGATGGCAGCCAGACTCCTTGTATTGGAGTCTCCAGTGCCTAACTTGGGAGTGGAGGCCGTTGGGA
>JAXIVH010000002.1:721975-726975 GCA_036785325.1 Urophycis tenuis | reverse complement strand
CCTCTAGCTGTGTTCACTGTGGTGTCTAGGGTCAAATAATGCTGTGTGTATGTATGTGTGTGTGTATGTGATTGAGAGTATATGGTTGTGTGTTTGCATGTGTGTGTGTGTGTGTGTGTGTGTGTGTGTGTGTGTGTGTGTGTGTGTGTGTGTGTGTGTGTGTGTGTGTGTGGTTTTGTGTTTGAGTGATGTGTGTGAGAACTTGGTGGTGTTTGGTGTTTATGACATTGGCACTCTTACTGGCACGCTCTGTATTGTCTGCTGAGGTAAACCCCACACATCTGGCATCAGCCTGGACAAAACAAACCAAGAGGGGTATCTGTGAGCACTGTTTGACAGGGGTCTAGCTCCCGTCAGGTCTAGATTGTGATGAGGTGTGGGATGAACACCTCTGCTGAGTCAGGACAGTGCAGCCATCTCTTCTGCCCAGGCTGACAGACTGAGGAGAGATGGTCAGATACCACTCAGGGTCTCTGTACCCAGGCCTAGTGTCTTGTACCTGGCTGGCCAGATACCTGTTCAGAAAATAGTCATGGGGAATGTTGTTGGTATCATGGTGGTGTAGCGTGAGAGAGGCATGAGGAGAGGAGAGAGAGAGAGAGAGAGAGAGAGAGAGAGAGAGAGAGAGAGAGGAGAGAGAGAGAGAGAGAGAGAGAGAGAGAGAGAGAGAGAGAGAGAGAGAGAGAGAGAGAGAGGAGAGAGAGAGAGAGAGAGAGGGCCTCTTGTGGACAGCTTACATTATCAAAGCTACATAACACAACAAAGATTTTAATTACCACACTTCCCTGGTTTAATATACACCCTCTGGTGCAACCTAGACACATCATCAGTGATGTAACCTGAGGTCATAGGGTGTTTCGGGTCTCTCAACATCAGACACTCTCGCACAGGCGACCCGGCCGGGGGTGATCAGACCCCGGCTTGTGTCTAGGTAGCTTGTGCTGCCCACGGATCACCTCTCATGATCCACAGCCATCTTCATGCCTTCTCAGCAGCATCAGTGGTGTTTTTGATGGCTTTCTTGCTGTGCAGTCCCCTTATTCCCAACAACTTGAGGGCCCTGTAGAGTAACTGGCCTGCGAACCCTCGGCATCCAACCTCAATGGGGCTGCACCGAGTCTTCCATCCGTTGCCCCGGCATTCGCCTGCCAGCTCCTCATACTTGGCCCTTTTCCTCTCAAATGCCTCCTCCATCCAGTCTTCCCAGGGCACAGTCAACTCCAGCAGTATCACCTGCCTTGTTGATTCTGACATGAGAACCAAGTCCGGCCTGAGTGTGGTCACTGCGATGGTCTCTGGGAATTTAAGCTGTTTCCCCCAAGTCCACCTTCAGCTGCCAGTCCCTAGCTGTTGTCAGGAGCCCCCCTGTTTGGCTTGGGTGGTGTTGTGGCTTCTCTCCAGCTTTAACAAAGGCGGTGGAATGCCTAGCTGGCTGTTGCTGCTTGCTGAGTGAGATCCCTGAGCAGATGGTATCTGCTATCACCTTCAGCACCTGGTCGTGGCACCACCGGGTAGTGCCCCTCACCCAGGGCTTTTGGGCAACAGCTTAGGATGTGCTCCAGTGATCCTCTCCTCTGGCACAAAGGGCAAGCGGGTGTTTCTGCCAGACCCCAACAGAAGAGGTTGGATGGGCTGGGGAGGACATCGTAGACTGACTAGATCAAAATTTTATCCGGAGCGGCTCTGCCTTCCAAAGCTCTGACCAAGAAATCTTCCGATCCAGTGTCTGCTCCCATCTAGTCCACGCCCCCTGTTGTCTCATCCTGACCATCCTGCTCGAACCTCTTCCTGGATAAGCTGCCACCTCTCGTTCCCCTGGGCCTTGTTGTACTGAGGTCTTGGGTTGCTCCCAAGCCCTGCCAGCCCTGTCGCAACTGCTCCCACCAGAACACGTTGGCGCAGCCGTGCTTCAGCTTGCTCAACCGTCTCCTGGGCTCTCCACTTCCGACCTGTCCGCCCTTCAATCCCAGCTGAGTCTCTATACAGCAGCACCTCTCTTGCACAGGTAACCATGAAGTCCTCCGACAGACTACTGAAGGGAAGTCACAGCTTGTGTTTATGCCCATACAAGGCTATGCTGCTGAGGCTTCGTGGTAAGCCCAACCACCTGTGAAGGTAGCCACTGACCTTTCTCTCGAAGCCCTAAATGGTGGTTAGTGGGACATCGTAGACCAGTCGTTGCCAGAGGAGGCATGGCAGGATGCCATGCTGATATATCCATGCTTTAAACTTGCCTGGCAGCCCTGACTTATCCACTACCACTAGCCAGGTTCCCAGTTCTCTGCTGGTCGCCTTGAGCGCTGCTTTGTCCCTCAGGGTGCTACGAAGATCTTTCGCAGGCTCTTCACTGGCTTCTCTGAGACCGATGGAATCTGGACACCTCCCAGCGAGAACCGGAACTTGTCTATGACCTTCCCACCAGGGAACGGGACTTAGCAGGCTTAAAGCCCATACATGCCCAGTTGATGAGCCGCTCAAGGCCTTAGAGAACCCACCTGCAGCCTGGTACCGATGTTGTTGGTAACAGTCAGGTCATCCATAAACGCTCTGATGGGAGGCTGCCGTACACCTGACTTGGTGAGCAGTCCTCTGCTCTCCACCTCTGCTGACTTACGAGCATGTTCATGGCTAAGGCAAACAAAATCACTAAGACTGTGTACCAGTGATTATGCCCTTCTCCAGCCGATGTGATACTGATGTTACTGTTCCCGAGGTGACTCTCAAACTGAAGCAGCTGTAATAGTCCAGTATGAGGTCCCTGATCTTGCTTGGAACATGATGCCGGTGAAGTGAGGTCTCCACCAGTTTGTGTGGAATTGACCCGTAGGCGTTGGACAGGTCAAGCCACCAAACCACCAGGTCCCCACTGCCCTCCCGGGCCTCCCGGATGAGCTGAGTGACAACTCCCGTGGTGCTCGATTGCATCCTGGTACCTTTGGGATCCCCCCCCTTCTGCACAGAGGTGTCGATGTATGCATTCTTCAGGAAGAACTCATGTCATGCGTCGGGCATCAATGCTGAAAAACACCTTGCCCTCCACACTCAGGAGTGAGATGTTTCTTAACTGCTCAATGTGCGTGAGTTCTCATCCATCGGAATCCATACGCCCTCTGCATGCCTCCACTGCTGAGCCACCTTCCCCCTCCTCCAGATGACCTTGAGGATCTTCCCCAGTCGCTGCAAGAGCCTGGGGCACCTCTTGTAGACAACATATGGTACTCCACTGGGACCAGGTGCTGAGGTGGATCTAGCTGCTCTGACAATGTCCTCAACTTCTCTCAGGGGTGGCTCCTTGGTGTTAAATGCTGAAGTGGGTTCTGGTGGTGTTATCAAAAAGCTGCAGGGGCCAAGATCCTGCTCCCTTGTGCTGTCGCTGTAAGTTGCTCTGAGGTACTTTTCAACCTCTTCTTGAGAGCAGGCCAATTGTCCACCTCGCTTCTGCCTGAGGATCTCGTTGGTGAAGTTGAAAGGGCCTGCAATGAAGGTGGCACGCTTCTTGGCTCTCTTCCTTTCCCCTCTTCCTGTGTCATTCGGCTCGACGGAGTGTCGTGAGATTCCTCCTTACGATGTTACGGAGCTCTGCTAGACCAGCCTTCTCTTCCTCTCTTGCCTGCTTGTACTGCCGTCCTAGCAGTCTAAGCTCTTGCCGCAGCTGACTGATCTTCTTCTGCCGTCGGTTTGGCTCCCCTGCACCGCTGGTTGTGCGCAACTTCTGGTCAGCATCCCCTCTGGCTGTGGCTTCAAGAATCTGATCAACATCCGCATCATACTGGCACCACTCCTTCACATTGTTGGCCGAATTCCACTTGACCCGACGGTGTTCTGACTGCCTGACTTGGGGTAGGGCTTGTGGGGCGTGGAGGGTCTGGGCAATGTGGGGTGACTCCGGGCCGGGCTCCTCCTACGTCTCATCAGGCACTGGTCCTGTGCGTTGCACCACTTGCCTCCCAGTCAAGCATCTCATCTTGGTCTGGTAGATATTAAGACCTCACGGGTTTTTTTGCAGACTTTGCCACATAAGCAAACTGCACTCATAGTCGTAGTTCTGTTAGCTTGGGTCAATACCTGTATGTCTCAAGTTGTTTCTGAATTGTTTTATCTCTGGTTTTATCAAATGTTTTCACTGCTATTCAATAATATTACATTATTAGGATCAAACCTGTGATCATGACTTGTGATTAAAAACTAAAAAAGCATTTAAAGGCAACTTATCAGCATCACATGATGTTTGTTTGGCCCTTTGTCTTTGTCCTGCATGATGTGGGGGTGTGTACTTGTTTTTTCACTTGTCTTTTCTAAAACCTGTCAGTCTTTGTGTGTTTGTGTGTGTGTGTGTGTGTGTGTGTGTGTGTGTGTGTGTGTGTGTGTGTGTGTGTGTTCACTTGTTGAGTGTGGCAGTGACCCGGGGCAGCCAGTGTGGGGGCAGGGCCCTGAACGTGTTTGCCTTTGGGATGGCTGTGTGTTATGTTAGCCCCCAGCTTGTGGATGTGTATGCTATTTGGTTATGGTTCAGTGGGTGTGAAAGAGACCCACTCCCAACTGGGCCAGGGTATGGGTTGGGTAAACCAGCCTCAAACATCACATGTACCACCAGCACACCAGGGTCACACTTGTGCCTGGTCTGTCACTCAGTCAATGGAAAGAGAGGTTGAGCATAACTGCATTGAGAATATATTGTACTTGATAGATCATATACACGGTGTCTTGATGAGGTCTCTAGTCAGACAGAGTTCTACGTTTTTATTGGATAACTTTGGAGAAACTGCTTCCTTGTTCTGAGGTCAATAAGAGGGAATCGGGTCAGACAATGCACACTTCATAGATATATGTTACCACTAGAATGTACATTTGGGATAAATTGTACAAGTTCAATTTATAAGAAAGAGCAAATGATGAATCACACATTTGTCTACAAGATAGGCCATAGATTCTCTGGTCGTTGAGGATAATGGTCCAGACATATGTTAGTATTTATCATTTCAGTCTTGTGCTCACTCTCT
>JAXIVH010000002.1:540000-717500 GCA_036785325.1 Urophycis tenuis | reverse complement strand
ATGAGATGGCTGAGGACCACGGTGTGTGTGTGAACAACAGTATGAGATGGCTGAGGACCACGGTGTGTGTGTGTGTGAACAGTATGAGATGGCTGAGGACCACGGTGTGTGTGAGTTTGAGGGGAGAAGTGTGAGCCGTGAGTGTGAATGTCATGTGAGGCATGTAAGAACAATTCCTACACATTGTCGTATAAATGTATCATTTTTTACACCTAAAACCTATAAATATTGTATAGAATGTCATTCTTTTATGTTATCTTGTACACCACCTTTCTTTTTGACAAGAATAGAAGAAATGTGTGCTACATGTCTTGTAAATAATGTTTGCATAGCACTTGTTATATATGTGGAAAAGCTCATTTCAGCACCTAAATACATTGTGTGATGAATATATGAATTCATTATTGCCTGTATGACTTTGTACAGTACATTTCTAATGTCTTAAAGGACATTTCATATTGTTTTGTTAATTGTACAGATGTTAAGTGTCTAAGCAGCTACATTATGATATGGAAATAAAGCACTTGTTCTGTAACAGCGTTCATCTCCATTTCTTTAGCAGGGCCAACCATACCTGCACTATCATTTCAATAGAGCAACTAAAGTATGGTTAAAATCAGTACTTTCAACCATGATGTGTTGTTAAATAGTCAAAGATGTGTAAATGGAGCTTGATGTTCATTCAATATTGAAATGATTTCACATCTTGGTAGTTCATGAGAAAGCAGAGTTGTTGCTCCAGGATACATGGGTCTATTTGCCAATTTGTTAAACCATTACAAACAGGATCATTTCATTGTTCAACACAACATCAACACCATTTTAATGATCAAACCTGTACTATGTAACTTTTTCACTATTGTCATCACTTTTGTTGAAAAACATGAAATTATGAGTCTGAAGTATAAGTATAAACACCAACCAAGACTAAATAACACAGGATAGACAGTCCAGGTCTAAATGCACTGTGCAAATATGACTCCCAAGAAGCAAATGCTAATAAGAGGACATGTCACTGCAAACCATGGACGTCATTTTACAGGCAACATTGTGCTGACAACTCATAAAACAAAGACAATTGTTGAACAAGAGCACAGCGACCTCTGGTGTCCATCAGTGGAACAAACACAACGTGGCCGTCAATGGAGACCACAGCTTCAACACCAGGGGGTTGGAAATAAGAAGTAATGACTCCTAACAGGCATGTGAATGCATTTTTTGTATATAAGTTTTCTCAAAGTTTGCCCCTCATTTCCTCTCAACTGTAAGATTATGTACAATATTGCAATGCAAGGTGTTGCTTCTGGGTAATACAATGTACTGAATGTCAGTAAAAAAAAAAAAAGCACAATTAAAAAAAGGCCAAGTTAATTAACAGAAATGTACACACAAAATAACATTTTATTATCAGTGCATCATTGTGGAGCATTTATAATCTTTCAAGTTGGAACTGTTTGACCTTTCAGGAATCAGTGTTTAAAAATGTACCTGCACAGCCTTGCAAAAATAAGATGAATCAAAATGTGAATGAGGTGTATGTAGCGTCTGCAGAGCTGTCAGGCTGCACAGAGGGGAGCACTGCTAGCATCAACATGCCTCACACCCAACCCTTGGTGGACAAAAACCTGTCAATCATATCAAAGGTCCTTGCTGGTTGGTCATAAGGCAGAATGTGTCCGCCGCCACGAATAATAACCTGCGTAGAAAATGAAGCAATGGTTTATAACAAGCACAAATGACAACCAAAGAAGCTTCAAACTACTTTGTATAATAACGAGTCACGGGAGCAGTAATCCTGGTCTCTCACCTGGTAAAACTCCCCCACTTGTCTCACATAGCCGGCCACCTCCGTGTCCCCAGGCTGGAGCTTCCAGTGGAAGCGGGGGGCCGTCTTGTACTCTGCGGCCCCCGTCCAGTTGACCGTAGGCAGGAAGCGCTCGGTCAGCGGCGCGGCCACAATCACATCCAGCTGACCGTTGTAGATCAACACCTGGTTGTTCCGGAAGACGGAAAATATATGTTAGCAGTTTCAATGTCCAAAAAGGAATTTAACAAGAAAGGTAGGCAGAGGATGATTAGACCTTATGGTAAATCATTTGGAAAGAGTAGTCTTGTGGCTCGGAGTTTTGACTCCAAGATGAAGGGTTCTCGGTTCAATCCTTGATGTCTTTCAGCATCAGACAACAAGATGCCCAGACCAGCTACAGAAAGTGACATGCTTCCAAAAGTTCACTGTAATTCACTTTGGATAAAAGTGTCTGCACAATCAGAGGTTCCCAAACGGTTTCAAGCCATGAGCTACCTGTGGAGGTATAATTTTAGTCCGAGGCTTAAAGGTCCCATATTATGCAAAATGCACTTTAGAGCGGTTTTCTATCAATAATATGCATCCCCGGCCTGTCTACAATCCCTCCTGATATGAAAAAAGTTAATCCTCTCGTTTTTTTGCTTTCTTAGTCTTTAGAAAATGTGCGCTAAAACGGGCTGTTTGAGAAATGGTCTGCAAATGACGTCAGCAACAGACTCGGCCGCTCCCCTCAGGCTGGTGGCAACGCCTCCGGTGAAGGTTTGCCACGCCCCTATCAAAGTTTCTAAACACCGCCATTATTCCGCTCGCTAGCGTTGCTCCGGTTGGCACAATGGCGAAGGTACGAGCTGGAAGAAGTGGTTGCTCTGTTGTTGGCTGCACAAATGAGCACACAACTCTTTATAAACCTCCCACTTCGGAGGTTCTGAGGACTCAATGGGTGAATTTCATTTTTGATGGTGATGTCCCTACAGCAGTTCCCAAAGTGCTGTATGTGTGTGCTAACCATTTCACGTCGGACTGCTTCATCAACGAGGGACAGTATAAAACTGGATTTGCTAAATCCCTGCGGATTAAAAATGGATCGGTACCAACTGTCCGCGATCCAACTACGAACGTGGAAGCTGTAAGTTTGAACATTTTATTCTGATTTACTGTTTAGCCGGCTTGGCGGCCCCTGTTAGCATGGCAGCTAGCATAAAGTACTGTTGGGCCGCGACATAGTCTGCTTATACTAAAGTTACGTTAAAACTATGGCCGGGACTTTAACGCGTTCATTAAGATTTTTCGCCCTTATTTTTGCACCGCGGAACGTTTATCACTGGGTGAGTTTCAGGTTTACCCATTATACTGGAGCAGTGATCACTGCCTGAGGCGTTTTGAACGCAGCTCAAACCGACTGGTGCCTCTGCACGGCAACCAAGCTTTGATAAACACGCACCGGTTTACAGTATCGTCCCGCATTTTAGCGGTCGTGGCCACGAGTGGCCGTGGAGCTGAGAACAGCAGAGTTTCCTCTGCTGCAGCAGAATAGCGGACATGTCGTAGCTACAGACATGTCACTGTCTCGGGTGCATTTTGTTATTATAGGACTTCAACCTCAGAACTCTCTGTCATCAGACTGTCCTGGCCTGTCCTGTGCATACAAACAAACTATGTTTTGTTGCTTACCTTATGTAGTCATTATTCAATGGTATATTAAAATGCATGTGAAAAAAATGTTTCTCACGGTTCTCAGATACATAGTGGGGGGAGGGATGATTACATTTGTTCTGAGAAGATGTTTTTTTCTAACCCCTGTGTGCTTGTTATAGACCAGCTCATCAAAAACATCAACGGCACAGATTCCTGCATCAAGAGATGTTGCATGCCAGACAGAGATGGAAACACGTTGTGTAGGCACACAGCTGTCCTTCAAGACTCTACGGGCTTCTTACAGGAGTGCAGGTAAACAGCCAGCTTCATTAGGCTGCATTTACTTGGGAAGAAGTTAGTAAGAAGTTACATGTTATCATAAATATAATAAAGTTTCTGACATTTTAGATTTTTTTCTTTTGTTATTACAGACTCTACTTGGCGGCAATGTACTACAACGAAAACGCCAACCGACCACAAGCAAAGACGGACCAAGGTGTACCCCCTCTTCAAGGTGCACTTCCCGAAGGCATTGAAGGGAGAGTGTAGAGCAAAACCCCTAAAGACAGAGCCAACATACAGTAAGAGTTAACTTTTTAATTTTTTATACCAAAACTAAAGGATTTTTTTTTTACTTGTTGCACTTACAATCTATAAACATTTCAACAATAAATAACTGTATAAAGTAATACACACACACACACACACACACACACACACACACACACACACACACAAACCTTATGAAAAATAATAAATTAGATAAAGTGTCAGGAGGTAATGAGCAAAACACTTTCAGTCTCTGAAAAAAGTAAACAATGTCTGTGCATTTCTTGTATAAAACAGGGTATGTAGTGGACATGATGGACCTCATCTTCGAGAAGGTGTTTATGGACCCGGCACCCTACACTGATGCAGTCCTGGCAATCCCTGTTCCTGAAGACCTTGCTGCACAGTTTGAGCGGCCAGACAAGGAGGAGGTCATTGCGGGTTATGTGTCCCGCTTCAATCAAGCAGCTGTTTGAATCCCACGTAGTGACCTGTGGCATCAGGAAACTCCGTTTGGATTCTAAGGACCACACAAGCTGGGATGACGACCCGGATTCTGCGTCCCAGCAAGCCCCAACACCAGCTCACAAAAGAGCGATATGCAAGGTACCTGTAACGACTTCAAGCAATTGGACAAGATATAGCAATTACTTTTTTGTTTTGTATCCCATTTTATTTTTATGGATTGCCTGCTAAAACATATGGCTACTAAGAGCACTATCCCTCCTCTCGTCTCCTCCCCTCTACTACTACCACTAAACTATTTTCACACACTCTGTGTTTCTACAGATTCTCCATCCCTGAGTCTACACCTGCGTGGTACCCGTCAACCTGCTCTAACACCGGCCTGCCATCCATCCCATCTGGCTGACATGTTTCCTCCTGCCCCTACTCCCACCAGAAGCTTCGTTGCGTTGAACATTTAATGTGTTTATGTGGAGTTGTACATTTTTTTCTTATCTATACACATCTATTATATAGAGCTATTATTTTGTTATGCTACTTTGTTTTGATTAGCACAGTTATAACTTATTTGTTAGTAATGCAATGTCAATAAATGTTTAAAAAGTGTCTACAAAATTTGGCTTGCATTCTGGAGCGAGTATACATTGAGGCATACAGGCTCCAATCCAGGATGGTCCACGATGCATTTCTGGTTCCCCACCTCCTGCAGCCGTCTGGTAACCTGCAAACAAGGTACTACAAACAATAAATGCCATTGTGTTTCATAAGTATGAAATAAACCATAATCAAGACAAACTAGTTTGCACTTTGAATATGTAGATACTACCTGTGCTATCTCAAGACAGCAGACATTTTCCTGCTCTGTGGGCATGGTGTTGCAGTTTCCACACAAACACCTGTCAAAAGAAAATTAGTTAGAATTTCACTTGAATGCAAGTACACAAGCATAGTTGGATAAGAAGTAAGATTTTCCTAACCATGTCAAGTGCATAAAACTTGTGACATTTGAATAATGTTGAGATGGAAAACAGTGGCATTTTAATCAACATTACACTGCCTCGATTTTCTACCAGAATGACACATTACTGATACAGACATATTTATGCTGAAATACAAAAGTAAATCCTAAAGACCTAGAACAACAAACGTCAGGGTGCTGTTACGATGAAACACCTCTGCTAAAACAATCACAAACTTAGCAAAATATAGAATTTAGGTTAGGCCTACTATGCAAGCATCGTTTGATAGCCTACTAGTTTCTACATTATACATTTATCCGTAGATAGCAAGAATACAGTCAAGAGAGATAAGTATAATGTTACTACACTATTTACAAAATTGCTCATTCACCAAAAAAGCTCGAAGTAACAAAGATACAGCGAAGACGTAACCGTTAGCAGGAGCTAACATGTAAGTAACAGTGTAATAACACACAGAACGTAAAAAAATAAATATATAAAGTCGCATGATATATGTAACTTACCATTCAAAAACCTCCTGCGGCAGCCGCAGAGTAAGAATTTCAGCCGGCGTCTCTCCCTCTGGGTCAGATTCCGGCTCAAACTGGTAGGGTTGAACTAGAGTCCTTCAGAGAGACTAGAGTCTCTCTATAGTACTCTGGGTTGAACCACAGAGTTTCTGCCAGCCATTGGCCGAGTCAGTCTGTAAACATTAGCACATGGCTATGGAGCCGAGGCTCGGCTCCGTAGGGACCACGCCCCTCGCAGAGAGGTGGGCGTGGTCTGGTGTAGCTCATTTACATAAAAGAGACAGGCCCTGAAACAGACCGTTTTGAACAGAGCTGTTTTTAAGTGATGAAGAGAGACCTACAATATTTGATCCAAAGGCAATTTTGACCAAAGCATGTCACAGACATGTCTTTGACACACCTGGGAACTATTTTAATTTGTGGAAACGGGGCATAATATGGGACCTTTAACAAATATTTTGGACATTGTCTTTTCCCCATGTCTATCGTTAATCAATGCAGCTCACTGACACACTCTCCCAGGCACCTTAAGACAGGTGCATCCACACAGGTGAACACAATCCAGACTCTTGTGGTTAATTCAACCCCTGAATCTGCCTGCTCTATGCATGGTCACATGACCCGTCATGCACCTCAGCACATTGTCAGCCATCTTACCTGTAGCCGTTACCTCTCCTGATTGGCATTGGGTAATACAAGGTAACACAAGATTATCTTATAACTTATAACATTCCTCTTGTCTTCTTCTATCCCCGGTCTTCAAAACATTCTAGGATCAAATAAAACTGACGAGTCAGTAAGTATATTTTAGAAGAGAAAAAGGATAGAAAAATAAAGTTTGTGGTCATCCGCGACCCACTTGGTCCCGGACAAGACCCACCTACTCCGACCCACCCACTCCTGAGCCACAGTTTGAAACCCACCGTGCTTAATCCTTCCTTAATGGTTGAGAACTAACAGCAGTCCTCACCCTGTATTTGTCCATCAGCTGTCCCAGCCAGGGTTTGATGCTCTTCATGACGTCTTGCAGCAGGTGCTTCTCCACCTCAGAGCCATCGTGGAAGCTCAGGTTCCCCACGTGGATGGAGCGCCTCACCTCGGGCAGCGTAACAAACTGGGAGAAATAATCCTGGTCCTCTGGCTCCTACAGTGGCAGAACACAAGCATTACACATGAGAGCATCATTCCAATGGAGATGACAACTAAAGTGACGCACCCCATGAAACTGTGAATACATATCGCTTGCGAAACCATGAAACAGAATACCTGTACCTGACACAACATGTAGTTGAAGTAGTTTGTACAGCCAGTTGCATTTTGGAAGAAGGAAGGGTAGGGATCCAGGTCACCATTCAGCAAGCTGTCAAACACCTAGTATGATCATGGAAACACAATCATTAGTCAGGACACATCAACCGTAAATTAATGAAGACCATTAACTATCGTTGTTCAACAAAATGACAAACTTCACTGAGAAAAATGAACCATTGATTCCGGATGTATGGTACTACCTTGAACGCTTCCACCCACTTCTGCTGCAGGATGAGCTGAGTGCCTATGTATGTCTGGTCCTCCACGTACTGCTTCTGCAGCTCATCCACCATTCCAGTCTGGTAGAGGAACTCCGCATACCCCCCTAACATCTGGAGGACACACAGAGAGACTGTCAGGGACAAATATCACCCCTTTCATCCATCTAAGAGCTAGAACTAGAGCCATCAATGTGTTCAATTACATTTGTTAAACACATAATCAAACTCATACATGAATTTGTAAGTACATGAATGTAAGTATTGATATAGCATTACTCCATTAAATCACAGCGTGTTTGTCACCTTGTTTAAATTACAAAATACAATTCTGCTGAGCTGTTTTAATTCTGGTGAGTGATGAGTCCTTCAGCCTCAGGTCCTACCAGCTCTGGGTCACAGAGGCCATCCCCGATGGCCATGCCCTTGAGATTGATCTTCACCTTGGCAGTGGGGTTGAGTTTATGGATGTAGTAGCTGATGGCTGGAACATACTTTCCAGCATAAGACTGAGAGGGCAAATGCATGTATTTAGTTGGGTTAAAGCATGAGGTTTTGTTCAGTAACTGTAAACTGTTTGAGTAGTTATCAACAGGTAGATTGTTGTTGTTGAAGCATTTCGGCTTTATATTTAAACAAATCTTACTTCTCCAGTTGCATAGAAGTCATTGGTCTGGTACTCCGGAAAGAGCTGAAAGAACTGAGTCAACGCACTTGACAGACAGAAACCCAAAAGAATGAACAGTTAGACAACTATTCATTGAAGCTCAAAATCCAAACCAAACAAAGAGTTTGTGCTAATGTTACCTTTCCAAACACAATCAATAGTTTGCACTGTAGTTACTTTAGCCTGGCGGCCATCCTCATAACCTCACATTCAGGTTCATTGTGTGGATCATAACCTCACATTCAGGTTCATTGTGTGGATCATAACCTCACATTCAGGTTCATTGTGTGGATCATAACCTCACATTCAGGTTCATTGTGTGGATCATAACCTCACATTCAGGTTCATTGTGTGGATCATAACCTCACATTCAGGTTCATTGTGTGGATCATAACCTCACATTCAGGTTCATTGTGTGGATCATAACCTCACATTCAGGTTCATTGTGTGGATCATAACCTCACATTCAGGTTCATTGTGTGGATCTGGTCCAGTCTGGACCTCTGGCCACCCACATCAATTTCAGTGGGCGGGAGTACTTCCCTTGACAGAAAGACTACAACCAGCCAATTACAACTAATTACAAACAGCCAATCATAGCGAAGACACTCACCAGTGCACAGTTGGGATTTAGTCATTTTATGCAATTACTGCACTGGCTGTGTTTACCCTACTATTGTTACCACCATTACCATTTTTGCCATCGGCGGCAGGTACGGCACAGTCCCTGATTGGCCAACATAACACTGATGTCATTTCAGGAAATCAATGTGGGTGGCTGGAGGTCCAGACTGATCCGTGGATCGAAAGAGAATGTGAGGTCATGTGATCCAGGTGGGCTCCAGGCTAGTTACCTGTCTAAACATGAGAGTTAGCACTATTGCCACCTGTCTAATCATAAGTTAGTGCTAATATTACCTGTCCAAATATTAAGAATAAGTGCTAGTTTACCTGTACAGATCTCTGCCAACATCATCCTGGTTCTGAGCAAACCCTTTGTTGTCATCAGTGAAACTGAACCCAGTTCCAACCTGATCCAGAAGTAATTCACAATCAATAACCTCACATTGACTACCCAATAGAGAAGGTTGGAGTTCAATACATACCATACAAAACAGTAATTAAAAAGTCTATGCATGCATTAGACCTATAAAGGCCCTCATTGATGCAATTAGAAGCCAGTGAAATACACTTACTGGATTATCAATATAAACAACTGAGTATCTGGATGTCCATGGATAATCACGGAAACTCACTGAGAAGAGAGAATAAATTATGCTTCAAATGATACATAAGGTGTGAACAGTAAATGTCTAAAGTGTATCTCCTTACCAGTCATGTTCTTGTTCACTACATAGGGTCCATGTTCTACAAAGTGTATCTCCTTACCAGTCATGTTCTTGTTCACTACATAGGGTCCATGTTCTACAAAGTGTATCTCCTTACCAGTCATGTTCTTGTTCACTACATAGGGTCCATGTTCTACAAAGTGTATCTCCTTACCAGTCATGTTCTTGTTCACTACATAGGGTCCATGTTCTACAAAGTGTATCTCCTTACCAGTCATGTTCTTGTTCACTACATAGGGTCCATGTTCTACAAAGTGTATCTCCTTACCAGTCATGTTCTTGTTCACTACATAGGGTCCATGTTCTACAAAGTGTATCTCCTTACCAGTCATGTTCTTGTTCACTACATAGGGTCCATGTTCTACAAAGTGTATCTCCTTACCAGTCATGTTCTTGTTCACTACATAGGGTCCATGTTCTACAAAGTGTATCTCCTTACCAGTCATGTTCTTGTTCACTACATAGGGTCCATGTTCTACAAAGTGTATCTCCTTACCAGTCATGTTCTTGTTCACTACATAGGGTCCATGTTCTACAAAGTGTATCTCCTTACCAGTCATGTTCTTGTTCACTACATAGGGTCCATGTTCTACAAAGTGTATCTCCTTACCAGTCATGTTCTTGTTCACTACATAGGGTCCATGTTCTACAAAGTGTATCTCCTTACCAGTCATGTTCTTGTTCACTACATAGGGTCCATGTTCTACAAAGTGTATCTCCTTACCAGTCATGTTCTTGTTCACTACATAGGGTCCATGTTCTACAAAGTGTATCTCCTTACCAGTCATGTTCTTGTTCACTACATAGGGTCCATGTTCTACAAAGTGTATCTCCTTACCAGTCATGTTCTTGTTCACTACATAGGGTCCATGTTCTACAAAGTGTATCTCCTTACCAGTCATGTTCTTGTTCACTACATAGGGTCCATGTTCTACAAAGTGTATCTCCTTACCAGTCATGTTCTTGTTCACTACATAGGGTCCATGTTCTACAAAGTGTATCTCCTTACCAGTCATGTTCTTGTTCACTACATAGGGTCCATGTTCTACGAACAGCCCAAACATGGAGGTTCCCCCTGGGCCGCCCTGAAGCCAGAGCAGCACTGGAGCCGTCTGCGGTCGCTCCTGGAATATGTATCAAAATGAGGACTCCACCTGGTACCACCTGGTACCACCTGGTACCACCTGGTACCACCTAGTACCACCTAGTACCACCTGGTACCACCTGGTACCACCTGGTACCACCTAGTACCACCTAGTACCACCTAGTACCACCTGGTACCACCTGGTACCACCTGGTACCACCTAGTACCACCTGGTACCACCTAGTACCACCTAGTACCACCTGGTACCACCTAGTACCACCTAGTACCACCTGGTACCACCTAGTACCACCTAGTACCACCTGGTACCACCTAGTACCACCTAGTACCACCTGGTACCACCTGGTACCACCTGGTACCACCTAGTACCACCTGGTACCACCTGGTACCACCTAGTACCACCTAGTACCACCTGGTACCACCTAGTACCACCTAGTACCACCTGGTACCACCTAGTACCACCTAGTACCACCTGGTACCACCTGGTACCACCTGGTACCACCTAGTACCACCTGGTGGCAACTTTGGAGAGTGGGAAAGCCGAATGACCCCAAAGCATTTGCAACATTTGACTATATAAAGTTCAAAGCAGTGGCCTTGTGAGAGCATCCAGGTATGCAGAATGATGATGCCCTGGCACAATAGGTAATAATATAAGCACAACAATTACCTTAACATAATAAGAATGTCAATGGTTGTAAAAAATATTTACCAAACTAGAAACAAACAACCAAACAAGAATAAGTTGAATGAATTGATGATGCCTACATTTTCAAAAAGATGAGGCTGTTTTGATTCTAATGGTTACCATACTTTTACTGTGTTATTTAAAAGTAACAGTGAATTTTGGATAACATTGTCAAGCCAATCTGCAAAGAAAGCATGGCATATTTTCCTTACCGGAAATATACAAGGCACAGCAATACACCTGATTATAAAGATTTTATAAATGTGTTTATGTATATATTTTTAAAAAATCACTAACCGGCCAACTGCACAAATTACTGAAACTAAAACTATTGCCAATCTGTCATCCACATGTGGTACATTGAAAAGAAAAACTGAAAAGTTGTTTTGACTGTTCTTCCTTCGTGAGGGGACACAAAGGAAATCACAGAAGTGATGATGATTGGCTGGGGAAGAGTACATTTTTATGCAATTTCCCTCAGGGATTATTAAAGTACGTCTGTCTGTCTGTCTGTCTGTCTGTCTGTCATTTTCATTGTGAGCCAATCAGAGGTAGAGTTGGGCGAGTGTTGTTGACACACACGCATAGTCATACACACAACGACACAAGTAAACAATTAATAACAGGAATGGCGAGCCCTGTTCATCCTAAAGTAGCCTTCTTGAATTGGAAGTATAGTCATTAGTTTCCCTTAAATGAAATTAAAGGAAAGAATGCAAACATTAAATGCACATTATGCCCTGGACAAAAGTCTCAGACCGAGCTTAACAAACTGGTAGCCAGGTGTGTTGTGGAGGACATGCTGCCGTCATCAATATGTTGTTATGTATTACCTGTTCTTTACATGTGGATGCCTTAGTTTTGCTATTCATTGCAATTTGCAGTAATATTGAAAGCATTTCATATTGTGAATCTAAAGTACAGAATGTCTACCAGTTTTCGGTTATGTAACAGTTTGATATATATATTGTATATATTTGTGTTTGTTATTTATTTTTGGTACATTGCTTAACAAGCATAATTATATTATATGATATATTTATTTTTTTATTTGATGGCCAGTTGTGGCCTGTTGAGGTGCAATAAATATCAAAAGTTTGAAAACACGTAATGATAATGATAATAATGCATGACATGTGATTAACTAAGTTCGTCCCACAGCAACATTACAATAGTTAGTGTACACAAATAGATTTGTGTACACTGTTTCTGTTAGTAATCTATTGTATTTAGTGTCCATTTCATTATAATATTCAGATTTATCACAAATAATTGAACATGCACATCAATTCTAAGTTATATTAAAGAGGGTTGGAGGTGGGCTCCAAATTCTTTGACACATTTGAACATTTAAAATGTACTTGAAAGTAACGCAATAGTTACTTTCCCTGGTAACTAGTTACTTTTATAATTTGTAACTCAGTAACTAATTCAGTTACTTTTCAGGAGAAGTAACTAGTGACTGTAACTAATTACTTTTTTAAAGTAACTTTCCCAACATTGTCCACTACACTGTATATTTGAAGCTTGGGATCTGTTCAATGACCTGAGCAGGGAAGAACCAAAAGTAGAGGTTGCTGTTGTACTTCTTGTTGACGGTGAGGTACCCAGCATAGCTCTTCAAGTTGGCACCGGGTAAATCCCCCACCTGACTCAGTGTCCTGGCTGGAGAAATTACACATCAGCTGATGCACTAATAAACATATTGTGGGTTGCACTATTCACCATGGCTGACATTTGAAAAGGCCCAAACTCTCTGGTTGAGAAGCTATCAATTTGCACGGACATTTACATGGGCTTCTGTAAGTTGTACACACCTTGTTGAATTATGATACCACTTTACTGTCAATATGTAAATTATGTACCTTCATCAATAGCACCCTTTTCCAAATAAGGGGTGAGAAAGAGAGGTTTGCCAGGGTCTGCTCCTTCATTGAATTTGCTGACACGTAGGAATTTTCGGCAGAAAAACCCAGAGCACCCACGAGAATGACATGACTCCAGGGCGGACCCCAGTAGAAGAAACCATAGCGTTTCTCGTAGCATTCTATCAAAAATACTGGAATAAAATATAATCTCGTTAATTCGTTTATCAATGTAAAGGCTACATTGTACATTTGATTTAACAACTTCAAAGCTTGGATCTAACACAATAGACATGTAGCAGAGACATATTATATAGACTATAAAGACTACACTTACTTTCTCACTTGGCAAATGTGTAGGTCTGTTTTTGTGGCGAAGGTAACTATCCAGTCACGTGACCAATTTCGTCACATGATCTATGTTCCGTGTTTTGGAAGCTTCCGGTTGCCCGAATAACGTACTTTTGTTCAAGAAAGAAAAAACACAAATAGTGTCATTATGCGTCATTACATTTATAGTAATCATATAGTGCAAAGAGTGTTATTTTAAATAACACTTGCTTGTAAAAAATATTATAAACTAAATTACGTGAGTAAAACGGAGCCACCTTGTGGTAATCAACTAATAGGACACCCAACATCGAAGCGACAGCGTTCATGGTTGCAGCTCTAGATACAAGATTCAAAGATTCTTTATTGATCCCTGGGGGAAATTCAAGAAATATACAAATCGGACGCAGTTACAGTTCTCATATAGGTAAAGGTACAAGCATATCAACAGTTTGATGAAATATCAAATGACAGGAAAAAGAATAATGTATGAAGAACAATGCAATTGTATTTGAATGAACAACGTAATGCTCATGTAAACTTAAAAGGCAGACAATGACAGACATCAGAATAATGGACAAGGGTGAAAAGGCAAAAAGTCCAGACATGACTCATTAATACATTGATTATTAATTAGGCCAACCTCTAATTGTGTCTTGCATGCATTTATTAAGGAAGGACTAACACGCTGTGCAGTTTTGCATACATCTCTTCAATTTACCTATGCAAATATATCACTACTACCTGTCTGATGCTCTTTAAAGTTTGACAGACACTCATCTAAATACAAAGTTTGTTAAAGTTTGAAAGTACTCCATCATGTTGATCTACATACATGCATATGGGGTATGTGCCAAGGGTTGCAGACCATAACAAATTAGAAATCCAACATGAATGCAATTTCCCTCAATTTCCGCCTGTCTATCTGTCTGAATGGTGTTGCTCTTGGCAACCACAAATGTAACCCTGTGTCCTCAAAACCCCTAACAGAGCTAGTGGACGTTCACATATTCATCTCCCTGAACTGGTCAATATGGAAGTTATAATGTGTCAACATATCAATGCTAAAGCTAACCAGCACCTCAGATCAAGACTACAACACCACTGTGTGTTGGCTAGACATCAAACTATTACTATTATCTAATAGTTTATACTATTATTTAATAATGTATTTATTACAGATGTATAGCTATTATACATTTGCATTTTCTCAGTCTTTTAGAAATAAGTCTCAATACTCAACAGGTCAATAAGTAGTAAGCACTAATAAATAAATGTTGATCCGATCCCATTCTTCCTTTATAATGGCACTCATATTTGTAAACAATAAAATCTTTCATATGAATATTATTATCATGTCACATTTAATTTGTTAGTCTTCATATGATATAATCAGAGGCGGAGTACATTTACTTGAGTACAGTACTTAAGTACAATTTTGTACTTTACTCGAGTATCATTTTTGGGGAGTACTCATGACTTTACTCAAGTACATTTGAGAGGCAAATATTGTACTCTTTACTCCACTACATTTCTATCCATAACCTTGAGTATCCGTTACTTCTTCCAAAAAAAAGAAAATAAAGGAAAAAATAAAAATCTCGGAAACCCTCAATTTGTTGTTTCCCTCTCAAACGTGATTGGATTGTGCAGGTGCCACTGATTGGGACATCAGCAATCACCTTCAGCTTTCTGCCAATTGTCAACTCCATGGTCAGATTTAGATGAGAGACGAAACCATGGACGAAAAAATGGATGAGGCGCAGCAGAGAGAGAGACATGTCTGACACTTCCACACAGTTGTCACACATACATACAATTCTTAGCTGAATTTTATTTTCTGATATTACATATTTATGTAAGCTGAGCATTTGTTTTTATGTTCTTGAGTATACTGTGTGTTTAACACAGTCAGGTTCAAATGTGGACGCAAAAATCCATTAAAACTTGACCAGAGGTTTGTCAGAGCGTTGCCATTGTGCTATTGCCTTGTTGGCAAGTGAGAAATGTTAAATAAAGCAACATGGTAAAAAGATGACTTGATTTTACTAATTTACTAATTAATTTAATTCATTTTACAGTCTCCAAGGTATTAACATTAACATTTTTCATAACTCCATGTAGGATGTTTCTATACATAAATGTAAGCACTGTGGCAGTAGTAATGCAATATTTAGAAAATGTACTCTTGTTCTCTTGATACTCAAGTACTTTTAAAAACAAGTACTTTGGAACTTTTACTTAAGTAGACATCTGACTGTAGTACTTTTACTTGTACTTGAGTAAAATTTAGCAAGGGGTATCTGTACTTTTACTCAAGTAATGAAGCTGTGTACTCTGCCTCTGGATATAATGCATTATAATATCATCCACCACAGCGCCTGCAGTATTTTCATCACATGTTCAAAACATTGTGTTAAATCCTATGTTGGTGACTTACAGCTGTTTGAACCGACGTACAAAATGCTCCCATTTGACGCCACAAATCAAGTCATCATGTATGAGTTTGGTTATGCTCTACTGCTCATCTTGAACGACCTGAAGAGAAGACAAAGGGGTGCATGAAGTGATGTTTACTTACAACATGTTTACATTACAATAGAGTTGTAGTCAAGAAGACCGCCTCAACCGAGACAAAGACCGACCACATCAAGACCAAGACCGAGACCAAGTCGAGACCGGAAAAGACTGCCGTTTAAGTCACACCAATATGTGAACAATGGCGCAGCCGTTTGGAAAATATATACAATATATTTGGCACATAGTGTACGATTGCTGCGTCTTATGTAGGCACTGCTTGCTTTATGCACACACCCCTGGAGACCTCCGAGACCATCCAGTGCAGTCAAGACCCTGAGCGCGTACAAGTGGTCTCTACATTGCAATCTAGAGACTAAACATTATCCTGCTTCTTATATCTTCTAAAGCTTTAGGATTTGCAATCTGTTTAGAACTATGAAATGCTGTTAAAGCTGTCTGCAGCACTTTGGAATAAATGCAACTTTGAGGCATTTATCATTTATAAATGCCTGAAAGTTGCATTTTTAAGTCATTTAGTATATTATGTTAGAAGCAAAATATACTCAAGTATCAAAAACAAAAGTACTGATGGTGCAGAAGCATGCTACTTCTCAGTCATTTCAGGTACTATTCGTTTGGTTTATGTACTGTAGTATACAACAGAGGTGGCAAAATAAAAAAGTAAAAATGTGCCATGTAGTCCTGCCACATTTTAATTCCACTTGTGCACTTAAACAGGTGATATCCAACTGTACTGCTGGTCAACATGAATTTCTCCTAAGGGGGATTAAGAAAGGAATATCTTATCTTATCTTATCTTATCTTATTTTATCACTAATTAGCTAGTCGACCTCTGGCAAAACATCATGGTGTGTTGCATCTGTTAGTAGCTTGGCTATCTCACATTTAACGTTTGTCAGTTCAGAAAGACACATTTTCAACTTTGTGATGATGCCCAGCTAATGCAAGGAGAGTTTACCAAAATGTTTTATACCGTTAACGTTACATACAAACAAATGCGCACAGTTACTTTACGCTATGCACTAAAAAGTTCCCTGAGTATTTAAGGTGTTGATGCTAACCGCCATTGGGGAAAGTTAAATTTGACGTTATCCAACTTAGCTTCAAAACGAAGCTAAGCATGTCAAGTGCCAGTACTCCTCCTTGCATGTTTCTTAGAGTCGCAGGATCTCATTGCCTTCCAAAGGCCATAAGTCAGGGTTTTACTCACATCGGCCTACAATATGTGACTGTAGAAACTTGAAGACAAACAAACAAACAATTCTTTGTACATCACAATGTCGCAATGATGCCTCCATTTTTGGAAGCATAGCAGCCCTGGAATGTTATAATGTTATAGTTATAATGATAGTGAGAGAGTAATAGTAAACCATTACTCCCTCACTATCAATATTTCTGCTTGTCTCGTGTATATGTGCGTGTATATTCCTCATATTCCGCCTGTGGCGGAATATGAGGAATACGGTGTTTGAGCAGGCCGCTGGAGCAGCCCACAGTCGCGTAGTATTTCTGCGTCTGCTGGATTTATATCCATGATTGTAGCTCTGCCGATGGCGAGCAGAAACTCACGGGAGTATGTGCATCTTGGGACAGCTGGACGCGACGATGACGGACATGTGCACGTATGTACACCACACAAAAAACATAAAAACACAGATTCGAGGGGAGAGAGAGGAGCCGCTGCGTGTGCACGCGCCACCATGTTCAAACAAGAGCAGAGCAGGCAGAGTGGGTTGTCCACTAACCAGAGGGTTGTCGGTTCCATCCCCACCTCAGCTGAATTTGAACAGCCATTCCTATGGAAGTAATTCCTAGAATTAAATTTTCTATTGGCATTTTCTATCAAATTATTCTATTGGTTCTATTGGCAGAGGTGTTGATAAATGCATGTGAAAAATTAAAACAAGATTATTTTGGCCTGTTTGTCATTATTGTTAGCTGGGCCTTCCTATGGAAGTAATTCCTCATGTTGGAATTAAAATTTCTAGTTCTTATTATTCTTTCTTCTTCTGTCGTATGTCCTTAGACCTTTAGCTCCGTTGCAGCAAGCCAGTCCAGTGTGTCATTGTCTAGGTCACTTAGGCCACGATCACCATTCGGTGGCCGGTACACAGGACAGCTGGTCATCACATGCTCAACAGTCTGTGATGGATCTCCACACTCGCAGTGGGAACTGTCTGTGAGACCCCACTTCTGCATCGCTGCACCGAAACGTCCCACACCTGTCCTCAGGCGATTGAGGGTCATCCACTCCCTACGGGGGAGGTCCTGGCCAGGCACATCTGTAGGATCCTCAATGAATTGGTGGAGCCTGGATGGTTCTGCTGCCTTCCACTGGTCCCTCCATCTTGCCTTCACCCAGGAAGCCTTGGAGGTGTCTGCTGGTGTTGTGCGAAGCAGTTCTTGGGCCTGCGTGGCGAAGGGGCTTCGGGACTTCAGGCGCGTGCATTGTGGCGTCTCCGTGACAACCTTGTGGAGGAGGTGGGATTCACTCATCTCTGCCTTACGAGCGAGGGCCAGTGTAGCTGCTTCTCGTCTGATCTCGGCTGGGGCGATTCCAGCTAGGACAGGCAGTTGAATAGTTGGAGTGGCACGTAGACATCCGGAGACGGTCCGTAGTGCGGTGTTGAGGGCAGCATCCAGCTTCTTGGCATGGGGGCTACGGCTCCAGACTGGGGCACAGTACTCAGCAGCGGAGAACACCAAAGCCTCGGTGGAGATGCGCAGTGTCTTTGTGGAGGCTCCCCAGGTAGTACCGGCTAGGCGCCGTATCAATGCCGCACGGGCGGTGGTCTTTCCCTTGGCACTTTCCAGGTGTTGTTTAAAGGACAGTGTTCGGTCAAGCTTCACTCCAAGATATGTCGGGGAGGACTGGGACTGCAGACGGGAATCATTGACCATGATGTTAATTTTGCGGGTTGCTTCCTTGTTGTAAAGGTGGAACATTGTGGATACGGTCTTCTCAACACTGAGCTTGAGGCGCCAGTTCTTGAGGTATGAGGACAGAATGTTCATGTCCTCAGTTAGGCCCTCTTCCACTGCTTCCCAGGATGGCTTGCTGAGCAAGATGGCCAGGTCATCTGCGTAAGCGTACTTCCGGGATGTTGTTTTGGGTAGGTCGTGGATATAGATGTTAAAAAGCATCGGTGCTAACACTGAGCCCTGCGGTAAGCCGTTCTTCAGCTTTCTCACCCTGCTGCTTTGGCCGTTGCTGGTGTGGAGCTGAAAGCTGCGGTTGCTCAACATCTCCATAATGAAGCTCACCATGTGCTTGTCTGGGATGGTCTCCAGAAGCTTCATGTGTAGCCCACGCAACCAGACAGTGTCGTAGGCTGCCGTGAGGTCCAGGAAGACGGCACCAGCTTTCTCTCCTGCCTGGAAGCTGTCCTCTATGTCGTGGCACAGAAGGGTCACCTGGTCTGTTGTTGACCTGCCGCTTCGAAAGCCAGCCTGTTCTTTGGGCAGCTGGGGGTCAATCACTGGGGTGAGGCGTGCCAGGATGAGGCGCTCAAGGAGCTTGAAGGGTACACACAGCAGTGAAATGGGCCGGTATCCCTTTGGGTCGTCGCTCGGCTTGTTAGGCTTCGGCAGGGCAATCACCTTGGCACGACGCCAGATCTTCTTCAATTATTCTTTCAACTACTGTGTTACACTGTGCATTTGATAGATACAACACTTTGACCTTGACTTTGACTAGGGTGTGTGTGTTTGTGTGTGTGTGTGTGTGTGTGTGTGTGTGTGTGTGTGTGTGTGTGTGTGTGTGTGTGTGTGTGTGTTCCAGAATTGTAAAATCACCTGGATGTGTGATGTTGTTTGACTTAGACCTGAGTCTACCCTACTAAGAGGATTTGGCAGTAGACCAACTACTGTTTGTTAAAAGCGAGCAGCAGAACAATAGATCATCCACATGGCTATACAGTACCAAGGCACAGTAGGAAAGTGCCAGTATTTCTTAAAGTCTGACAACGTTTTGCCCTGCATCAGCAAATGGGAGCTGACTGCTAATCGCTCAGGCAAGCATTCTCCCAAGAGATCCTGTTTACTGAAGAAATTATCTCAATGCCCCTCTACACAGATCCATTATGTACGAAGGAGTATTGGGGCCAAAAATGATTAAAGTGACGAGATTAAAGTCGACACGTCGACTTTAAAGTCAACATGTCGACGTTAAACTCGAAATGTCGAGAATAAAGTTCAAATGTCATGTCGACTTTAATCTCGGCATGTCGAGATTAGACTCGAAATGTCGAGAATAAACAACAACGCTACAATAGAATAACAAAATAACAACGCTGCAATAGAATAACAAAATAACAACGCTGCAATATTGTGACATGGGCATCAAATAAACACGCACCGCATGCTGATTGGCTCTCTCGTGTTTGTGTGTGCGTGCGTGTGTGTCAGCTCTTTCTGATTGCTGCTTATGCCGTTTCTGGGCCTATAATTTTGCAGCTTTTGGGTCTCCTTCATAGTATGTTGTTATATCTTATTTTCATATCAACTCTTTTTTGCTGCAAGTTTGTTTTTTCTAATATTTAGTTTTAATGCAGGCTGAACTTGATGAAGTCGTACAAACCTGGAATTGTTGACAGCAAAGGCAATGTCGACATGTTGACTTTAATGTCGACGTGTCGACTTTAATCTCGTCACGGCAAAAATATTTTTTTCTTCATGTGTGGCCCTAATACTCCGTCGTAATTATGTATTATTATATTCTTTGGTCATACAGAACGGATGCCTTGCTTGACATTAGAGTAATCCATTTCATTTGCACTGCATCGATGAGAGAGTATGCTGTTTTAGTTAGGTTCACATGGTATGGTTTTGTGGCAGTGGTCTCAAGGTCTAGACCTGCCTGCCGGGTTGCTTTGGTCTTTCAACACTGCCATCAAGGGCCAATGACAGGCCAATGGAAGTGGATGTAAAACCATTCATAGGCTGTTTTTTTTTTTTCTATTTTTGTGTTTAACATTTAATATGATTCTAATATAATTAATATTATTAAGTGCATCTTGACACACACACTGCATTTAAGACCCCCTACTGAGGCTGTCACAAAATCAAGTGTTTCTGTGTGTGTTGATCAATATTAACTGGATGATTCAATGAAATGATTAAAACAAATTTGGTCTAATTTGGTGTTCACACAGCCAAATATTGAACCCTCAACGATTCTATTGTCAGAGGTGTTGACAAATGCATATGAATAATTAAAACAAGATTATTTTGGCCTGTTTGTCATTATTGAAACAGACTGCAGCAAATTGTGTTTGGTTCACATGTACCTTCTTGAATGTACCTCTACATTCAAGATTTGGATGTTTTTTCGCCAACGTCGGCAGCAAGCCGGCGAGTCTGTTCACCGCTACGTCGCCGATCTGAGGGGTCTGGCCAGCCTCTGTAAGTTTGGGGTGCTGGAGGAAGAACTGATTCGGGATCAACTAGCTGAGCACACTAATAACCCGAAGCTCAGAGAGAAGTTTCAAACAATGTCAGATGACCTGACTTTGATATATCTTTCAAGCTCGATTCAGCAGCAAGCTTAGCATTACAGTTAGTGGCCTCCAACCCTCCTCCCTCCAGACCATGCTAATGACACAGACGGTGGTCCCGCTCTCAGGGTATTTTACTCCTGTTTTCCCCTGTTTTCCACAACCTCCATCTAAACTTTACTGCATGCCAGGGTGCAGCAGCACAACAACCCAAACTGCCCTGCCAGTGGCCAGAGGTGTCAATACTGTGGCAAACAGAATCACTTTGCTCAGGTCTGCTGCTCTGCTCTCACCACTGATGGCCCGCCGTCACGTGTGTCTGGCCATGCAGCGACCACCATCCATCCCGTGGCTGCATCCTACCGGCCATGTAAGTGGTGCACGTTGGACGGCTGACAGCATGGACGTGGATCTGAATGGCTATGGACACTCTGAATGTCAGGTTACCTTCACTGTGCGCTACGGGACTAAGACTACCCTCATTCACATTCCAAGTGGCTCACCGTGGGGCCATCCTTATTTGATTAGCTTTACAGCTTTTGCGACGCACTTCAGTTTTTTCTGCTACACCCGCATGCCCTTCGCCCTTAGCTCTGCCCCCAGTTTTTTTCAGAAGACCATGGCCACCATCTTTGCCGGCATCCCAGGAGTGGTCGTCTTCCTGGATGACATAAGCACCTGCCGAGGGTGCTGGATGTCCTCACCTGTCATACCCTCACACTAAACGAGGAAACATACACATTTGCTGTTCCGGTCATTGAGTTTGTAGGGTTTCGCCTCAATGCTGATGGCCTCAGTCCGCTCCACTCCAATGTGGACACTGTGCTGCTTCTGCCGGAGCCGTTCTTCCTGGCCCAGCTTTCGGATGACACTGTTGGAAATATTCGTATTTTCAGGCTAGGTTATTCTGACTCTGCGTTGTGTATTTTAGGTGAGAGCAATTGTTGATGGTAGTCAATAAGGTCAGGACAGTTGGATTGGAGGATCGCAGCCGGAGGGGTTTTATTACAGAATGTAATACAGTTCTCGGATGGCAATGACAGGACACACGTTCAGCCGCACGCGTGTCCTGTCCGGTGCGGTTCCTCTTCTCTACGAACGCTGGCATTCTTTGAGTATTTAAAACAAGGAGAATTAACAGATTGTGACAGAAAACAGCAACTGGCGTCACACAATAGGCAGATGAAACGTGTTCCTTTGATAATACAGTATATGGTGGGGTCAGGGTGACATGCCCTGGGACTTGTCACCTTATCCTAGGAAACTATCTATAGTAGACAAGAAGTGAGAAACCAGTGTCACACTGATAGACACATAATATGGGCTTCAATAATACACAAGATATACCCAGAATCTAACAACGCCCTACTACCTGCGTTTTCTTCCCCAATACTCGGCGACCGCTGCCTCACGGCATGAGCTCCTTAAACAGGACACCAACTGGACGTGGACCTCGGCCTGCTCTGCCGCCATTGGCTAGCTCAAGAGACAGCTCACCTCGCCACCAGTACTCGCTGACTTTGATCTGGCAAGTCCCACGTGTGTTACGTGTAATGCGTCCACTGCGGCGCTCGGGGCTGTGCTGTCTCAGGTCCAGGGAGGCTCGGAGCGCCGGGTAGCATTGGCCTCCTGGTCCCTCACCGTGGCCCAGCAGAGGTACTCAGTGGGGGAGTGGAAGGCGCTGGCCTGCGTTTGGGTGTGTGAACGGTGGCACATGTACTTGTATGGGTGGCATTTTACATTGCGGACGGACCACCAGGCTCTCATGGCCCTGCTCGCCACGTCGGGGTTGGGGCACAAGCTGCTCAGGATCTACCGCTGGTCAGTAGATCCTGAGCAGCCTCAAGAAAGGTCAACAGAGGATGTACTTCCTGCGGCACTTGAAGAAGATCAACCTGCCAAAGACGATGATGGTGCACTTCTACACTGCCATCATCGAGTCCATCCTCCTCCATCATCCTTCCTCCATCACCGTCTGGTACGCTGCAGCCACTGACAAAAGCCGACTGCAGCATATCATTCACTCTGCTGAGAAGGTGATTGGCTGCAACATTCCATCCCTTCAGGACCTGCACACCTCCAGGGCTCTGAGGCGTGCATGTAGGATTGTGACCGACTCCTCCCATCCCGGTCACAGACTCTTTAACCCTCTCCCATCTGGCAGGAGGCTGCGGTCCATCAGGACCAAAACTGAACATGAACAGTTTCTTCCCTGCTGCAGTTGGTATCATGAACAAGTCCCCCTTCCCCCCGCCCCCCCCCCACCCCCATTGACAATGTCACTGACTCTTCGCACCCTTGCACTCAATCTCTCCACCGGCCTTGAATATTATCATAGGCATTACAATAATTCAGAATCATTTTTTTAATAACTTTTAACAATTTTAACAATCTTTCACCCACAGTTAATTAAGCGATTAACTTTCAAAACGTAAAACTCAAAACTGAGTTCTCCATATTAGCATTTAGCAGAGAAGCCATATACATTTATAATAATAATAATAATAATAATAATAATAATAATAATAATAATAATAATAATGTTTTCTTTTTCTTTTTTTTATACCGTTCAGGACTTCAGGACAGTCTATGGGCACTGCCCATAGACTGGCACTGCCCCACTGGAAGTTGTTGGCATTTACTTACACACCCTGCCAAATTCCTGGATACGAGAATAAACATTGAGAATTGCCACGCCATGACTACATAATAAGCGGCCCATGCAGACGCTTACTCTTTCACTTTAAGAAGGCACGCCTAAAGACCGCAGTGCTGTGGAGTGTTTATTATACGCCTGGAAGTGGCACATAGAAACTGTAAAAGAGCATGCGTTTTTCAAGCGCAGCCTCGAGTACCTACCATGTCAATTTAGCCGGCGACGCAGGAAAATTACTATTGGCGTCCACGAAAGGTTGACATAATTCGATCTTAATGCTTTCTAAACAAGGCTTTGCGTATACAGTGAGACTTTTGTGAGACTGCTAAGTTGTCATGTGTCGTAGGCAAACACGGATAGGAGGGGACGGCATGGGATAAGCGAGAAGACCCGGGGAATGACGCATGACATGAGCGCTTGTCAAAAAAGAGCAACTGCTCGAGGTTTGGAGGTAAAGACGTGGAGACGTAGAGCCATCACATTGCACGTTAAGCCACTGGGTGGGCGCTACGTGCAGGGAGCGCACATTGATTAACCGATAGTAACCGAGGACACAAACGGTTTGCGATGGCAGCCTCCAGTAACTCCGGCTCCTCCGTCGCCACTGGTAAGAGTACAATTATATAATTGTATTATATCACGTACCTGCATGAATCTAATCTCGCTGGACATTAGGGAATAAATTAATATATTGTCTAAGGTTTGATTATAAACGTTGTATCAACTATTGCAGAGACCACGAGCTCGTGTAGCCTAGATGCAGCACTAGATATAATATTTAACAAATGGCTTGCGAATGATGGAGACTACCCGGGAGATTAGCACATTCAGTCCATCACTCCCACCATGCAGCGTGTTACTCATAGTTGCATTTTAAACTATTCGTTTTATGTAAATTGCTAATGAGTGTTGAGAAACAATTAAACGTAGCATACTAACTCATCTCAAGGGACATCGCCACATATTATAGGGCTGTGGATATGAGAGACCTACTCAGCAGTTTATGTTCTTAAAGCAGGCTGCTCAGTTCTTTCTCAAAATGTATAAGCGTATTTGATGTTTCGCTTGTTTGGGTGTCTGTCTCAAACACAACAGCCGGTGGCAGATTTGCCACGGTGCTGTCCAATAGGCACATAGGCTTCTAACTGATCCAGGCTATGGAAAGCACTGCTTCACACACACTCGCGTGTGTGTGTGTGTGTGTGTGTGTGTGTGTGTGTGTGTGTGTGTGTTCGTTCACTGTTTGACCACTGTTGTGCTTAGACTAAAGTATTTCCTTTATAGTATGGCAGGGCTATCATTACTGTTGTGCCCTCAGTGTAATTATCAGAGGTTACGTAAGTTGCACTATTGCCAGCCATGCAGTGTATTATTATTTTCATCCAAGGTTTTCTTTGGCTTTCAGAGGCAACATTTGAATGAACTTGTATGCGAGGCGTATGCTTGATGTGTTTCTATTCTGCTTCATATTAGCAGCGCACCAGTGGATGTGAAGTGGCGCCTGCTCACACATCGTGGCTTTCTTTGTGACAAAGTAGCGAGCAAAAAGGACTTCGCGCACGCAAAATTAACACGTAGCACGCACATTCATATTGCAAGCACTTTTACTGCACTTACACGCAGTTATTATCCGCTCCCGAGAGCAACAATAACGCAAAGCATGTGAGGGGGAAATCCTTCATTGAACGAACACATAGGCCTACAATGAAGCGGACTGACTGACGCCCCAAGCGCGTCTTGCTCTCATACTCGCAAAATGATTCCCGAAGTGGAACAATGGCCATTGTAGGCCTATCCCCAAATGTGATGGTTGATTTCTCTGATAACCGAAATAACCGTGGAAACTACCCAAGGAGAGAGCTATTAAAAGTTTTTCTGTAAACTATTACAGCGGCAGCGCTAACTAAGCCAGACGGTCGTTGTCTTACTAGGAAGTTCTCTAAACTCAAGCATGTTCTGAGATGTCAGTTCATAAGCAATGTGAGTTGCTTGATGTAGGCTAGGCCTACTCCCAAGAAATCGTCCAAGCACTTCAAGAGGTGTTTGGACTTGTCTGGCAACATGTAACTAGAAAACTTGTGCAAAGGAATGCCCGTAATCATCGAGTTAAATTCAGTTGAGGTGGGGATCGAACTGCCAAAGGTTAGCGGACCACCCGCTCTGCCCAATGAGCTGAGCCGCTAGTCGGGGAGCCAACGTTTCAAAAGCTCAAGAACCTGACATGGTCTGCCATACTTTTATTTGTGTTTTTTCTGTTAACTTTGACCTTAATGATCAATAATTGGAGGGTCTGCTCTGCCGGAAATATCGCGGAAAAAAATCTGGCCATTTTGGTGTAGGCCTATGCATCTTTTTTATCAGAAAAATTTGAAAAATTGGGGTTGGGTAGGCTGTCAATAAATACATTCCAGATGCACAAAACACATGTGCTGACAACATCCACTGAAAAACAACTCTTAAAACACATTTGTACATGATTTTGCATCAATTTATTGATGCAAAATCATAGGCAAAATCAATAGGCGTTTCCTCACTTTTTTTTCCAATATTTTCATCTTTACTTCATTGACAATCAATTATTCTCCCAAGTTATGACATCAGTCAATATGCCATTCTTTTCACAAAACCGTATACTCATTTCACAGAAAAACAAATAATTATAAAAATCCAACCAAAATCAATGGATCTGTGATGAATTTCACTACTAGTTGGCGATCAACTGGAGTACATGTGTGTGCTTAGCAACAATGTCCAGCTACTCCTAGATACCCTGCCAGAAGACGGTGTAGAGAAGGCAACTTCTGTGTGTGCTGATGCAACTGACATCAGCTGATGCAATTGACTGCAGCTAAAAAAGCTGTCATGTTTGATGATTGAGTTTGATGAAGCACGTTCCTCACCTACCACAAAGCTATGGCTAATGTACATGGATATGGTGATGATTCTTAGACGGTTCATCCATGCTGAGCATGCAGGTCTGTGGGAGGAACACCTGGCTGAAGTGGAAAAGATGTTACAATACCTTGTAGCTGCTGGCCACTACAAGTACGTATCCTGCCTGCCCCACTACCTAGAAGCTATGAAAAGCTGGAACAGAGAGAACACTGGCTCCAAATTTCTAAAGGGAATTCCAGGATGGGAAGTTCACTGTACGTCAAACAGAAGGACGGTTCAATGGTGTCTGGACAGACATGGCACTTGAAAAAACCTACAACCGTGATGCCAAGGCAAAACTCTTCACTGGCATCAGTCAGCAGCCAGTGGCCATGGAGAAATACTTGAATGCTATTCCAGTTCTGACAGCTGTGTCAGAACAGACAAAGGCTATGGCACACCTGGATGTGAATTACACCAAACACCATGAGGACAAGGACAGCCAAGGTGCAAAGGAGGCAGAGGGTGTAAACAAAATAACAGATTTCATCAGCAACCAGATGGTCTATCCTTTCAATTGTGAAGACCAGGAGCTGATCAACATCTCAACAGGCTACAAAGCCACATCTGTTGACTTGATCTGCACTCGTGAAAAAGGACCGGAGGCACTGGCTGTAGCAAGAAGAACAAACACTGAGAAAGTGGCACCAATTAAACTTGCAGGTACGGTGACCCTGAGGAAAGCCTGGTTGTTCAGGAAGAGGTTATTTCAGCAGCACGGCGATACATGGTGTCACTCCATGACAGGAGTGACTTTGGTGGTACTCTAGATGCACTGCGAGCCCATCTCTTTGTGAGCATCAAAGGAGACATGCGTTGCCTTCCACCAACTGAAGAGGCCTTCATATTACACCTTCACCGAGCCCTGCATCAGTTGGCTGTGTGTAAGCGGGCACACATGGTTCAGCCAACCTAACCACCTGTCACTGATTTTAGGAGAAAACTTGGCAAATTGGTGGTAACCATGATGCTGAAAGAGGAAAACACTTCTGAACTCAAACACAGCAAATACTGCTGCTGCAAGAATAGTATGTGTGCCCAAAAAAAACAAAATGTGAAGTGTGGCATTGCATGTCTCTGCACCGGGGACCCCAACAGATGTTCAAGGGTTGAACTTGTGCTTGAAAACGGGGACACATAAGTATGCCACGTGTGTGTGTGTTTGTGTGTGTGTGTGTGTGTGAGAGAGAGAGAGAGAGAGAGAGAGAGAGGGGTTCAGCTTTTTTCATGCTGCTGTAAAACCCACCCTGCCGGTCTTGTTTGCTGTCTCCTCAGGTGGTAAAGGTAAAGGGGGCATTTAGCAGACGCTTTTGTCCAAAGTGACTTACAATCAGTACATTTGTGGGGTTTGACATGTGGACAGTTGGAGGAGGGGGATCAAGGGGATCGAACTGCCGACCCTACAGTTAGTGGATGACCCGCTCTGTCCACCCGCTCTACCCACTGAACTACTGCCGCCCCTCTAACCCCTAACCCTAACCCTAACCCAACCCTACGGTTAGTGGACGACCCACTCTGTCCACCCCCTCTACCTACTGAGCTACTGCTGCCCCTCTAACCCCTAACCCTAACCCAACCCTACGGTTAGTGGACGACCCGCTCTGTCCACCCGCTCTACCTACTGAGCTACTGCCACCCCCCTAACCCCTAACCCTAACCCAACCCTACGGTTAGTGGACGACCCACTCTGTCCACCCCCTCTACCTACTGAGCTACTGCCACCCCCCTAACCCTAACCCTAACCCAACCCTACGGTTAGTGGACGACCCACTCTGTCCACCCCCTCTACCTACTGAGCTACTGCTGCCCCTCTAACCCCTAACCCTAACCCAACCCTACGGTTAGTGGACAACCCACTCTGTCCACCCGCTCTACCTACTGAGCTACTGCTGCCCCTCTAACCCCTAACCCTAACCCAACCCTACGGTTAGTGGACGACCCACTCTGTCCACCCCCTCTACCTACTGAGCTACTGCTGCCCCTCTAACCCCTAACCCTAACCCTAACCCAACCCTACGGTTAGTGGACGACCCACTCTGTCCACCCCCTCTACCTACTGAGCTACTGCTGCCCCTCTAACCCCTAACCCTAACCCTAACCCAACCCTACGGTTAGTGGACGACCCACTCTGTCCACCCGCTCTACCTACTGAGCTACGGCCGCCAGGTGACGAGGCTGAAGGTCTGTCCCCAGAGCAGTATCTGCAGTGTGCCACCCTCCTGATTATCCTACGTATGAATTAAGTTATGTTCAATTACTTTGTTCCATTAAAGTTGTAATAGTTGTCATCCGAGGCAATAAAATAATGAAAGTCATTTTGCTGTATTATATTTCTTGTGTGACACTTTTCCATTGGGAAAACAGGGTTATATTTACATTTAATAAAAAGCCTAGGCCATGATGTTTTTCGGAATTTTGAGAGTAGCCTAAAATTCTATTGAGTTTCTAAGCCTGTTGATCGCCAACTAGTAGTGAAATCATTACAGATCCATTGATTTTGGTTGGATTTTTATAATTTTTTTTGTGGAATGAGTAAACTGTTTGGTGAAAAGAATGGCATATTGGCTGATGTCATAACTTGGGGGAATAATGGATTGCCAATGAAGTAAAGATGAAAATATTTGGGGGGGAAAAGTTTGCATTAAATTGATGCAAAATCATGTAGAAATGAATTTTAAGAGTTATTTTTTCAGTGGATGTTGTCAGCACATGTGTTCTGTGCATCTGGAATGCATTTATTGACAGCCTACCCAACCCACTGAGGAGTTGAGGAAAAAAAAACATTTTTCACATTTTTCTGATTAAAAAACTACTAAATTGGCAATTTTTTTATTTTATATATATATATATATATATATTTGTAGCAGACCCTCCAATTATTGTTTCTTAGGGTCAAAGTTAACAGAAAAAACACAAATAAAAAGTATGGCAGACGATGTCAGGTTCAACGCACTTTTGAGACTTTGGCTCCCCGACTACGCCCAGTTTACAGCTAGAGTCAAACAACAAACTAGGGATGTCCGATAATATCGGCCAACCGATAATATCGGCCGATATTAGCCTATTTTTGTAATATCTGTTCATATCGTTATCGGTTTCACCACAGATAATGTGCTTGTGCATAAATATGGCACTTTTCCATAAGTTGAAGTAGTGTCCTTTTTTATAGACAGTGTTAATGTGTGGAATGCATCTAGTGGGGCATCACAATAAGAGTAGGTGATGTGTTAATTCCACAACAAGAGATATGTGACCTAGAATTAGTCTGGGCACAAAAAAAAAAAAAACGCCCGCATATATCGGTATACCATATCGGTTGATATCGGAATCGGAAATTAAGAATTTGGACAATATCGGCTATCGGATATCGGCAAAAAGTCAATATCGGACATCCCTACAACAAACAATTGGAAAGCTAGGCTCAATGCTATCTCTATAAGAGTTTTTGAGTTTGTAATCGAAAATATCTCAAAAAGCATAACGTTTAGAAAAATTAAAAATACATAGCACAGCCATACGTACGCCTTGGTAATACAGTTGGAATGAAATCTCAAGGTTCAGTTGTTTAGCTTCCATTTATTGCACATTTCGGTGTGAAGAAGAATAATATGACGAAAAGCGATATCTAGATTGTGCCTTCCTCCATCCATCCATCCATTTCTGCCGCTTATCCGGGGTCGGGTCGCGGGGGCAGCAGCCTGAGGAGGGAAGCCCAGACTTCCCTCTCCCCAGCCACTTCGTCCAGCTCTTCCGGGGGGATCCCGAGGCGTTCCCAGGCCAGCCGAGAGACATAGTCCCTCCAGCGTGTCCTGGGTCTTCCCCGTGGCCTCCTCCCGGAGGGACGTGCCCGGAACACCTCCCCAGGGAGGCGTCCAGGAGGCATCCTCACTAGATGCCCGAGCCACCGCAACTGGCTCCTCTCGATGCGGAGGAGCAGCGGTTCTACTCTGAGCCCCTCCCGGATGACCGAGCTTCTCACCCTATCTCTAAGGGAGAGCCCGGACACCCTGCGGAGGAAACTCATTTCGGCTGCTTGTATTCGCGATCTCGTTCTTTCGGTCACTACCCACAGCTCGTGACCATAGGTGAGGGTAGGAACGTAGATTGACCGGTAAATGGTGGAGCCCATCTGTTTATGGGTGAGGAAGCTGCAGAGGGCAGATGAGTCTTGTTTACCATCAGGTACTGGCAAGTGTGTGCAATAGTGATGTAAAAATGTGGTCTACATAGGTACATAGAAGACATGTGGCTAGCATCAGCCCAGTGGAAGCTCTCTGAAGTAATACATGGTGTCAGCTCAGTATTATGATGGTAGTAGACTCTACCAAACACACTCAAATAAACAAAGCACTCTCAAGACTGTTCCTCTACCAGGTAGAGGAACAGTCTTGAGTGTGTTTGTGGTTCAAATTGTTGTCCCCTTAGTTCCACTGTCAGGGAAATCTCAGCGTGCACAGCATCACCACAATGGCATTGATGTTGATTGTCTTGTACTCCCCAGCACCTATGTGGCCCAGGGTTTTGGATGGAGGTGCTAAATCAGCAGGTGTCTTGCTGCTAACGACACGTCCACAGAATGACTGAAGACTCTTGCCTGGGGGAAGAGTGTGAACACACAGATGGCTTCACTGCAGGGATGCTTCAGCGTCCCTCTCACACCAAGCTCAGGTGTGTGTGTGTGTGTGTGTGTGTGTCTGCCTCGGATTAACCATCCATCTACAGGGAAAGGGTGACACATTCCTTCTCCTTTCAAGTCATGTTTGTTGATGGCAGAGATAATGGCCTGTTGTGGGGCTGCACAATAGTCAATTCAAATGAATTATTAGTGAGAATGCAATGTTAATCTTTAAATCAGCATAGCATTTATATCACAAAGGCTGTACATTAAGGCTGCATTGAGATATTTTATGATAATAGATCCTACATATTTACATTTAGATGCTCCTTGCCGTTAATGATAAAGGCATAGAGTCTCATGCAAGATATAACTATTTTACTAATCACATATTCTCTTTGTGTCTATAGAAAACCTCACAGGTAATTTATTAAATAAGTGGGTGTCTGACTTGGAGAACAATATGGTGTAAAGCTCCCTCTCAGGGTGGGGAATAAGCTAGATTGAGTACTTGAACATTGTACTTTATGTTTCTATGTATGTGTGTGTGTGTGTGTGTGTGGCGTTGTGTATACACAACAATAGTATTTTGTGATGAAATAAAGATGATGCTGCAGTTTAAAGTTTGAAATACTTTTTCCAGACATGGTCAATGACTCGACATGTTCAAGTATTAATCGCCTTTGAAGTATGGGAAACTATAGAAAAATTTCAGCTGCACAGTCAGTGCATATTTACAACATAAGAAGCGCTGAGATAACGAAGGCCTTTCAGTCCAACACAGTCTCCTGGCAGTTCGTGAAATAGTCATGAAATGTAATCTATTTATTCATGTACACGGACACGAATTTCCTTTTTTTTTGTGACACTCACACAGCACGCAGACACACAGCACGACTTTCAAACTAATGTATTTCAATGGAAGTATCTTTTGTGCCTGCACCACGTTTTTACAGTGAATACTACAGTACCCATGAGCCTCTTGGTGAAGACGCCAGCTAAAGCTGCCCGAGGACCCGCCGCCAGTTCTCATTTAATGATATCCTAAAGCTATGATATCATTGTTAGGGGTTGAGGTTAGGGATAGGGTGAGGGTAATGGTTAGGGTTTAGGGGTTAGGGTTAGGGTTAGGGTTAGGGGTTAGGGTTAGGGGTTAGGGTTATGGTTATAATGAAAGTCTTGCTGAGTGTCACAAAAAAAAGGGAAATTCGCGTCCATGTACACAAATCAATAGGACTATTTCGTGACTATTTCACAAACTGCCGTGAGACTGGGTTGTTCAGTCAGTACAATGGGAACAACGGTGGGGAAGGTGATTTCATGAGAGAGAACAAAGGAAATATAACACCTGAGGTTGTATATCTTTCTATGTTCATTTCTGATTTTCAGACCCTCAGGACTACCAGCCTCCGATCTGGAAATCATACTGTAAGTAGGGTTGAAGTTCTGCATTGAGATTTGTCATTTCATTTCTGGAATCATTCACCCCTGATACTAGTACCTTACCCTAGGACACTGTAGGGACTTGCACACATGCAATTCAGAAATACCTTCATCCTATGAGAGATAGGGAAGGCATGTGAGTGTGAAAGAGTGTGATGTATTGATTTACAATGCTAAAAGAGGATCTTCAGACCAACCCATCATTATTATACAATAGAATGGGTTAGCTGGTTAACCCAATCAGGGTTACACAGCTTTTGAACCGGCTGTCTGGCAGTGTATTTTCAAAATCAATACATGTACTACAGAATTAAAAGTTATACGTATTGATATTATCTCACCTCAAGAAATATGAAATAGTTTAAAGCATAACATTATCATTCTTCTGGTTGGCTGGTTGCCCTCTCATGTTTCTGGATTATTCCTGTCTCTTCTGCTGGGAGCCTCCGGGTGTATTAAGACTGAAAGTGATATTTCCAAAGTGGATCTCAATGTAAAAAAACATACAGTACGTTATCAATCATAATTTGCTTAATTTCACATCATTTACTAATATATTCATCTATATATCCATCCCTAACTGATTTTGTTTTGACAAAGAAGTAACATAAAAAGTGGTTATGCAGAAAACCTATTAAGGTGGAAAATGTAGACATTTACATTGAAGAATACATCAAGACTGTTTAGAGGGAACTAGTGTGTTCTGATTATAGGGAAGGAATGTATTTTTCAAAAAAAACACCAAAGATCCACATTTAAATTGCTGAGTGTGCTACCCTTTCTGTGTTTTAACCCAGCAGCAAGCCATGGGCATTGATAGTGGATTTACTGTATGTGACACATTTCCACTTTTCAACAGTTTTACCAATCGTACCATCAACTTTCCTAGTCAGTTGAACTGTCTGATGATTACCAGTTGAGCATATTGCAGTCCAGTTGAAATCATATTCCACATGGTTACAGTATTCTTGTGAGTCTATAGTATTCTGAGCTGATGTTTTTAATTTAAAGTCTCCTTCACAATGAGTATGTAATATATGGTCCTTCTGTCAAAAGACATTACAAGCGTCACATTTGCTGTTTGCTTCTATTGCATATCCTTGATGCCTTTAGTTAGTATGAATTGAAAGTCGTTGAAGAAGCTAAAGTAAACACTGTGTTTTTGGCATTATATTAAATAAGTGCCAATGGATATATGTTTGGGGTTTTTAGTCAGCTCTATAAATACCTCAAAATACTTCATATAAGTCCTAACTTCTAGATGTGTTTTTCTCCCAGTGTACCAACTACAACAGGAAGCCCCAAGGCCCAAGAGGATGACTTGTCCTCAAGAGGTCTGTTTTCTCAGTAACTACAACATTTGTCTTCTGCACTGGTTGGTGGAAAAGCAGACCTTAAATGACAAACCTTAAATGACAAACCTTAGCTGGCTGACAGTGTAAAATGATTTTCACAGGTCTCATATTGACTTGCATGATGTGCGTTGTGCATGAAATACAACTCTGACAATTGTACTTTATTTGTCCCATTTTGATTATAACAGGATGGAATCAGGAATGTTAAGGAGTATTTCACAGTTTATTATTATGTTGGATGTTTTAATTAAAGCCCATGGTGCAGGTTATTTTTCTATTCTGGCAATTTTCTAGTTGGTAATGAACATTTAAACAGTTATCCATTGTATACCCTACAACATCCATTGATGTTGTAGGGTATCACAAAAGGAGATATAATAAGAAAAAGTAGGTGAAATGTTAGCTTTTTGGCTAACAGGTAAGCGATTATTCGTATTTCTCCCACAATGCATTGTATGACGTCACATGGGGGACTCCAGAAGAAAGCCCTAGAGATGGGATTTATGGCTCTTTAGAGGGAGCCGGATCTTTGGGATCCGTTCATTTCAAAGAGCCATTCAAAAGACTGGCTCATTTGGCTCTTTTAAAAATATATATTTATTCACTTTTAAGAAGCCAGTCTAGGGTTCATTCATTTTATCCTGGAAATAATCACAGGGAGGAATGATGGGCTGAGATTTGGATCAAAATAATTTCAAATTCAGATTTACAACCAATATTTGAGTTTGAATTATTCAGATTTTTTATTTTCATATCAGATTTTAAAGGATGATATGGATTAATTGTAAATATTCCACTGCCATATCCCTCTGAGTTGACAATGAGATCACTATTTACCCTTTGTATAAAGTGTGTCTATGTGTGTAAACCTACTTTGACTTATGTTATTCATGCAACACCTAAACACTTATAAATACACAATAAAAAACAATGCAGGCTACAATGAAGTTCCATGCAAAAGCTTTTAATGCACACCTCATGCGACATTTGCATATGAAATAAGCGCTCCTCCCCATGCTCTCTCAGTCTGCCGATTCCGACGCACTCTTTTTTTTTTTACTGAGGCACACACGTGAAGGGAGCTTATTTCATATGCAATGCATATGAAATAGGTGCTCCTCCCCATGCTCTCTCCATCTCACTCAGTGGAGGAGCAAGGAGGAGCTTGTGTGAGCATCTGCGTGAACCATTACTGTGAACTCAGGGAGAGAGAAAAAAATGAACGGCTCCCAACCAAACACGACTCGGTTCCCATCGTTCATGAGCCGGTCAAAAGATTTGGATCGTTCGTGAACGTCACAACTCTAGAAAGCCCACCTTGATATCATTGAGAGAGACGAGGAGAGAGAGACGAGGAGAGAGAGAGAGAGAGAGAGAGAGAGAGAGAGAGAGAGAGAGAGAGAGAGAGAGAGAGAGAGAGAGAGAGAGAGAGAGAGAGAGAGAGAGAGAGAGAGAGAGAGAGAGAGAGAGAGAGAGAGAGAGAGAGAGAGAGAGAGAGAGAGAGAGAGAGAGATAGACTTAGACTTAGACTTAGACTTAGACTTAGACTTAGACTTAGACTTTATTACCTGTGACAAAACACAATACGTTGGATTCCGTAGCAAGGCGGCATGGATCAACACAGTATGCTAATATGAAAAGGAGATGAAATAATAGCTATTCACACGTGTTATTATAAACTTAGATAAATAAATACTTTGATCGTTTTACACAGGATGATCAAGTCAGTACAGAAATTAATAGTCAGTAAAATGATCAGCCACAACATCAGCCCCATTGGGGTCTTCCTCATAAAACACAGACCAGTCCGTACACTCCAAACACTCCTGTAAGTCCTCGCATGCCTCCTTAGACCATACAAGCACTGACTTTGTTGATATAGGCTGTTTACGGACCAAGGTGGTGTATTTGGATGACAGGAGCACCAGGTTATGGTCCGACCTGCTGAGTGGAGGGAGGTCAGTGGACATGCAACGTGTCCTTAATATTGGCATAAAATAAGTCAATAGTCTTGCCACATCTCATGGGGCAGTTGACAAACTGCCTGAACGATGGAAGTGAGGTGGAGAGAGTACAATGGTTAAAATCGCCACTGATCATCACAAGAGCGTCCGGAGTGTGGCTTTGCAGTTCATGAGCTACTCTTGCCATGATGTCAGTCGGCAGTTTGGCATTGGCAGATGGTGGAATATACACCAGAATGACAATGACATTGGAGAATTCACGAGGGAGATAGTAAGGTCTGCAACTCACCACCAGCAATTCAATGTTTTGGTCACACACGCTCTGCTTGTCCGTGATGTGTCCAGGGTGACACCATTGTTTGTTCACGTACAGGCAAACACCTCCCCCTGATTTCTTGCCTGAATTCACAGGGTCTCTGTCCTGTCGGATCACGGTGAAGCCATCCATTTATGCCATCGTAACGCTGTCCGTAAGCCACGGCTCCGTAAAACAGAGAGGGCTGCACTGTTGGTACAGCCGATCATACTTTACAAGCGCTGCAAGTTCATCAACTTTGTTGACTACAGAGTACACGTTGCCCATAATCACAGATGGTAGGACAGGCTTGTGATTCCTGAGCCTGTCCCTCACCGTCGGCCCCTTTTCCTTTGCTTTAACTCCAGAGGTAAATCCAAGCGTGGATGGCCACAGTTTGCCATTGTATCCCAAATGCTGCAGAGTTCACCGATGCTGTAGGAGACGAATGCTGCTGGGTCAGACACTCCAAAGCTTTGTACCTTCATGTGAATAAATCCACTCCATATAACTAACCACATCAACCCAAACGTGTGCACTTTAAATCCTGACATATTGCGTGTGATTCTTACATTCAAAACAGCGACATGACGGTAAAACAAGACACGGACAAACACTTTCACACTGCTGGTAGCGAGTCGCCGACAGGGCAGGCGCCACTTCCGATATAAGTTTGAACGGTTGTTCTTTCTATGGGTAGTTTCCCAACATAATCACACATTTCCTCATTCGCCCTCTCACGTCTAACCGGTTCGAAGTTATCTGGCTGTGGGCCATCATAAATGTTAATTGTGGGTCTTGCCACCTCTTTCTCATCCCAGTTATAGTTCTAGTACAAGGCAGAGGCTACCTTCCACCACGTCTCCCCCATGTGACGTCATCGCCAAATTGCATTAAAAATAACCCTTACTACCAAAAACTGTACTGTAACACCATTTGACATTTCTAACTTTATATACATATCTTGAGTGCTTTATGTAACCATTAATCGAAAGTGGTGTTTAACCTGCACCACAGCCTTTAAGGTACAGACAATTTGGATTGTTGTTGTGTCTGTTATTTATTTTGGAGCGTCCACACAACACGTGGATGCAAAAAGACAGTTTAATGCGCAACATCCATTAATACACAGGACAAGATGTTACTATCCCTTGTGCCATCATCCAAGATAAACACATGTAGAAGGCCAGCTCAGATAAGACCAAGCATACAACACACGAGTGATATAACCACCATTAGGTGCAACACCATAGCAGACATCAGGCTACACCATCATAAATCTACAGTCATTCCTCAGGTGGCATCATTCACCCATCACCTAGCCTAGCCAATATGTGGCACATCATTGGGGTTATCAAGTGGGCACGTTCCTATACCCGTGTATCGTTAAGTTAGGCCCACACCGCACAATTCCCACCACCGCACAATTCCCTCTAAACCTCACCATTTAGCGGCTGCCATCCCCATATTTTAACGCTGTCCTTACCGGGAACCACAACTACCAAGCTTCCTCCTTAGGGTAAGGTTAGACTTGCTGTTAAACCAAGCGTAAGCAACCTGCTGCGACCTGTGTGCAGACTTGACCCAAAACTAACCCAACCAAAACAAGGAAATCAAAATCACAGGTTTCTAACCTGACTCCCTATCAAATAAACAGGAGAAAGACAACCAAAAAAAGAGTTACTCACCCCTACTACTACCTGGACTTCACATACCAAACTCTCAGCAGATGATAGCAAATCACAAATTCTAATCACAAGATCACAGAGCCTGGTGCAGTCGGGAGTAGGGTCAAGAGAAGAGAAGAGGGTGAATGTCTCAAGCGGCGGCCATTTAAAGCAGCTCCACCAGTCCATCCACCAATCAGCAGCCAGCACCTGGAGAAGAGACCAAGGGTGGTAGCACCACCTCCCTCCTCAGGCAGGGAGGAACAACAGCACAGCAACAATCACAGATCAGACATCAAAACCAAAAGATACAAAATGATGACCCTGGGTCATAACTTGCACTGACCAGTGCTGTACATAGTGCATTAGCTAAATAATAATAAAATAAGATAGAATAAAATAGATAGGTAAATAAATACACAAACAGATCAGTGATTTAAGCTAAGACGACATCAACAGACAACACTTAATTACAGACATAACAGGGTAAGACAATTAAAACACAGGGAAGGTCAATGTGAAAAGGTGCGTTTTGAGCCTGGATTTAAAAATTGTGATTGAAGGAGCATTTCTGATGTCAAGTGGCAGTTGGTTCCACAGCTGAGGGCCAGCAACAGAAAAGGCTCTGTCACCTTTTTGTTTAAGCCGGGACCGTGAGACATGGAGGATACCTTGGCTGGAGGATCTGAGGGACCTGGGGGCTACATGGGGATGAATGATATCAACTATGTAGCTGGGGGCCAGGCTAGTATCTAGTAGCCTCCTAGTACATGAAATCACAGTCGTCATATCATCCATGTAGGCCCTGATTGGTGGGAGGCGCAGCCCTCTCTGCAACCTTTCCCTACCACCCATTTCTAGCTCTTTCAGCCTCTAATAATGACCTCCATTGCCATGGTAAAAGCCAATGTGGAAAATGTACACCCTGCCACAATAACTACCTCCAGCTGGTGACAAGCTATAGTGTACTCTGCTGTAGTAAAACAGACAATATATTAAACATATGCCTAAATGAATGCACAACAGCTTCCATTGCTAAAGAGCATATGTAAGACTGAGAACCCTGATACTAAAACAAAATCATTGTATTACGTTGTCCCTTTTTGCAGAAGTAGAGACAACATTGTCTCTCTGTGCCAGAAGATGAACCACTAGTCATTACAAAGCAACTAACGCCAAGGGAAGCTGTTCTGCAGCTTACAAAATGTTTCCATGCACTCCATACTCTGTAGTTTTAAATGACTGTTTCCCTGCATGGCCCTCTGGTCCACCTTCATTATGTATGGTTTACTGGCATGTCTTGGCAGCTTGGTAGAGAAGTGGGCGCACACAGAGGGGGTCCTCTTTTGAGGGCCATGGAATCTGTCTGCAGCACACTGGCTGGAGAGATAGGACAGTGTGGAAGCATTCAAGTGAGCTTTTAATATGGTGTGACTCCATAGCCATGATTGTCTTCTCTTCTGACAGGTGCAGAGCAGACCCAAATACTATGGCAGAGAGTAAGTGCAACTGTCATTATTGTTATTTGTAAAAGAGAACCTCATTATTACTGTATAGCAATAGCTGTGGTTTGTGTGTACATGTAAAACTGCACAACTGTTTGTTGATGACAGTTGGCCGAGCAGTTGATGAAAGTGTCAGTGTGTGTTTGGATCTTGTGTGTGTGTGTGGTTGTTGAAATGTGGACAACTCATACACACACGCAAACAATGTGTGTTGCAAATAGAAAAAAGGGCGGTAAAGACTAGAATAGACTAGTAGTAACTATATAAACAATATAAGAAAACATACAAACATAAGAATGTTTTTCACACAGATTCCATGGCATGATTTCCCGTGAGTACACAGACGGGCTACTGGGGGGCATAGAGGGGGCGTACCTCATCAGAGAGAGTCAAAGACAGCCAGGGACACACACCTTGGCCTTAAGGTACAACCATACCATTGTATTCACAATGAAAACCTCTCCCTCATCCTTCAACCATTTACTGCTGCTCTATTGACTCATTTGTTGATCACTCAATCATTTACAACTCATTTGCCTCTGTCAGATCCACCATCACCATCACATCAACCCATCACTGCTGTATTGTATTTTTTACAATCTGTCTGTCTACAACACAGCATTTTTTGTATTTATTTATTTTATTTTTCTTCTTTTTTTGGGGGGGTGGGTATTTTATTGTTGTGTTATTGTATTATTGTGTTTATATTTATATATACTCTAGCTTCTATGGCAACCCAATTTCCCTTAGGGGATTAATAAAGTTTTATCCTATCCTATCCTATAACTCAGCTAGATAGAAAAATTATTTGTCGATCCTGAAGAAAATCCACGTTTTCCAATAGCATAAAAAACACAAAGAGAAAGTACCGGTATACAACATAGAACAAATAGCTTAAAAGTTCAATTAAAGTTAACAATCTCAAATACAGGTTGTGATTAGTAGTCAGTGCAAATAGTAGCTATAGTATAGTATACAGTACATTAATGATCATTTGCTCTCCCCTCCATATTCTACCACCATCTTCACATAACATCAATTCATTGTTTTAGTTGTTGTTGTTCACCCAGGTTTGGACACCAGACCCTGAACTACCGCCTCTTTTACGACGGCAAGCACTTTGTGGGTGAGAAGAGGTTTGAGTCGGTACACGACCTGGTGACAGATGGCCTCATCACACTCTCCATCGAAACCAAGGCAGCGGAGTACATTGCCAAGATGACCACCAACCCCATCTACGAGCAGCTGGGCTACACCTCCCTCCTCCGGGACAAGACGCTGCCCAGGCTGGGCTGCATGCGCTCTGAGCGACGAGTCACCTTCCAGAGGGACAGCATGGTGAGGCCTGTGACCATGGCTACAGAGAGCACAGCGTACACATGTTACTTTCAGTTTCAGTTTCATTTTCAGTAACCTTTCACAAATGACGTGTATGTGTTTTTATACGGGCCAACAGAGTGGTTCAAGGAGTCCATCAAACAGATATCTTTGGTTTGATATGATTTTCTTGCCAAACATACGAATTGTACCCTTGAGCAGGACATGTCTCTGCTAACCCCATAGATGCTGTTGTGTGCCTCCCCATATACACCTCTCAATAGATCATTACAGTTCATTAGAGATTATCATCTCTGTCATTTTAGATTATGTTTATTATAGTGATTATCATGCAATTTTGTTGCATAATAATATTATGCACACATTTTGTTATTGTTGTTATTTTTGGTAGCCTATTAACGGCAGTAATATTGGCTCCTTATGTGCTTTATATTTATCATAATATTATATGCGAGTCTAAATTGTGTATTTTATGTCAAACCCAGATTGTCATCATCTCATCAATCTAATCATCTATCTGTTCATCCATCCTATATACAGTATATACTATATATATATATACAGTATATATATATTGTCTGAGACCACTCCAAATCTTCCTTAAATCAGCATCTAAATGTGTATGGAAGCAATTGGAATCCAGTGTCTGTTGAATTCCAACACAAGCACACCTCATTGTACTGAATGAGATACTGATCACTTGAACCAAATTACTTGCTTACTTATTTTATGAGGAAAAGTATAAAAGCCACTGCTGTGGTCACCACTGTCCTCTTGCAATAGGACCAGCTGGATGGCAAAAACAGTGCTAGTAGTACCTCAAAAGTAATTGGAATTAAAAAAGTAATTATCGACCATGCCAAAAGAGAGAAAAGAAAAGAGGTTTTGAGTCAGGAAAAAAGGATTCAATTCTGACTTTACTGGCAGAGGGATACAGTGAGCGTCAGGTTGCTTCCATCCTTATCATTTCAAAGACGGCGGTTCATAAAGAACAAGGTCAAGCAGCAGACATTGGGGACAACAAAGCTACAGACCAGCAGAGGGCTAAAACCACTGTCCACTGGCCGGGATGACTGCCAACTCATTTGAATGTCACTCAACAACAGCAGGATGACATCAGGTCAAAAAGAGAATGGCAAATGGCAGCTGGGGTGAAGTGCACAGTGAGAACGCTTTGAAACAGGCTCTGAAGGGCAGGGCTGAAGTCGTACAAAGCTAGAAAAAAGCCCTTCATCAAAGAGAAACAAAGAAGAGCCAGGCGGAGCTTTTACAAAAGACTATTAGGATTGGACCGTAGAGGACAGGAATAAGGTCATCTTCTCGGATGAGTCCAATGTTCAGCTTTGCCCAACACATGGTCGTCTAATGGTTAGATGGAGACCTTGAGAAGCCTACAGTGTCTCACACCCACTATGAAATTTGGTGGAGGATCGGTGATGATCTGGGGGTGCTTCAGCTAGGCTGGAATCAAGCAGATTTGTCTTTGCAAAAGACGCATGAATCCACTTAGCCACTTAGAAGGTCATCCTGGAAGAAAACGTGCTTCCTTCTGCTGTGGCAGTGTTCCCCAACTCCACACAGGTCAATCAAGGTGCTTGGATAAGAGGCTGATGAAGCCGCTTGGATAAGAGGCGAAACGTCTTCACAGACAAATCTAAGTCCAGTTGCGTTCGATTTAATTGTTGGCCGGATCAAGGTGTGGATGAAGGACCACCAGGTCAAGACCCTGTCATGCCCACAGCTCAATCTCCTGAACCCCATTGAAAACCTCTGGAATCTGATCAAGAGGAAGCTGGATGGTCACAAGCCATCGAAACAAAGCTGAGCTGCTTGAGTTTTTGTGCCAGGAGTGGCATAAAGTCACCCATCAGCAATGTTAACGACTGGTGGAGAGCATGCCACGTGACAGGTGAAACCTGTGATTGAGAATCAGGGTTATTCAACAAGCATTGATTAATGAACTCTTCTAAGATAAAACACGAGTATTGTGTTTTAAAAAATATTATGAACTTGTTTTCTTCATTTATTCGAGGTCTGAAAACACTGCATCTTTTTAGTTATTTTGACCAGTTGTCATTTTATGTAAATAAATTATCTAAATGGCAATATTTTATATTTGGAATTCTGGAAAAATGTTGTCAGTAGTTTAAAGAATAAAACAAAACTGTAAATTTTACTCAAACACATATAAAAGCGGCTACCAGCATACATATATGTTTATCATGTCAACAGCCTGTCTGCAGCTAGCCTGTGCATTAGCTTGTGCCCCACTCCATTGCTGTCTTAGGAAGGTAATGATAACTAAGGATGTTAGTTTGCTGTGCTCTGCCTTGTCGAGACTATAGATCATAGGGTAGAATACACATTTGAAACACATGCAGTCATTTGTTTCTCTAAGTTGTTGTTCATCCTTCATCTGGAAAAGGTTAACCATCAATGAATGTTTACTATGTTCTACATTTATTGTTCCAGTGCAAAAAAAATCACTGTCCCTCCACCAGGTGGCGATGAAAATTTAACTATTTATTTTTAGTGGAAGGTTTTGAATGAGGTTTTTATTCTGAATAACATATTGCTTTAGGGTCGCTCAGGTGCTGACAGACATCTGTAGAGCAGACGATCACAGGACTGACATTGTGGAAGGGGACAACAAAGGTTCTTAGCTCTTGTTTCAACATTCTCTTCTACAGCAACATGTATTGACGTGCCCTGTTTATTTAGGCATGGTGTTGCCGTTTTGGCGATACCTGTTCACTCATTAACCTCTGGTTTCAACATAAATGAACAAAGCATGTCTAGTTGCTATCCTTCTACATTTGCAGATATGCTAGGGATTTGTGGCCAGAACTCTGACGTTTTCAAGATGTAAAAATATGAGCCTGTTCTTAAACTCTGGCTGTGGTTGTTCTGCGACTGTCAGGCGTCACGCACAAAGACAGGATGTTGACAGGCAGACTAAAGAAGACGTGTCCAAAATATCCCAAATACAGAAACAGGAGAACGTTTTAGCTAGTCTATATTTTTCTTGCATTTTGTATGAAGTTGAGAACTTCCCTAACCACAGTCTGCATCTACTATCAGAACATCTACTCATGGTTAATGATGGTAATGATGGTTAATGATGATGAATTCAAGATGATGCTACTGGCCTACAAAGCTGTTAATGGAACTGCCCCTACCTTCCTCCAAGCGTTAGTGAAACCCCACGCCCCTGCTGGAGCACTCCGCTCAACTACCTCAGCTGGTCGACTGGTACCTCCATCATTAAAAGGAGGAAAATGTCAGACGGCGAAATCACAACTCACTTGTTCAGAGTTCATCTAAACCCTGCATAACCCTACCCTCATGCTCTTATTTGTTGTATGTCTTGGCACTTTAATCACTCTTTGTAATTTGGCACTTTAATCGCTCTTTGGAACTTGGCACTTACCCAGAGATGTTGTATACTAGCAATGGTTAATCTATCAATTGGAATGCTTGAAACTTGTTCTGGTGACTTTCTTGCTGTATTAACAGCAATGAAATGTTTCACCTCCTTATGACAAATGTGCGTATTGTAAGTCGCTTTGGATAAAAGTGTCTATTAAATGTAAACGTAAATGTAATGACACAAAGATAATGATCGGTATGATCGGCCATGGTTATCTTTGTGTCATGTCTACAAAATGCTAAAATGCAAATGCCACTGCATAGCAGGCATGCTTTTGCCGGAACAGTATTGTATTAGAATCATGTTTAGCCAAAGATACAGTAGGATACACTCCTTCGAATTGTTCCAATTGAAAAATATTCTACAAAGAGGCAATGTTTTATTTTTAATTAATAGACTCCCTGAACACTGAACACTTTTCAGAATGTATGTTCTGTTGTAGTTAGCCTGTGATTTTGTTTGTTTGGTTGCATAGTTCCATTGTGCTCCCAGTGTCTCCTCAGCTGTGCTAGCACAGAGCTAATAAAAGAGCACATGAGAAAGTAGGCCCTGTGCTGCTCCCCATTGTGCCCTCTTCCAAGATATCTTTTTTAAGAAACAAGGAGCCATCTGCCCAGGGACAAAGAGCACAACCCTCCCCCCCCTCCTCTCTTATGTCTGTCTGTCACACAGTCTCAAACTCCCCCCTCCTCTTTCACACACTATCTCATTGGCCCTCCTTTTCTCTCTGTCTGTCACATGCATTCTCTCAATATCTCTGTGGTGTATTCCTCATCTTTCTGGTTGGACTACGCAGTGCTAGCTAGTGGGACAGTGTGTTGTAATATGTATTATTATTAAGTGGATCTGTCCCATCAATCAAGTCACGTCAAGCCCAAAGATGATCTTAAAATGGTTGGCCATCATTATCTCCCTCTCAATTAAGAGGTTTAAAGATAGCCATGCGGTAAACAAGATACAAGATAGAGTCTACATTGATATTCCAGGGACAGCTTGGGTGTCAGCCAGACTCACATTCTTTCATCATTGTTGGGTTCCTCTTCCTTCTCCCTCCCTCTCTCTCTCTCTCTCTCTCTCTCTCTCTCTCTCTCTCTCTCTCTCTCTCTCTCTCTCTCTCTCTCTCTCTCTCTCTCTCTCTCTCTCTCCCTCTCTGTTTTCTCCTAACAATAGTTAGACTTGTTAAACACCTACATTTAATTAAAAATGTATATACTTGTGGATGACCCAGCTAATGAAAACAGATGTAGGTAGTGTAGCTGTGTATGTAATGTGTATGTAATATGTACATATTATACATGATTAGATTTAGTTTATAGTGTCCTTTTGTTACTTGGAAATTCAGTAAAAGAGCACAGGCTATGTTCCTACCGTGGATGGGATGTAACATAAACTGGCAACAGTACTGCAAACACAACAAGCTCCTGTCCGCTCTAGATCTGGCTGCTCGCCTGCCAAGAAGATCCTGAGGGGATTTGACTTGGGTTTGGGCACTGCAGGATTACAATTTGGGCGAAGGATTATGGTCTAACCCCGCCCCAATCTCCCCAGTAGATGGTCTTGTTGTGATGGTGGTATGGGAGAACAGTTTGATTTGCAGCAGTTCTCAGATATCAGTTATGAGTGGTCAGTAAGCTCAAGACCATGGAGAGACCGAGGGGAAAGGAATGAAAGTCTAATATCTACAGTAGAAACATGATTTTGTATCAACCACCGAAGCACTGATAAAATCTCATCGTGTTTAGAGAGGACCTGGTGGCTGCTGACAGACAGAGCATTGTCCCCTGCTAAGTGAATGGGAGTTTATCCAGAAGGCAGTGTGCTAATGGTGCCATGTTTTCTGCCCTCTGTCTGAAAGAGTGCGGGCCGCTCCATTGACCTGCTTTAGAGAGCCCTGACCCATGTGAAGCAGCCCTGACAGCAACTACCCAGCCCCTCTCTCTCTCTCTCTCTCTCTCTCTCTCTCTCTCTCTCTACCCCCTCTCTCTCTGTGAATGAGGCTCATTGTATGAGGCACACTCCTGCCCTCAGGATGCCCTCTCCTGCCCCCCCCCCACTATTAGTAGCGGACCTGCCCCCCCTCCTCCTCCTTCACCTCCTCCTCGTACTCCTGACATAGCCTTTCTGTCTCCCTATCAGTTGTGTGCACACGTCTCCCCTCACTCGCTGGGTCACATCGAGTCTGTGAGGAGCGGCGTAGTGGTGGCCCGTAGGACAGCCATGGATGTGGAAGAGAGTCCCGTAGGGTCCAGAGTGGAGTTAATAGCCAAAAAGACCATCAAGAGACAGGAGAGAAAGCTGCTTGCATTGGCCCTGGGAGTGAAACTAGGAAGCAGGGGAACGCTACTGTGGAAACCTCTGAAGTTGTTGGCATCCTGTCCACAGATCTCCTCAACCCCGGTACACCGCAGTGCCCTGAAAGACAGCCCAGAGAAGCAGAGCTCCTACTACAAGATCCACAACTTCAAGGTAACGGCATCGGTCAACCAGGGACGCTGAAATGTACAAGTGTGCATGTTTGATCTGAACCTGGGGAACATTTAGAAATTTGCTTTCCTGTCAGGCGACAAAGTTTGTTTTGTATCCTCTCCTGAGAACATATAGAATAACATCTAGTTATTTAACATCCATTCCTAAGATGTATTGGCTGATCACATTCAATGCTCTGCTCTTGATAAAACTGGCACATTTTTGTGCGTATAACTAGTTAATAATGGCCCTGATAATCCTTTGCCTCAGCTCAGTGCTTGTATCTCATGTTTCAGTTAAAAGGCACCATGTTTAAATCTTCAGGCTAAGAGTCTGCTTTTACAGAACAAAACTTCTCCACTCCTCCTGTCTTCTCCTACCTTTACTTGCTAATCTAGTAACTAAGTGAAGCAATTTCCCTCAGGGATTATTAAAGTACGTCTGTCTGTCTGTCTGTCTGAAGCATCTGTTACCGGTGTCAGTGTGTGTCTGCCAAGAGCTTGTGACTACACATGCAATTGTGTGCATCTTTGTTCATGGTGGGGTCCATCATGTATCTGTTGTTTGTGTTGTGTGGATGTTTCAATTTGTCTAACTGCCCAGAAAGCAGATGTCAGCTACACTAATGTTCTCCCTTAATCTGCCCTGTGTGGATACAAATGTGCACTAATGTTCTCCCTTAATCTGCCCTGTGTGGATACAAATGTGCACTAATGTTCTCCCTTAATCTGCCCTGTGTGGATACAAATGTGCACTAATGTTCTCCCTTAATCTGCCCTGTGTGGATACAAATGTGCACTAATGTTCTCCCTTAATCTGCCCTGTGTGGATACAAATGTGCACTGATGTTCTCCCTTAATCTGCCCTGTGTGGATACAAATGTGCACTGATGTTCTCCCTTAATCTGCCCTGTGTGGATACAAATGTGCACTGATGTTCTCCCTTAATCTGCCCTGTGTGGATACAAATGTGCACTGATGTTCTCCCTTAATCTGCCCTGTGTGGATACAAATGTGCACTAATGTTCTCCCTTAATCTGCCCTGTGTGGATACAAATGTGCACTAATGTTCTCCCTTAATCTGCCCTGTGTGGATACAAATGTGCACTAATGTTCTCCCTTAATCTGCCCTGTGTGGATACAAATGTGCACTAATGTTCTCCCTTAATCTGCCCTGTGTGGATACAAATGTGCACTAATGTTCTCCCTTAATCTGCCCTGTGTGGATACAAATGTGCACTAATGTTCTCCCTTACTCTGCCCTGTGTGGATACAAATGTGCACTAATGTTCTCCCTTAATCTGCCCTGTGTGGATACAAATGTGCACTAATGTTCTCCCTTAATCTGCACTGTGTGGATACAAATGTGCACTAATGTTCTCCCTTAATCTGCCCTGTGTGGATACAAATGTGCACTAATGTTCTCCCTTAATCTGCCCTGTGTGGATACAAATGTGCACTAATGTTCCCCCTTAATCTGCCCTGTGTGGATACAAATGTGCACTAATGTTCTCCCTTAATCTGCCCTGTGTGGATACAAATGTGCACTAATGTTCTCCCTTAATCTGCACTGTGTGGATACAAATGTGCACTAATGTTCTCCCTTAATCTGCCCTGTGTGGATACAAATGTGCACTAATGTTCTCCCTTAATCTGCCCTGTGTGGATACAAATGTGCACTAATGTTCTCCCTTAATCTGCCCTGTGTGGATACAAATGTGCACTAATGTTCTCCCTTAATCTGCCCTGTGTGGATACAAATGTGCACTAATGTTCTCCCTTAATCTGCCCTGTGTGGATACAAATGTGCACTAATGTTCTCCCTTAATCTGCCCTGTGTGGATACAAATGTGCACTAATGTTCTCCCTTAATCTGCCCTGTGTGGATACAAATGTGCACTAATGTTCTCCCTTGATCTGCCCTGTGTGGATACAAATGTGCACTAATGTTCTCCCTTAATCTGCCCTGTGTGGATACAAATGTGCTCATTTGGCCTGGAGGTTGGCAGCTACTGTAGCCTGAAATAGAAAAACTCTAATCTTAATCTGACTCAATCTACAGGGATGCTGCTGTATTGTGTTATGTGGCTCCTAACTCCTGTGGTTTGGTCTTACAACACACATTAACAGACATATTCATCTCTTTCCACATGTCTCACTGTGTCAGTCTTGCCTTTATTTCCAGGTGCATACGTTCCGTGGGCCACACTGGTGCGAGTACTGTGCCAACTTCATGTGGGGTCTCATAGCCCAGGGTGTCCGATGCTCAGGTAAACACAAGCTTTTTTGTTTCATATTTCCAGCCATACCGTTCGTGTAAGTGTGGACCATCATGCAGATATTGACATTCTTCCAAAACACAAAAGGGGATCGCCGCTCATTCTATTTCCAAGACACTGTTAAGCATTAAGCATTAAACACAAGCTACCACAAAAACACATTTTTTATGCAAACCTTAACTGGAGAGTTTGCATATACTTGCCATGTATTTCTGCAGTAGTTTTAAGACTTGTTTCTAGTTTTCTCTAAATAACAAGTACAGTTAGTCGTAGTTATTCATTTCATAAATCAACCTTTACCCATATATGAACTGGGTTGTCTGCATAACTCCATGCATAAAACAACTTTCTATGTGTGGCAACCCATCAAAACAAGTTTTTCATACCAGCCAAGTATAGAAACAGATATGTTGGATTCTGTTGTCTATCAAGGTTCAGCAGATATTTCAAACTTCCATTAAGACAGATTCAGAAGCTTGTTGGTTGCCTTTCCTCCGCACATAGAATGCTGATTGTTGAGCCATCATCCATGGTGATGGGCCTGAGGCAAAAACACTATCATCAGACACCCCACGTGCTATGGGACAAAACCAGAGACTTCTTTGTCCTGTGTTCTCCATATTTCCCTCCTACGTCTCATCATTTGGGGCCGCTTGAAAACCGTTGACTAAGAATAATGATGCATCAAGAGAGCCTGCCCCCACCACCACCACCAGGCTGGAGAAGTGTTGATCACAACTCAGTCAATGTCCCCACACCCACCCTGCAACAAGCACTCATCCAAAATGTTGCATTCTTGATAGATAACATTTGATCTATCATTACCACTACCAGGTGGCTGTGCCTCACAGGTAGCAGATCTCACACTCTGCCCTCACTCTCTCCATCTCTCACATTTAATCTCAGATTGTGGACTGAATGTACACAAGCAGTGCTCCAAACTGGTCCCCAGTGACTGCCAGCCAGACCTACGCAGAATCAAGAAAGTGTTCAGCTGTGACCTCACCACGCTGGTCAAGGCTTATAACGCAACAAGGCCAATGGTTGTGGACATGTGTATTCGAGAAATAGAGTTGAGAGGTAAAACACACCTACTATTCAGTGGGAAATTTGCTATTTTTGTTTGAAAATATGTAATTTCAAGAAATGGGAATACTTTATCAATTCCACCACGTTCCGGAAATATATTTTTGTAACTGGACATGACTGCTCTGTACATTTCTGAACATGAACTCAATATGATTCCCTGATATCAATTATGTGCAGTAACAGTAACAAGTGGTTGCTTTCACACAACCCCTGACCCGGAAAAACACAAGCCTTCCACTTTTGAACTTACAGGTCTGAAATCAGAGGGACTGTACCGTGTGTCAGGCTTCTCAGAGCACGTGGATGATGTGAGACTCGCCTTTGACCGAGGTATGTTTGCTTTAGTTTAATGAAATAAGTATATCTCTTGCCACTGGGTCTGCATCTTGTTTGAAGTTAGGGAGGAGAGAACTTCAGGTTATAAATTAAAAGCTAATTTCACCATGAGCTGAGAAGTGACTTAACAGAAAGGGCTCTGTGTGATACAGTAACACCCTGTGCCACACCGGAGTCTAACTCGTGCTCCAGTCACACAAACATACTATTCACATGTGTCTTTTCTGTGCACAGATGGGGAGAAGGCTGACATCAGCGCTGACATTTTTGCAGATATCAACATCATTGCTGGAGCGTTGAAGCTCTATCTGAGGGACCTGCCCATTCCAGTCATCACCTTTGATCTCTACTCCACATTTATTCAAGCTGCAAGTAAGAAACAGAAACATATGTGTGGTTCAGTCTAGCTCAACTGGTAGAGGATTGTTTGTTGATGCTGGACTGTCTGGTTGGGATTGGGAATGAACTGTGATATATATTTATGTTATATGCTCTGGTAGAAAACACCAATGCTGACTCCAGGTTGGAAGGCATCCATGAAGGTCTCCTGCAGCTCCCTCCTGCCCACTATGAGACGCTGCGCTACCTGATGGCCCATCTCAGAAGGTCAGTTCACACATACAATCTGACAATATCAGGGAATCCAAATAGATTTCAATTAACTTCAATAATATAAGAACTGAATTGAACACATATCCGTATTTCTTCATTTGAAACTGATTATATATTGTTTTGTATTTAAAAATCATGGAATATGGAACATTTATTTGGTCATTTTTATTTAATTGTTTTTGTATTTTGGATGCTTTTTGCAGGGTGACAATGTTTGAAAAGGTCAATTTGATGAGCGCTGACAACCTGGGGATAGTGTTTGGGCCGACGTTAATGCAGCCACCTGAGCAGAACGCACTGGCAACTCTGAATGACATGAGGCAGCAGAAATTAGTAATCCAGCTGATGATCGAGCATGAAGATGTGTTATTCTGAACACCCCCTCCCATTAGCATCTTGATACTGTAAAAAACATTGGACAATAGTTTATTCTGTTCAAGAGGAAATGAAAGCCTGTGTCAAGTGTAATATGATGTTTACATTGTAAACATTGAACTAATGTTTCTACTGCATGATTATGTTTTTGTCTCAGGGGCTAGGCTTTCAGGTGGCTGTAGTGCCAGTATCATACCCAGGCAAGGCCATCATTTTGTCTATATAGTTAAAATAGGATACAATTAGAGCCATAACAGTTTAAAGTTATAGAGTGATGACTCATTTCTAAATGCAGGTTTAGAGATGGCTCATACAACCAGCTACGTTTTGTTAAAAACTTTCACCAGTCAAGTGCATTTTGTGTCACTTATATGTCATTAGTGTGAATGCACGATCAACATGTTTTTTTAGATCAAGTTATAGATGGAATGACCTATATTTTCCAACGTGTTCTTTAAATTTAAAAGAATATGAAGCACTTTTTTGAATAAGTACTTATTTTATAAAGATCTTTTATTTTTACCATAACTCTTTATTATGTTGGTCTTAAAATATATTATTGAGGTTATATCAATTGTAGCAACTGAAGGGGTTCCTTTTCTGTTTGTTAACCGAAGGGTTTTTTTGTATGATGTCGAAGCCATTAATAAGAAATGCAAAGATGAATTTTTCGTTTTTCCTAGTCACTTGCATGATTTGGTCATATTGTAGCTATTTATGGTTATGTTAGTTAACTCCCCTGGGAAATGGTATTTCAAATACAATCTGGGAAGTTTTCAATTCAAAACTTAAGAATTGGAGCTGTCGTTTGCTATTTAAACTATGACACTGGAATATCAAGGATGAATTGTGCCGCAGAAATAAATAATGAATGTTTAATAATGTACCCTTTTAAAGACGAAGAATGAAGAATGGGTAAAAGAATGGTCAAATATGCTTAGTTGTGGAGCATTAACTAAATCAGTTGAGGGAAAAAGAAGACAAAAATCAACATTGTTAAACTAATTTTAAAAGAGACAGTCTGAAATTCAGTTTCACTAATCACAATTGAATGTGTCAATTAATGGTCCTGTAAATGACGTGTATGGAGAACGAATTGTGGCATGGAGTTAAGTAATGAATGTCTAATAATTTACCCATTACCCATTTACCCATCATAAATAAAACATTAAAATGATAAGCATTTTCTACTTCATGGCATTTTCTACCTAGCTTATCTACAAGAGCATCCACCATTGTTTCTGCTAACACTTTAAATGCTTTTCTGCTTTGCTTTGTAATATCCAATGGAAAGACTCGAATGAGCAACATCATGCACCACAATTCAGACTAGTCATAATGACGTTTGAAATATCTGAAATGATCATTTGGACTTTCAGTTTCATGTTCTGGAACATCATGGCTGATACCTGTAATTCATTTGGGGCTTCTCCAAACTGAGTTCCAGTTATCTCTAACTGTGGAACGTCGTCTTAACTCTCTGTAGATTCCCTCCTTCAATAATTTTGCGGTGGTACAGTTGATGCGTGAGCTGTGAATAAAAGACATCTTTGTCAGTCTTTGTTTATAGTAGTGTGCAAAATAATGGCATGCAGGAAATGAACAGTGAAAAGAACCAAAGAAATGTATTATTTAAATGTACTTTTGAAAGAGTGCTAAAAATGTTTAATAAACCATTTCTAATAAGTCTCTTTTAAATGTTTTTGTAAATCTACCTTTAAATGTAGCTACTCTTTTATGTATTTTATATTGTTCATATTTTTTTCCTCAACTACTTAATAGGCTCCATAAAACACTAAGAATGATAATAGTTTTACCCATTACCCACATCATTAAACATTCCTTATGTCTTTCCCTTGCACAATTTGTTCTCCATGCTGGAAGGTGCATCTATAGTTTCCTTTGTCATTGCTGTACCAAAACTGTACCCTTAACTTTATTGATGAAATTAGGTAAATCCTTTTTACAAATCAATTTTACTACAATGTATTTTTGGGATTGTTCAAAATGATTATTATTAAAGTGGTAATCACTGTGATTTCCATTTTGCATTCTTTGGCAATATCTTTGGCAATAAGCAGTCATTTTCAAAGTGTTTCCACCAACACCAAGTTAGTAGCATTCAAAACACTGCAAATGTGGGGGCTTTCATCAATGTGCCATAGGCTCAATAACCACTGTGTTACCTTCTTTGGCAAAACACACATTTATTTACATTAACTTTTTTGGGATTGCCAATTTAAAGGTGTTAAAACATAGAGCAATTCAATATAAGGTTGCTTTTAAATTATTTCTCCAAATTAACTAGCTGCATATACATTTACAAATCAAGTCAAGCATGTCATAAACATTCGCTAATTAACACAGATCCACTTGCCTGTTTGCCTGTCAACACTAAATTACAACTATGTGTCCAACCCGTTTTGTCTGGGTATATCCATTGCAATATATGCTGCCAAATATTTATCAGAATGAAATCTATTCAGCATTCTACTATGACCATGTGTGATTTTCAGGAATACAGTAGAACTAAACAAATAATAAACTTGGTAAACAGCCATGCAGGGGTCAGACATTTTTAAGAGGCATGCCACGCCAAATAATTTTACTTAAAATGTCCCAATACTCTAATAGACTAAATAAGGATTAGCATCTAACGGTGGCATTTTAAATGTTCAATATCAAGTGCCTAATATGGTAAGGGGGATGTGGTAGACTTCTTACAACTGTATTGTTGTTGCCTGCATTGCAGAAGAATTGTGAATGACCAAATTCAAATTGCATCCTAATTGCAACAACATACACTCACTCACCTTAGGCACACCTGTCATGCTCGTTAATGCAAATTTAAAATTAGCCAATCACATGTCAGAAATTCAATTCAATATATATATTCACAGATTCGATCTTCCCGGATCAATCACTCTTAAGCGAAACGTTGCTATAACACAAACGACGCCTCTTTCCCACCGTAGTGAGGTAGACAACGAGCTACACCCGTGTAAGGTAGACAACGAGCTACACCCGTGTAAGGTAGACCACGAGCTACACCCGTGTAAGGTAGACAACGAGCTACACCCGTGTAAGGTAGACAACGAGCTACACCCGTAGTAAGGTAGACAACGAGCTACACCCGTAGTAAGGTAGACAATGAGCTACACCCGTGTAAGGTAGACAACGAGCTACACCCATAGTAAGGTAGACAACGAGCTACACCCGTGTAAGGTAGACATCGAGCTACACCCGTGTAAGGTAGACAACGAGCTACACCTGTGTAAGGTAGACAACGAGCTACACCTGTGTAAGGTAGACAACGAGCTACACCTGTGTAAGGTAGACAACGAGCTACACCCGTAGTAAGGTAGACAACGAGCTACACCCGTGTAAGGTAGACAACGAGCTACACCCGTGTAAGGTAGACAACGAGCTACACCCGTGTAAGGTAGACAACGAGCTACACCCGTGTAAGGTAGACAACGAGCTACACCCGTAGTAAGGTAGACAACGAGCTACACCCGTGTAAGGTAGACAACGAGCTACACCTGTGTAAGGTAGACAACGAGCTACACCTGTGTAAGGTAGACAACGAGCTGCACCTGTGTAAGGTAGACAACGAGCTACACCCGTAGTAAGGTAGACAACGAGCTACACCCGTAGTAAGGTAGACAACGAGCTACACCCGTGTAAGGTAGACAACGAGCTACACCCGTGTAAGGTAGACAACGAGCTACACCTGTGTAAGGTAGACAACGAGCTACACCCGTGTAAGGTAGACAACAAGCTACACCTGTGTAAGGTAGACAACAAGCTACACCCATGTAAGGTAGACAACGAGCTACACCCGTGTAAGGTAGACAACGAGCTACACCCGTGTAAGGTAGACAACGAGCTACACCCGTAGTAAGGTAGACAACGAGCTACACCCGTGTAAGGTAGACAACGAGCTACACCCGTAGTAAGGTAGACAACGAGCTACACCCGTGTAAGGTAGACAACGAGCTACACCTGTAGTAAGGTAGACAACGAGCTACACCTGTGTAAGGTAGACAACGAGCTACACCTATGTAAGGTAGACAACGAGCTACACGCGTGTAAGGTAGACAACGAGCTACACCCGTGTAAGGTAGACAACGAGCTACACCCGTGTAAGGTAGACAACGAGCTACACCCGTGTAAGGTAGACAATGAGCTACACCCGTGTAAGGAAGACAACGAGCTACACCCGTAGTAAGGTAGACAACGAGCTACACCTGTGTAAGGTAGACAACGAGCTACACCTGTGTAAGGTAGACAATGAGCTACACCTGTGTAAGGTAGACAACGAGCTACACCTGTGTAAGGTAGACAACGAGCTACACCCGTAGTAAGGTAGACAACGAGCTACACCCGTAGTAAGGTAGACAACGAGCTACACCCGTGTAAGGTAGACAACGAGCTACACCTGTGTAAGGTAGACAACGAGCTACACCTGTGTAAGGTAGACAACGAGCCACACCCGTGTTGTCATCCAAACAGGGCGCGCAGGGACCGTCTACGAGGTGCAACGCATAAGAATACAGTTATTGAATATTTTCAAAATTATGCAATGGCCTTCTTGCTCAAACTAAGACATGTAGTATAAGCAACAGGAGACCATTGATGTGTGAAGTGATTTTGGTGATACTACACTGTATAAGACAGACAGACAGACAGACAGACAGACAGACATACAGATATACTTTAATGATCCCTGAGGGAAATTGCATTTGTTACAATACTCCAGGGAAAAAAAGAAAGAAGAGACAGACACTCAACGTATAGTAGAGTGTTAGAATATATAAATAATTAATAACAAAATATACAAAAAATATACATAAAGAAATATAGAAATATACATAAATGTACATACTGATAGTGAGGAGATTGTTGTTGACGCCGAAGAACAAGAAGTGCCAGAAACTCTATATAGTTTAAGCTGAAGTTGTTTATCGGTCTCGTAGGCCTACGAAAAGAAGCAGAGGATTTCATCGAGGAAGAGATTTGTGCGTGAATCTTCCTCAGTTGCTTCCCCTGCTCCCGAAGACACAGTGTATTATATACAAGTCCCAAATCGGAACAGCATGACAGGAGTGTCCCATTCTGATTGGCTTATAATGTATAAAGATTACATGTTACTAAACAGATTTGACATGACATAGGTGTATCCTTCAATCACTTTATGTTATGTCTCCAAGTTCCAGAGAGCCAGACTTAAAGTCGCCAAGAGGAATACAATCTTCACTATGTCCTTCTTCAGGACGTCAGATCAACCTAACCGTACCATTGCTAGATAATATTTTTCCTAACACATACATCCAGGCATACACTAAGAGGTAACAGCATACACAAAGATGTAGCATGTCGGATTATATGTGGTAAAAAATACCAGTTGTGCAGAGAGATGACCAGTTATGTAGTGAAATGAAATTACCAGTTATGCAATATGAATAACCTGTTATGCAGCAGAAACTAGGATGAAAGTGACAAATTGTATAGTTTGATAACCACAGGCAGGAATGATTTCCTATGTCGCTCTGTGGTGCATCTCGGTGAGAGGAGTCTTCTGCTGAAGGAACTCCTCTGTTGAGCCAGGGTGAAAAAGACAGGGTGAGAAGAATTGTCCGTAGCCTGGACAGCATCCTTTTATCTGCCACGGTCGTCAGAGTGTCCAATTCCTCACCCACTACATCACCAGCCCTCTTGATGAGTCTATTAAGTCTATTGGTGTCCGCGACCCTCATCCCACTGCCCCAGCATGTGACAGCGAAGAAGATCGCACTGGCAACAACAGAGTCATAGAACATCCTCAGCATCGTCCTGCAGATGTTGAAGGACCTTAGCCTCCTCAGAAAAAATAGTCGGCTTTAGTCCTTCTTGTAGATAGCCTCTGTTTTCCTGGTCCAGTCCAACTTGTTGTTGAAGTACACCCCCAGGTACTTGTACTCCTCAACAGTGTCGACAGGAACCCCCTGGATGAACACAGGGCCCACCGGTGTTTTGGCCCTCCTTAGGTCTACAATGAGCTCCTTTGTCTTTGTAGCATTGAGCTGTAGATGGTTCAGCTCACACCAAGAGACAAAGTCGCCCACAACAGTCCTATACTCACCCTCGTCACCCCCTTCAATACAACCAACTATTGCAGAGTCATCAGAAAACTTCTGAAGGTGGCAGGACTCAGTGCAATAGCTGAAGTCTGAGATGTAGAGGGTGAAGAGAAAGGGAGAAAGGACCATCCCTTGTGGGGCCCCAGTGTTGCTAACCACCCTGTCAGATACACAGTTCTGTAGGCGTACAAACTGTGGTCTGCCCATCAGGTAGTCAACCATCCAGGACACCAAGGGGGCTTCCACCTGCATCGCCGCCATCTTCTCACCCAGGAGACCAGGCCGTAAGGTGTTGAAAGCACTGGAGAAGTCAAAGAACATGACTCTCACAGTGCTCGCCGGCTTGTCTAGATGAGAGTAGACTTTGTTTAGCAGGTAGATAATGCAGTCCTTGACTCCCAGGCGGGGCTGGTAGGCGAACTGCAGCTGGTCCGAGAAGGGTCTGACCATAGGCCTAAGCTGCTCCAGGACGAGCCTCTCCAGGGTCTTCATGATATGTGACGTCAGAGCCATCGGTCTGTAGTCCTTGGGGCTGCTGGGGCGCAGCGTCTTTGGGACAGGAACGAGGCAGGACGTCTTCCACATCAGAGGGACCTTCTGGAGGTGCAGGCTCAGGTTGAAGACATGATTAAGTACTCCACACAGCTGGGGTCACAGGCTTTAAGTACCCTGGGGAACACACCATCAGGGCCCGCCGCTTTGCCAGAGTGGAGTCTAATCAGTTGTCTTCTCACCAGGTCAGGCGTGAAGGACACTCAGTACGTTTACTTACAGCAAGAAATTTGAATTTCTAATCGTATAAGACATCGTTCGGACTTTTGAAGTGCAGGTAAACACCTTAATCCGAACTACTTCGGACCTACTTCGGACATCTCAAAATCGGATAACAACACCTAGATAATTCGTTCATAGTCGGACTTTTAATTTCATGTATACTCAGCAATCGGATCTGAATCGGATTTTGCATTCTGCGCATGCGCAGTGCCACATAGCGTCCGGAGTCAGCCATGCTCCGGCTGTTAATCCGATTCTCTGAACGGCATGTATACTCGGACAAGTGATCCGGTCTTACGCATGTCATTATCTGATCCGATCAGAAATTCGAATTTCTTGCTGCATGTAAACGTACTGACTCTAGAGGTGTCTGTGGGGGGAGGGATAGGTTCCACCGGTAGTGGATGACAGTATGCAGAGCAGGGGGAGGGGTGGGGCAGGGTGGAGGTGTGAAGTGGCCGGGAGTGAATAGAGGTGGTGAGAGGCAGGAGGGCGGTCTATAAGGAGGTGGAGGCAGAGTGGCACTGGTTTTAGGGCTGCCAGCAGCAGTAGCATCAGGGTCATGTGGGGGAGGGGCAGGGGCCGCAGTATCAAACCTATTGAAGAAAAGGTTAAATTCATTCGCCCGAGCCACCCCACCCTCCAGCCCCATACTACCAGTCTTCTGGAAGCCTGTGATGGTTCTCATACCACTCCACACATCCCTTGTGTTGTTTTGCTGGAGCTTCTTCTCCAGCTTCCTCCTGTATCTGTCTTTTTCCTCCTTAATTCTGACCTTGACTACCCCCTGTACCGTCCTCAGCTCAGCCTGGTCGCCCTCTCTGAACGCCCTCTTCTTATCATTCAGGATGGCCTTGATGTCCTTGGTGATCCAAGGTTTGTTGTTTGCGTAACAGTGGAGTCGTACCTGGAGGACAACAACTCCCGGAGGGTCTGGCAAGGCATCCAGCATATCACCAACTACAAGGGGAAGACGTCTGCAGCCAATAACACCGATGCCTCACTGGTGGAGGAGTTGAACCACTTCTTCGCCCGCTTTGAGGCTCCCAGACCAACCACATCCACATCCCCGGTGCCCTACCAATCATACAGCCACACACCTCTCACTCTCCAAGAGCATCAGGTGAGGTGGGCACTCAAATCCATAATCCCCAGGAAAGCTGTTGGTCTGGATGGAGTCCTGGGTAAAGTGCTCCGGGCCTGTGCTGACCAACTGGCTGGTGTCCTGACTGGGATATTCAACACATCCCTATGTCTGGCAGTTGTCCCGTCCTGCCTGAAAGCAGCCACCATCATCCCGGTGGCGAAGAAAACAGCCATCACAGACCTCAATGACTACAGACCAGTAGCACTGACTTCTGTAGTCATGAAGTGCTTTGAAAGGCTTGTTCTCCACCACCTGAAAGCCCACCTCCCCCAAAACATTGACCCTCATCAGTTTGCTTACAGAAAGAATCGGTCCACGGAGGATGCCATTGCCACCGCCCTCCACACAGCTCTCCAACACCTGGACGTGCCTGGAACCTACGTCAGGATGCTGTTTGTTGACTACAGCTAGGCGTTCAACACCATCAGCCCTGACATCCTGGCCACGAAACTGGCAGTCCTGGACTTTCCGCCTTCCATGTGCTCATGGATTAAGGATTTCCTCACCAACCGGCCACAGGTTGTGAAGCTGGGTTCGCTCTGCTCCTCCGCCCTGTCTCTCAGCACCGGCTCCCCACAGGGATGTGTACTGAGCCCCCTCCTGTATACTCTCTACACGTATGACTGTTACCCCACTCACCCCTCGAACTCCATCATCAAGTTCGCCGACGACATCACGTTGGTGGGCCTGATCACGGGGGGCGATGAAACAGCCTACAGAGAGGAAGTCCAGGAGCTGGCAGAGTGGTGCAACAGGAACAACCTGTTGCTGAATACCGATAAAACCAAAGAGCTGGTAATTAACTTCAGGAGGCAGAGAGGGGACCACGCACCGCTGCTAATTAACGGAGTAGGCGTGGAGAAAGTGGCCTCCTTCAAATTCCTGGGGACCCACATCACCGAGGACCTGACCTGGTCGGTCAATACGACGGCTGCCATCAAGAAGGCCCAGCAGAGACTCCACTTCCTCCGGGTGCTGCAGAGGAACCACCTAGAGGAGAAACTACTGGTGTCCTTCTACCGGGCCACCATCGAGCCGGTGCTGCTGTACTGCAAGACCGTCTGGTTCACTGCCAGCTCTGCTGCAGACAGGAAAGCGTTGCAGAGGGTCACCAGGTCAGCAGAAAAAATATTCGGTTGTCCTCTTCCCACCCTGGAGAATATTACCAGCTCCCGCGGCATCAGCAGAGCCGTTAAAATAATAAAGGACCTCTCACACCCCGGTCATCATCTGTTCAATCTGTTGCCATCAGGGCAGAGACTCAGATCCCTCAGGTCCAGAACAAACAGACTGAAGAATAGCTTCTATCCCTGGGCCACGAGGTTACTGAACTCAGCACCCACCTTCATACCTCACCCTCATAATAGCACGCACTGTCACTTTACATTGGCACTTTCATATCGCCACTTTATATTTATCTTCAGGTCCCTTTTGATTTTCTATTTTTATTTTTATATTTTATTCCATCTTATCTCAACCTTATATTCACTTTAATAACCTCATTCTCATTCCGTCATTCCGTATGTGTGTGCATTGTTTTGGGCCATATCACTATTTTTATGGCCTCTTATCTTTTCTACCCTTCTCCATTTATTGTTTTGTTTTAAAAACAATATATTGAATGCACTATTATTGTGGCAGCTCTTGTAATCTCATCATGTCCTGGATGTGATGACAATAAACACTTCTTGAATCTTGAATCTAACAGGTGACTGTCGACTCAGGGACATAGCAGTCCACACAGAAGTTAATGTAATCTGTGATGCACTCTGTGAGCCCATCAATGTCCTCCCCGTGAGGCTCACAGAGTGCAGGCCAGTCAGTCACCTCAAAACAGTATTGCAGTGCCTTGTAAGATTCATCTGACCAGGACTTTTTGACAAATTTCAATAAGGCTTCCGACCTCACCACAGTACAGAAACAGCTCTTATTAGAGTGTTAAATGACATAAGGTTAAACACTGACTCAGGCAAGGTGTCAGTTCTGGTCCTGTTGGATCTCAGTGCTGCCTTTGACACTGTGGATCACAGTATACTGTTGAACAGGTTGGAAACTTGGGCAGGACTCAGCGGAACAGTCTTAGACTGGTTCAGGTCCTACTTGGATGAGCGGAGTTATTTTGTGACCATTGGAAGTTATGAATCCGATCGAGTGGCTATGACATGTGGAGTTCCTCAGGGGTCAGTTCTTAGACCCCTTCTGTTCAGTCTATATATGCTGCCTTTGGGTCAAATTCTGCAGAACTCTAATGTAGACTATCACAGTTATGCAGATGACACGCAGATATATCTAGCACTGTCCCCAGATGACTACAGTCCAATACAGTCATTGTGTCACTGCTTAGAGCAAGTAACAAATTGGATGAACCAAAATGTCCTTCAATTAAATCAGGACAAAACTGAGGTAATTGTTTTTGGCAATAAAGAGAAGAGGATTGCCCTCAGTAAACATCTCGAGTCACTCTCTCTAAAAACTAGGGACCAAGTCCGAAACCTTGGCGTGCTGATAGACTCAGATCTGACCTTCAGCAGTCATATCAAATCAATCACCAAAACAGCCTTTTATCAGCTTAAGAACATATCCAGAGTGAAGGGTTTTATGTCTCAAACAGACCAGGAGAAGTTGATTCATGCTTTAATCTCAAGTAGACTCGACCACTGTAACGGCCTTCTGACTGGACTCCCACAAAAAAGCATTAAACAGAACGCTGCAGCTCGAGTGTTGACCAGAACAAAGAGATCTCCAGTTCTAAAGTCTTTACACTGGCTCCCAATCAGCTATAGAATAGATTTTAAAGTTCTGCTACTGGTCTACAAATCACTGAATGGTTTAGGTCCAGAATATATGAATGACATGTTAGTAGAATATAAACCCAGTAGGGCTCTGAGATCTACTGACTCAGGTCAGATAGTTGAGCCCAGAGTTCAAACTAAACACGGTGAAGCAGCTTTTAGCTGTTATGCTGCACACAACTGGAACAAACTACCAGCAGAACTGAAATCAGCCCCAACTGTCAACATTTTTAAATCCAGGTTAAAAACACTAAAGCAAATCATTATTTTATGCTGCAATCGTTTATCTAGTTTCTGTACTTTGTTTTTATTATTAGTGTGTGTGTGTGTGTGTGTGGGGGGGGGGGGGGGGGGGGGGGTAATTGTATGTATTGGGTCTTATTTTTATTTCTCAACTTACATGTTTTTATGTTCCCAAATCTCACTGTTAACTGTTTGTTTTATGTAAAGCACATCGAGTTGCCATTGTGTATGAAATGCGCTATACAAATAAAACTGCCTTGCCTTGCCTTGCCTTGTGGTCACAGGCTTCCTCTTCACCAGAAGCACATAGCAGGGTTTGAGGTGAACCAGATTGTGATCCGACCTGCCCAGAGGGGTAGAGAAGATGAGATGTATATGCCTCCTCAATGTTAGCATACATCAGGGCCAGGGTCCTCACCCCTCTGGTAGGACAGCTCACATATTGCTTAAACGTCGGTAGAACTCTATCCATGGTGATGTGGTTAAAGTCCCCCGACATGATGATGAGGGCACTGGGGTGTTTGGTCTGCAGTTTGGAGACGGTGGAGTGTATGGTGCCGCAGGCAGCTGATGGGTTATAAGCATACAGTTATTGAATATTTTCCCCCCCAAAAAATACAATAGCCTTCTTGCTCAAACTAAGACATGTAGTAGGCCTACAACCAACAGGAGACTATTGATGTGTGACATGATTTTGGTGACATTATACTGTATAAGAATAAAGATATTGAATATTTTCCCACAAAAATATTCCCCAAAATTATACAATAGCCTTTTTGCTCAAACTAAGAGGTGTCGTACAACTAACAGGAGAACATTGACGTGTGAAGTGATTTTGGTGACATGAATACACTGAATAAGAGTGAGGTTATTGAGTATTTCAATAGTATCAATTTTCGTGCGTTGTACTTCGTAGACGGTCCCTGCGCACTCGTCTCACAGCCGGCGGTACTTGGAGACCAATGTTATTTGTCCAGCTCGAAGGACGGCTCGTTTGGATTACAACACGGGTGTAGCTCGTTGTCTACCTTACTACGGTGGGATAGAGGCCTCGTTTGTGTTATAGCAACGTTTAATGGTCAAGATGATCTGCTGCTGTTCAAACTGAGCATCAGAATGGGGAAGAAATGTGATTTAAGTTACTTTGAATGTGGCTGGTTGGTGCCAGACGGGCTGGTCGGAGTATTTTAGAAACTGCTGATCTACTGGGATTTTCACGGACAAACTATTATCTGAATAAGAGAAAATAAGCGTGAGTGAGCGGCAGTTGTGTGGGTGGCAGTAAGGTGAAAATGCCTTGTTAATGCCAGTGGAGAATGACCAAGATGGTTCGAGATGTTTATTGCTCAGTAGGTTTGTACATAGGCCTACAAGGATTATGACTTGATGGTTGGTGCATGACAATTAACAATAAATAATAGACAATAACTTTAAACGTTCAATATGTTACATGGTGACAAATGTTAATATGTTATTATTCATACAAAAATATTTTATCATGCATTTGGGTAAACTATGAAAAAAATACAAACAACTACACGCTGGGCTTGAGATACTGATCATTCTACTGTAGGTTAGCTAGCACACACACACACACACACACACACACACACACACACACACACACACACACAGTTATACAACAGCACCCTCTAGTGATTAACTCGGTTCAGATAAATATAGTCAAGTCAAGTAAACTTATATATATATACACACACACACACACACACACAGCCTGGCTGGATCAATACAAATGTGTGAAAGGTTAGGTGAAGTAAAACAACCTTTCTTCATACATCTTGTCTGGACAGCTACCAGTGATTGTTGAGATCCAATTCCTCGAAGGACTCATGTGACCTGGGACCGTTCCGGATCTCCATTGCTGCTCGCTGGGATCCTACCTGTAGACAAAAACAAATGAACTGGCCCTGTGAAGATGTGAATAAGGAGCAAAAGACAAAATGATCACTTACTGTACTGTGCTGTACAGACACAGCGCTAAACATAATAACATGTTTATTAAAAGTCTTCTGTGTTGTGTTCTGCATCCTCTTCCAAGAGTGAACCAAGCTCTGTTTTGTCACAATGGAGATCCATCGTTGTGTTCCTTAGGGATAAAGGGCCTATACACGGCATCAACAACAAACATAGACACTGGGCAAGACAGGTAATACAACAATAACCACATGCGTAGGTCATGGTGGGCATCATACACTGGAGCTTACACACGAGTTTGTACTTTAACATTCATTACAAGTAATGAATTAATATCACATAATGACAGCGGTTACCTAAAGTAGCCTACCATTTATTTTCAAGAACCAAAGTTAATATGTAAAAATGTAACCACGACATATAACTGAGGGTGTTTCAAATGAAATGTTACCTGAAGTGAAACATGGTTGTCTTGCTTTCTACAAATCCATCGTAGTGAACAGTAACATGCATCCACATTTTGATTTCCGATTACACATACAATGTTTGTCTCTGGTTCAGGCAATTTGCGTCCACTCTCAAACAACAAATTATTAGTTTGACTGGTTTACTGGTTATTAACTGTAGCAGCGTTAACGTGGCAACGAAATTTCAGATTTTGCAACAAATGTGAATCCCGTGGCTGTGGTACCTCCTCCGTTTCACGAGTGGCCCTCACTTTTTGCAAACGTTGACAAGTTTTCTTCTCATTGGCTGACATGTTTGAGAAGCAGGAAGAACGTCCCCCGGCCATAGAACGGCTAGCATCGCGATATTCACGTAGACGTAACGCACTTTATCTGCGCAGTTTAAATGCTAAGCCGAAAGCGCTACACCTCACTTTATACTAATGAAGTCCAATGGAGTCTTTACAGTCAGCTGTACGTTCCAGATTGTTATGACGAATACAAAGGAATGAGTGTAACAATATTATAACAAGCAATGGAGGGAATACTACATAAATGGACAAATTACATAAGTGGTAAGTCATCTGAAATAATGCCCATAGCTAGCAATGTAGCTAGTAATCTCTTGTGTTAGTTAGTATAACGTTACTAATAGCAGCAGTGATTTCATCCATCTAGCTAACGGCAGCTACGATACGATTGAAAGCACTACCTTGGATTGGATTGTACCAAATTAATGAATCGATTAATACAGCAAAATCAACCACTGTCATTACTTGATAGCTGTCACCTGTCACTGAAATCTTGGTTTGTTTTCTTGAACATTAGCTTAGAAGGCATCAGGAGATGTTTCGCTGCGGTACTGCGCCGTGTTGGGAGTTAATGTCAAATCAACATAAATATAGATTAACTGACAATGACACGCTTTGCCACGTCTCGCATGAGAAACGCTGTGGTAGTTTCAAACACAACAGCGACGACAACGATTACAACGATTAAAAAAACAACAAGTACTAACATAATAACTAACATTCCAACGTCTACAACGTTGGAATGTTAGTTAGTTTTTTGCTTCCGAAATGGAGGCGCTCATTGTGATTTGACGTCACGCTGTACGAGTATCCATCAGCCAGTAATAAGCATTGGACATTGTCTGTCAAATATAATATAATAACAAATACTTCGATATTGGTATCCTATTTGAGACTTTTTCAGGAATTTCCCGCCTGGGATTTATAAAGTACTATATTATCAATTTTCATTCAGGTTGGCAACCTCGGTGGTTCGTTCTCGATGGAGGTACGCTGTCCTACTATGATTCTCAAGAAGATGCTTGGAAAGGATGTAAAGGCAGCATCAAAATTTCAGTGTGTGAAATTCAAGGTTGGTAGCTTGCACTTTCCTGTGTTTTCTATATTACACCACACACTGTAACACAGCTTTGCATTTTATGCTTGTTCACCACGATGGTATAGTCCATTCCAGCGACATTACCCGCGTTGACCTGACGATACCTGGAGAGCAGTACTTTTATCTTCGAGCCATCAATGCAGCCGAGAGGCAGAAATGGTTGGTGGCACTGGGAACAGCAAAGGCCTGTCTAACAGACAACCGGACAAGGAGAGCAAAAGGTAACTCAATGCTTTGCTTTACAGTGAGATGTAATGGACTATCAACTATGTTCTGAGATGTGTTACTGTTAACTTTGTTTTTTTTTCTATACCTTTCAGAGCTTCAAGAGAGCACAGAGGCACTGCAAACCAAGATGTCAGAACTTAGGTTATACTGCGACCTTCTCCTCAAACAAGTGAACAAGATCAAGGACAGCAAGGAGCATGGAGACTCTGCAGAAGTAAGGCTCGTTTTTTTTATGTGCTACAGTAAATAAAATAAGCCAACTTTAATGGGAGACTAACTATTTTCCTGCAGATCAAGTAGACCTATGCATGAGAGACAAAACATACTGCAATAACACGTGTCATATCAGCCAACATTGTCTCCTATTAGTAACTCACGCTCACCTACTGCCCTGACCTATTATACCCAACTAAATTATCTGCAACAACACATTATCTGCTCACTGTTTCCATGTTAGCCTTGTGTGTATGTGTACTAGGGCCAAGATCATTTCTTACAGGCAGGCGAGGACACTGGGAACATGGTGAAATCCACATGCACCACATTTCTCAAAACCCTGGAGGAGTGCATGCAGATAGCCAACCATACTTTCACTGCAGACATGGTATCACAGAGTCCCCCGGGTTCTCCCCCAGCAGCAGCCATCAGATCTCAGAAGGTATTCTTCTCTTGCATTTGTGTATGTTAAATATTTTGGTTTTGCTCAACTTAATGTTCATGGCCACTCCTCTCTCCAGATCAAACCAATCAATCACCTGAAACAAAATCTTGGAGAAAAGTAGGTCACAGATAAATGTACCTCTAATGTTGTTCACTGACTTCAAAAGATGCAAGCAACATGCAAGTTGCATGTAGTGAAAGGGTGAACACAATTGAAGATGTATCTTTCTGGGAACGTGTACTTGTATGTCCAGATGGAGGGAGTCAAGGGAAACTACAGCACATGGAAACCAGAGCCAGGACTCAGAGCAAGAGGGAGCAGAGGAACCAGAAAAACCAGATATGCCCTCCCAGAGAGACCAAGAACCTGCAACAGGTTGGACATCCCAACACTACAATGAACATTTCAAGTCATCAGATGGCCGCTGTCGACACATGGACAACAGCTTTATAGAAGTAATTGGCACACTGGTGACCAAGGATCAGTGTTTGGTTGCTTTCTCTTGAGAAACAATTAGTGTAAATAAAGTTCAAGTTCAAGTATCTTTATTGTCAAGTGTGCTACATGGCAGGCATATAGCACAGATGAAATTGCAGTCCTCTCAGACCAGCGGTGCAAAATGAACAAGTGGACAATCAGACAAACAAACAGACATTGTACAGACAACACAGAAACACAGAAAAGTACAAGTATGAAAAAAAGAAAAGTGAGGTAAAGCAAACCTCCTCACTGTTATTTATTTGACTACATTATTTAACTGCACAGATCTACTGGGTATGTTTTCCCTGTAGTTTTCCCTCCCACATTTTCTATGGTCTTTGTTTTCTCCTGCAACGTGAAGTTATTCTATGTAACTGGTAATCTCAGGTGTGTGTGTGTGTGTGTGTGTGTGTGTGTGTGTGTGTGTGTGTGTGTGTGTGTGTGTGTGTGTGTGTGTGTGTGTGTGTGTGTGTGTGTGTGTGTGTGTGTGTGTGTGTGTGTGTGTGTGTGTGTGTGGCACAACAGAGAACCTCAAGGCAGGTGGCCAGGGTTCGGTTTCTGAGGAGAGAGATGGGCCTCCAACCCAAAAGACTGATGAAAGTGAGACTCAACTTAAGACAGAGGGGAGGGATCATCAACAACAAAAGCACAACATGGACCAAATCCAAGACCATGGCAAGGATGAGGTGTGCCCAGAGCAGCATGAGGGCGTCCCTGCCACAAACCAAGTACCACCTTCTCAGGATTCTCTACAGGAGGGGGAGGACGTGGATACATTCTTCAGCACAATGAGTCACAGGTATGGAACATCTATACAAGAGGCTCACATCCTTTAAGATGTAACAGTTACCAGGCTCAGTGGGACATTTTCACCTAGACTGAGCAAGCCCAATCAGTGTTGCATTTTCAATGTTTATCTTGTAAACTCATTGTGTCTCTGCTTCTTTGCGGTTTGTTTTTTATAGTTGGTTATTATTTTTAAGCATAGCATTTTTAGAAAGATTATAGTAAATATATTGGGCTTGGGCGTTATCTAATTTCATTTTCTTACCTTCCTGTCTTTTCACCCGGGTATACGGTATATGTCGGTATTTGTGTAAACTTCTAATCAAAAAACAAACAAACATAAAACTGAGTTGGGGATAGAAGTCAGTATCATGTGTGACATTGTCTCATATTCCATTTGCCTCCAAAAACAATGCTTGCTGGGTTTAAAAAGTTATGGATAATACGTAGATAGGAAATATGTGCCCTTCCATAGATTCTGTCCAAATCTCAGCAAGTACCCATACTTGTTTACTCATTCCAAATAAAAGGAGCTCCACTGGCAATGCAGTTTTTACCTGCTTTTTACAGTTGTAGAGCTGGAGGGATAGACTTAAAAACTGTGTTTTTTGGAATATCCATTGGTAACATTTAGAAACGTGAGACGTTTCTGGGTTAATTGCATTTCAGATATTCTTCTGTAATTCACTCATGCCAGATCAGCACCGGCATGAGCACGCTTCGCTCGCTTCTCGATTACCATTACAACTGGGCCAGCTGCTTGCCTGCTTGATGATGTGGTAAAGGGTAAAGGGGCATTTAGCACACACTTTTGTCCAAAGCGACTTACAATCTTACGAAAGTGCATTTGTGGGGTTCGACATGTGGACAGTCGGAGGAGGGGGGATCAAGGGGATCAAACCGCTGACCCTACGGTTAGTGGACGACCCGCTCTGTCCACCCGCTCTACACACTGAACTACTGCCGTGCTTGTCTTGAGTCGGGAACACAACAACCCATAGGCTTGTATTATGGATATTGTATTGCCTATTTAGTTTTATATTATGGCCTACCGTAAAATGGGATTGATTTGCTTAAGAGACATTTACTATATTTGGGTTGTTTCAGACAGATGGAGCAATGATACCCGCCATGATGAATTAAGTTCTATACGTTCTATATACGTTCTGTTTTTTCTTCATACATATTTCCCCGAGTACCACAAGATTAGTCTTGGTCTAAGTCCATCCTATTTCAACTTTGTTTGGCAAGAGAATATAGTCAAACTAAAATCACTGCGGTATGCTTTTATTTAAACCTTCATTACCCATTTTAAGTTAGGCTTATATAGTTATAGGAATGAACGAATAATACACTATAAAGCTGTTGCGAACTCGAGCCATACTCTTAATGCATGGTGATGCATGTCTTAAACAAGAACAGTCAGTTTGGTCTATAGGTCTTGTTATAGGTCTATAGACCTACATTTTGAGAGGAAACGGCTCGCTCCCAAAAGCAACAAGGGCTGACGCCTCTTGAAACACTGGTTGTCTGGCTTTGGCCCGACCTCAGAGATGGTCCATTTGGGGGCGCACCGCAGAGCTGTGAACTGCTAGTGGAAACACAAATCAGCCCGGCCAAATGTGCTAATGGAAAAACGCCACATATAAACAAACGCCTTATCTGTTGAATCATCCATACATCCAATATCTTTCCAACTTAAACAAATCTATAATGTCATAAACTGCTATTGATAATTGTGATAAAAAAAACAACAACATCACTATGCAGCTATAAATGTCACTTTTAGTTTTGATGTTGAGAAAAATTTGATGTTGAGAAAAAAGCAACACAATAAATGTATTCATAAGATGTCAAATAGAAAGAATAGAATAGAAAGAGGAGCGATGGTATTGAATAATACCTTCAGTATTTCTAAATACCCTGGTATACCGTGATACCGCACAAGCCTAATATATGTATGTATATATAAAGATTAAGTGTCAATGTAATTGTAATTGATGTGTATTTTTTAGCACTTGTTCTGCACAATAAGATCATAACATATTTTGAAACGTTGACAAAATTCATAACAAGTAATTTTATATTTGTGTGTTTGCTCTTGATCACTAAACACATACAGGGATGCCTGATGTTTTGGTTTGTAAAGTTATATTTCTTTGTTACAATTCCACTCTTCTTTCAAACTTACTTATTTTCCTTTTCTAATGATTTATTATACTGCCTAGAAATTTTACTGGAAAATATGTGAAATGTATGATTTAACAAATTATATAATTATATATTAAAATTGATTATAGTATACGTTCTTTATTCAGTATTTTTTATTTCTTACTATATTTTGTTCTTTTCCCAGTTGAAAAGAAAGAAAGCTGTTGACCATTAACACTGGCCAAAACAACCAGCTCTTACACCGGTTGTAACCGGTTTTCTGCGGTTGACATTGAATTGCATGACTGTGTGAACAATCCTTTTACTTGATGCCTGTACCTGTTTTGTTATGATCAAATAAAAAAAAACATACATCTGGAATACATCCATTTTAAACATATCCTCATGTTTCTATCTTTTCCACCTTTTTGTTGTTTGTAGATTTAGTGATATAAAACTGGATGGCGACCGGGGTATCCCCACTCAAGACTTTTTGGACTCATGCTATGCAATAGTGCCTGTCTTAGGTAGGCCCCCTAGTTTCACTCTCCTCTCCTTTAACTATGCTGCACCATTTTGCTGCTATGTCTGTCAACAGCCTCATTTATCTTCCTCATGTTTATGAAGTCAAGCTTATCAAGCTGACCATTTTCCTTCCTGCCTTTATCTTCCATCAGTGCATGCTTTATTATTAATGAGGTAGGGGATGTATCTAATTTGCCTGTAATAATAATAATAATATTTGTTTTTTTCCAGCTGCCTGCATGTTCTTTTCATAATAGTTTTATTCTTAGGTTTATTATTTGTGGATGGGAGGGAGTGGGTTTTGGGATGCTTCCTGTACATTTTTAGTTGGTCACTAGATTTGTAGTTTGGAGTTGTTGTAGTTGTTCATAATAATGAAGGCTGTTCTCCTGGAATCAGACCTTCCCATTTCTCCTAAGCTACCACACAGCTAGATGCAGCTTTCCTCCCATGCTTTCTTTGTGTTGTTGGTCATCCATTAATCATTCATCAGTTATTTTATTTTTCTACATGTGGTCTGTATTGATGTTGACATTTTTCTTGCATGTTGTTATGACATAAAAGAGGTACAAAGTTGTCATAGAAATAACCATACCAGCAACATGAACTGAGAAGGTATTCTCTCTCCATAGACAAGCTGGGCTCCACCGTGTTCGCTCCAGTTAAAATGGATTTTGTTGGAAACATTAAGGTAGGTGTAAAGGGGGAAATAACTTGATATTGGCATTGATATTTCTTATACAAGACTATTCATGTCCATACGGCTACTTTGAGACTTTGATCTTAACTGGAGCTTTCGCAGTGTACAATAAGCTATTTTCAGTTTGCCAAGCGTTAGTGTGGTTTGAAACTGAATTAATGAAACCAACAATTATTACCTATCTGAATAATGCAATTGCAATTAAACGATCAATTCGAAATGTTCTATATGAAAAGTAAAAGTGTCCTAAATATAAATGGTAAAGCCTGGTATGGATTTTCTTTTTTGAGTGTGGAGCCTTTCACTTTGATGATTGAAAGATGTTTTTACTGGTGAGCATTTCAGCTGTATAAAATGGACTGCCCTTAGCTAAAAAAAAAAAGAAGTGCTTTGCCGATGGATAACTCGTTCTGTTTGGTAGGTCTAGAAGCACAATTCTTGAATTTCTTGCTAAATGAAACCGTATGCGATTCCTTAATTGTAGGGAGTAAACTGTGTGGTTTAGAACATGAATTGATGGGAATGCTTACAGCCCAGCTATTTTTGTGACTATACTTGTAGATATAATTAAAGAACAGAGAGAATAGTGAGAATAAAGTGGAAAAGTAACCTATCTTTTATTTTTTGCCATTTGGTCAGCTTGATCCTATACAGTTTTTTTCTCTTTGTTTTTTGTGTGTAGAAAATCAACCAGAAGTGGTTGTCGGACCCTGCGAGCTTCCCCACCCTCCAGTCCATCGTGCTGCAGGAGCTCCACACGGACACGGCTCAGGTACGGAACTCAGCCACCGAGGCACTCCTGTGGCTCCGGCGAGGCCTCAAGTTCCTCAAGGAGTTCCTGTCTGAGGTGGATTCTGGAGAACAAAACATCCACGACGCCCTCAGTGAGTAACTACTTGGTCATTTTGTTCAAGTGATTGCAGGGCATTCAGATCAATGTCATTCAAGAGAAGACAGGAGTGGGGCGTCTGGCTCAGGGATGCCTACAGGTCTGGAATCATTGGGCATCAAACTGAGGATCTTTAGACTGGGAGTAGAACACCATAGCAACAAAACAATGTCCAACCCCACAGTGTCTTTTGGACAGACATGAACAGTGAGAATGCCACTTTTCACTTATTTTTTCCATCAGACAACGCCTATGGAAGGACGCTTCGCCAGTATCACGGATGGGTCGTACGAGGCGTGTTTGCTGTACGTATTCCTGCCTATCCACTCTGGTTACTCTTCTTAGGTCATGCCATCCTTGTAGTCTGACTGGTGTTCCAATGCCCCCCGGCTTCCCTCCAGCTGGCCCTGAGAGCTTCCCCGTCCTATGAGTCCTTCACCGCTGCCTTAGTGTCCCAAGAGGGGGACGAGCTGAAGCCAGGCTTCACCAGCGGCATGCACCGGGACCTGGGAGTGTACCTGCCTGCCATGGAGCATCAGCTGAGCATCCTGGATGACCTGTACGACCACTACAGCCTGGAGTCTGATGAGGTGGTATGAGACTGGCACTCCAGGGACCAGGGGCCTGAATGCTGCTCATAGAGATGGCCATAGAGACATGATTGTTGGTTTATTTGCTTGCAGCAAGGCATTCTGAGTTCAGAGACCAGGAGGATGTAGTTGAAATATCTTGATAGGTCTGAAAGTTCTGTTTTATTAGCTATTGGGTAAAAAGCAGATACGGTTTCACAAATAAAGTACATTTTCTGAACAACATTCACTTGAGTAAAGTGAATGAGTAAAGTGTATTAATGCCTAGAAACCAAGATAATCATCCATTCGCTTTCTGGCTAAAGAGGATGTTGGTTTATTTATTACCAATATGTTCCTGCTTGGTCTGGTTTATAAAACAGGGTGATGGACAGGCCTGACGCTGATACAATGCACCATATTGACCAAACTAATGTCAGGTTATTTTAATTCCCCAGTATCTGCCTTGAATATGTTATTGGTCCGAATAAGGGACCTGTATTTACTGATGTGTCTTGCACTGAAGCTGTCCTATGGTATTCATGTTTGTTACTGAATTGTGTTCATGTTGCTATAATTGTAATGGTAATGCAATAGGTGTGCATCAGTTTCCTCAGTTTAACAGTGCAACAATGTATCGTCTGTGTTCTGTATAGATACTCCATGGGACCAATAAGTAAGTGACATGAGAATGCTGTTAGCTTTTGCGTTCTATTACATCACAGAAGACGGCTATGCTGTTCAAGTGTTGGCAATTGCTAAACTCAAAGTCAGCATTTCTGCACCTATGCAAAGTTTGCATTGTTTTTCACAATCTGACTTTCTATTTATTAACTCTGAATGAAATGATTCACATTTTGATAATCTCAATCTTTGTATGTGACATATATTGGTATTTGAATCCATAAGGAATGGGTATAGATGGCATGTTTTAATGTAATATAGGTGTGAAAAGAGTAACATAGTGAAGTAAAAATGAATACACTCTTGCCCAAAGCCCTGAATTTACTAAATGCATAACATTTATATTGATACATTTTCCAACGGACTGATTAGCACCCTGTCCCCAAATAGAAATAAGTTACATTCCTGTTGGTTAATTATGGACACAGCTGCAGACTTGCCATATATTCTCTAAACTTTCTAAAGCAGAATCTTATCCTTGACAAGAATTTTTGTAATTGTTCCTGTAACAGTATTTAAAAACGTATGTTCATTTGAGTTTTTGGTTTATTTTTTTGTACAGTAGCACTCTTTTTTTTCCTAGAGTGTACATTAGAGATGTATGCTATATCAAAAGGCAAATTTACCATTCTCTCCTATATTAATCATAATACAATGTTGTATGTGGCTAATGCAAATATGCTTTTTAAATGAATGTACATAAGATGGTATTTGATTTATACTCAATAAATGGTAATGGAATGCCATGGTGCTCTACAACGAATATAGTAGGAATAGCACAGTCACCCATCAGCTATGAGTGAGGGACATTTGTTGTAGGTTTTCTAGTTGACTGCTCTGCCTCTGGTTGAGACCTTGGGTTTGACCACTCACATCTTATTTCAGACCAATCGGGGCATCACTTCTGTGATTGGTTTCGGGTATCCAGTTTGCCTGTTAATCACAGGTGTGTGAAATAATAGACTGTATATATATATGGACAAACCCTCCGTGACGTCACCCATAGACATTCTTAACAGCGGAGATGAAGCCTAAAATTGAGCTTCTGGGCGCCGACATCTTGGACATTTCAGTCTGTGTTCTAAGCCCGCCTACCTCCGGCCAGACCAATCAAAGCCTCGAATCCGTGAAGGTCATGCCGTGATGACATATGACAGCTGCCAATCAAGTTGACCACGCCCTTAATTATTCATAAAATAAATCCTTCTCTGTGCATTAAAATAATGGATTCTAAAAAAATTCACCCCCCTCACAGTTGTCATGGACTCGAACACTACTGAAAGACACCAAAACCGTTTTTTGAACCAGGCTGTAAACATGTTTATTTTGGCTGTAAAGTTGGACATTTTAACATGGGTGTCTATGGGAGTTGACTCCTTTCTGCAGCCAGCCTCAAGCGGCCAGTCGAGGAACTGCAAGTTTTTGCACTTCCGCATGGGCTTCATTTTTCAGCATGGAATGTTGCCGCTTGTGTGAAATGCATCACTTCTCAATGGTGAAGTGATGCGGGGGAGGGGAAATATGTTAGGTTACATGTGAAAGTCTTGCTCTCTTTTCTGCTCTCTACAACTCTAACATCTTACAGCTGCTTTAATGGTGCCGATCTTTTGGAGAGTTCAGAAATGGATTACGATAAATTAAGTTCTAATCAATAGGATCAATTATTAAATTGTCAACATGTTGCTTTAAATATAGCATGCACCCTTCTGCATTTTCTGTTAAACATCCTCATTGTAAATACTGTATGTTTATATGTGCCCTTTTATTTTCTAGATGCTTTAGGGTTACAGTTGACCAGCCTGAGATGTGCCATCTAAGAGTGTGTTCTGCCTGTACTGCTGCATTGTGCACCCTGCTTGGCCCAGAGCACCCTGCATGCCTGCCGTTCCTCCTTATAGGTCAGGGATTTTCACTTGTCCTGACAGCTGGCTGCCCTGTCTGCTCCCACACACCTCTCTGTTGCACAACGCATTACAATACACCATTCAGCCTGCACAGAAATGACCCTTTCAATCCTAAAAAAGTAATCTGTCAAGAGTTCAAGAGTGAGTGGAGAATGCAGGTCAAAGTGAACATGGACGTTTGCTTTAAATGCCTTGTTAGCAAACTTCTGTAGTAGGGTGCACTGTTAACCAACTTCCATTGACATTATTAGGACCACTTGTAAAATTAGTCCAAAACGTTCTCTGATGGCTAAATCGACTGACTGCTTCAAATTGTTGTTATAGTACATCTGAAGATATTTGACTCTCATAGCTAAAACAATCAACACATGTAGTATCTCCAGTGGCAGCGGGGCACAGAGGGAGGTGACACTGATAAGATGCTTTTGTCAGTGGATGCACATTATTAGATTGGACACTTGGCACTCACATGGGCACCTGGGTAGACCTATCACCCTGATGCAATTTCCAGAGTAGTGAGTTAGTGGGCTGTGCCTACCCTCTTAATATCATTCCTGCACTTGCTGTCATGTCCCCTGACTGTATGAGTATGCATCAAGTGTAAAGACGATATATAAAATACATCGGAAAGGCATTGCAACAATTTTAAGGATAGGCTTTGAGGGATGAAAAAAATGTAAATGAAATTGAAATGTTTAATGTTTTTATTAATTAATTTGTTTTTCAAACTATCCAATGTTTTAATCTGTTCAACAATGAAACAGGACGAGCCACTGCCATCAGTGCATTCTGGATTCCATGAAGCAATATGTGGTTACATGCACTTTGTTTCAACATTGTTGTGTATACAAAGTATAGGATCGTACAGCAGTAATAGGCAACAAGTAGAACATTCAACATATCCTGTAATTGGCATATTTTCCATAGGCTATGGGTTGACAGACTGTCTTACAAACTGCAAAACATACCACTGCGTCAGAACTTCTGTACAGTGTTTCTCCATAACACTGGCAGCTTTGCCCTTGGGAGAGCAAGGTTGTATATTTTTAAGACACGATCGCCCTGGTAATAATGCAATAATGACTGTTATGGTTACAGTACAATACACCCGAAAAACTATGTTTGGACAGTTTGTAACTATCTCCAGCATACAAACATGGCACCAGAAGCATGCAAAGACAACACACTTAAAGTCCATTGTTCAGTCGCATGGTGTTACATTCACTTTTAGACAAGCATTAAAAAAAAAAACATAACCCCCCTCAACAAAGGTTATTCTTGGCACTACATCTCATACTTTAGTTAATTGTAAAAAGAAATAGCTTATATCAGCACCACTACCAACACCTTTGGTGCTCCAGACACAGAAGACTAAATGTATTTAAGATCACCATTGACATGTTTCTCTGTAGCTGTACATCATAAGACAAAGACTGAAGAGGTAACTGGGTAGAGTAATGACCATTCCATATGATATGAACGGTGGAAATGAATACATTCCCATTAGCAGCTATAAACTATTCTGGTCTTGCCTGTGCAGAGGGGAACGTTGAGAATGTAACAGTTTCAGGACTGGACAGTATATATAGCATATTGTTAAAGCAGAGGGATGGACCTCCATACTTGTATGGCTTGTCTATATATATATATATATATATATATATATATATATATATGCGCTAATGTCCCCCCCGTTTAACAATCCTAAGGTCCTACATGCGCCTCTACTTAATCTCTGCCAGCCAATTCACAAAGTGTTCCATGGACGATGCCTATTGAACTGTACTGACAGGAGTCACACAGCCTGATGGTTCCTGAGTAGTTCCTGGGTATGACTACATGAAACTCCAAGTTGACCATGTGTGGATTCTCACGTTGCTATCATTACACACTAACAACCAGGCTGGTATCTTTGAGGATTTCCAGAGGCAAAGACACTTGAAGTGGGGCCCTCCCTTACGACAACATCCTCGTTGGGCATGCTGCCATCCACCAACCCTCCACTGCTTTGCTGTACACGTCATTCAAATGACTTATGTCAATCTATGCCTTGAATGGGGAACATTGCATTTCCGATGAAAGATGTTGAGAGTATGGGCATGGCGCTTGTCATGGCAATCATCTTAGCAATAGCATTCAACAACATGCCTAGGTGGAGGCTGCTGTCGCCATTGGCATCCTAACTCTGGCCTCATGCTAATGTTGTGCATTCACTAAAAGGTTCAATCACTCATTCACTAAGGTTCAATCACTCATTCAGTAAGGTTCAATCACTCATTCACTAAGGTTCAATCACTCATTCACTAAGGTTCAATCACTCATTCACTAAGGTTCAATCACTCATTCACTAAGGTTCAATCACTCATTCACTAAGGTTCAATCACTCATTCACTAAGGTTCAATCACTCATTCAAAAACCAGTATCCTGGTTTCTCCAAGACTTCCTCATTTCTTCTTTTTAAACAGTACCAAGTCAAGATGAATGAGCCTCCAGTTGGGACACACCCCGTTTCTACAAGATTTAATGAAACCTCCAGCTGGCTTTCATTCAGTTACTTTTACCTGGAAGCTAACTGGTCCAATCAGGTATGGCGGGAAGGACGGTCTTCACTCCTTACATTGTTAAGACAGTGCAATTATATTTAGCATTCTTTGTTTTATATGTATGGGCCAAAGGATGGACTGTGGCCGAGGCCTTTCAGACCACTGCAATCTATGTGGCATAAGAGCAGCACAGAAGTGTATATTGTTTCTATTTTAATCTTTTTTCTTTGCTGTATCTTCCCATTCCCAAGTCTTTTATTTGCAGCATCCTTGTCCTTTTTTGCTTCAATATATTCCTGTTTGGTGTTTGAAAACACAATGACTACATTGCTCTGTGCGGCGTTGACCCTTCATGTGAAGTACTTGCAGTTTGTTGAGTCAATAACACAGTGTGGTGTGCACCTCAGACGGCCATACGACCTGCAAATACACAGCAAAGAAACACAAACCACGGTTCAGTGTTACAACAACATGACAACACTTAAAATGCTCTTGAACAACTTTGAGTATGTGATTTATTTCTGCTGTAGGACACTGACCCTGGAAGGTATGAATTGCATGTCTGGTAGCCGAAGTCTTTTCCATCACACTCCTCAGCGCCCTCATAGCGATAGCCATCTCCACAGAAGGCATGTTTACACTCTGTTAAAGTATTGAGAGGTCCACTTATACCAACTTGGCAAAGCATTGATAGCATATAGTGTATATATAGCATGTAAAAGCTACAATGGCTCACATAGCAGGGGTCACTTACTAAGGCAGCCATCAGTGACCACTCTATTCCCGTCGTCACACTCTTCCCCATTTGGAATCTGTACTTTTCCATCACCACAGTAACCCTCTTCATCAGGCGCCTTCTCCGTGGACTGGAATGGTGTCAACTGGAAAGAGACTTGTTTACTCTTTTAAAGACTTAAGGATACAAACAATGCAACACAGCTTTAAATAGTTTTAAACAAATAAAACAGGTATCAAACACCAAAAATATTGGTGGATGTGCAGGATGGTAAGATGATATTAAATAATGGCACAGGAAAAAAACGATAAAAACGACATCAATGTACCTGAATTGGAATCCAGCCATCCACATCTTTGAAATAGAGAGACCTCTGGTCCTTGCGGAATGCAAAAGCATTATCAGTTTGAAGACGCTCTAGTTCTTCTCGACTGTCAACAACAAATATCTGAAGGGCAAAAGCATATTGACGGCTGGTCAATAAAAAGCTTTTTGTCTGCATCTCCTCAATATCTGACAATCGCTTGAAAGTTTCTTTAGGCTTTCACTGTTTTCACTTAAACAGGATATTTACATATTAGGAGATTGAGCACACCACCCTCACTGGACATGTGGTAGGCATGAAGAAATGTAATACTGGACATATCTTCCATCTAAACCACAAGACCATGACTTTCTCACCGCTGGCACTCTGGTTTGCTGGCCTCTGGTGCTGTCATCATAGGGTGAGCTCAGAAGAGAGTTGCAACTACATTTCCCAGGAGGCCCTGTGGGACCCCGCTCCCCTTTCGATCCAACCATATAAAGTCCTACATCGGTAGAAAAGAACAGAAAACAGGTTGTGTAGAAGATACCTTGATGTTATAATTGATGACATTGGCTGAAACATCCCTAGAAGAGCTCAACAGAATATAATTGACCTTATAAGCATGTGCAACGTAGAGCACAGAGATCTCAAGGTGCAGGCGAGTGTAACAGGATCTGGTGAAGCTATTGCCCCCCCATTAACTGAAATGTTGCATCATGTTCTCGTCAATCAAGAACAGAGCACAATTAGCCTCATTTGTATAAAAACCTGAACAAGATACGGTAGCTCCTGATACCTTGATAACGTGGTGACACAATGTTTACATAACCGTCAGGACACAACATCTCTAAAGTCCAATTTAGGGGCATGATGTCATGACTCAAGCTTTCTGTTTCAGACTGGAGATTGGGTTGCATCGAGGCTAAATAAAAACTACTGGTGTGGCACCCTTCACTTGACTAATGTGTGCTTCCTTTTGCTGACATGGAGGGCTACATGTCCGTATATACTGGCGGAGGAAAAGCCTCTCGCTCAAGGCAAAACAAAATGCTGTGCGTAAGCACAAACAAACCTAGCCCAAATGGATCTTCTGACTTAAACTCAAATCTCTCTCATTCATCGACACTTTGCAGTCTTGAAGTTCAGTTTGTCTCAGATCACTGTGTGTAAACAGACCTGTGACTGGTAGACCAGGGGGGCATCACTGTGTGTAAACAGACCTGTGTCTGGTAGACCAGGGGGGCATCACTGTGTGTAAACAGACCTGTGTCTGGTAGACCAGGGGGGCATCACTGTGTGTAAACAGACCTGTGTCTGGTAGACCAGGGGGGCATCACTGTGTGTAAACAGACCTGTGTCTGGTAGACCAGGGGGGCATCACTGTGTGTAAACAGACCTGTGTCTGGTAGACCAGGGGGGCATCACTGTGTGTAAACAGACCTGTGGCTGGTAGACCAGGGGGGCATCACTGTGTGTAAACAGACCTGTGTCTGGTAGACCAGGGGGGCATCACTGTGTGTAAACAGACCTGTGGCTGGTAGACCAGGGGGGCATCACTGTGTGTAAACAGACCTGTGGCTGGTAGACCAGGGGGGCATCACTGTGTGTAAACAGACCTGTGGCTGGTAGACCAGGGGGGCCTGGGTGGCCGGGGGACCCTTGGGGGCCTGCAGGACCTGAAGGGCCCACTCGTCCAAAGTCTCCTTTCACTCCCTGAGGCAGCCCACCACAGAAAACAAGATGAAAAGAACAATATTGAAATAAAACAATCAGTAAAGGTGAGCTGTTACAAAATCTATGTCATACCAAAACAAAGTTGTCCTTACTTGCTTTCCTCGCTTGCCTGGCCGTCCAGTAGGTCCACGCTTTCCTGATGTCCCAGGTTCCCCCTTGGGACCCATTTCACCCTGAACACAACAGGCCACCATGCATTTAAACATAGAATATATAGAAATGGGATAGTTTGGTCAGTCAAGTCTAGTCAAGTCACTAATTTGGATGAATGTGTCGCTGACCTTTTGCCCAAGCATCCCTGGGAAACCCATTGTTCCCTGCAGATAAAGAACAGTGACAAATACAAGATAAATGTCCATGTATGAGCATTCTCAATGGTTTTAAGGCTAATATTATTCTGATTCTATGATATCAGCTCTATGGATCTGATGCTGTGGAACTAGAATGTACTCACCTTATCCCCTTTGCTACCACTGTCACCACGATCGCCCCGAGAACCCTTATGGAATAGATTGTACAGTCAACTAAAATCATATTGTATGATGCAATCCCATAAGGTCTTGTTTGTTTGTGGTGCTTCACTTACCTTTTCTCCTTTATATCCTGGTAAACCCTAAAACCAGGTAAAATATAGAAATATGAACCATTGTTATGATAAGACTAAAACTATTTAAGAGCAACTATTTGCTAAGGACAAGGAAATAACCCAGGTCACTCACTTTGGGCCCCATCGGTCCTCTTGCTCCAGATAAACCCATCAATCCCGTGTCTCCCTTCTCACCCTAGCACATGGAAACACAGCAGCAATTGAAAACACATCCCTGAAATACCCAGTTCTCCCACCAGAAATCTTAGGAAAGGGCTATATCCGTTTGACATGTATATCATATTGAATGCCAATAAAAATGTCTGCATAAAAAGGACTTACTCACTTTGGGCCCATGTGGTCCTGGCCATCCAACTGGTCCAGGTCTCCCAGGCAGGCCAGGAGGACCGCTACGGCCCTGACAGAGAGCACAGTGATGTCACACAACTGCTAACACATCGCCTCCATTTTTCTTTTTCACTCACATTTCTTCCAGAAAACAAGACAACATCACATAACATTAGAACATTAATGATCTATAATGACCTTACCCTTCCCACTTCTACATACAAACTGAAATAAATAAAATATTTACAAAAAAAGCTTAAATGCTATATTCGAGCTGGACTGCTGTAGTCAGTCAACATACAACATTGCAAATCTGATATGGGTGAAGACAATGTGTTGATATTACCCAAGTATGGTTGCAAGATCTTTAAGAATCTCTTTAAAGAACCCTTTTTGTGCATTTACGGCAGCAAGAAACTTGTAAAACTAGTAAAAACTGCACATCAGACATGAGTCCAGAAAAATGTGTGGAGACAGAGTGAATTTAACAAGCCCTGTCACTTTAATTTAATGATGGTGGGTATAAAGAGCAAGAGTCAGTGCTTGTGGGAAATTAGATGATTTACAAGGCAGACTAAGCACTAAGCTAGATTGCACTGCAGTGCTACCTATGCTGCTCAGCCAACACACTGATCACCAAGGCTCTCCCGACAGACCTCTTTCAATAAGCACAAACAACGCTTAGCAGTCCTGCTTTCATGAGTTACTCCATTTTAAGGAAAACAAGAAGGGCCATCTGATTGAGCCGGAGGGTGAGGTTTAGGTTATAGACCTTCTTGCTCTGGTTTTAAGGTCCACTTGTGTTTAAGGATGCCGAAGGGAGTTTTCATCCTACCTTCCTAATGGGTCATCTTAGCTCTGTATCCTGTCAAGGTCTGTGTGCACAGTATATGCTGTCAAGGTCGAGTTCACAATTTCTTAATGTGTATAACCAGGCCTTGGAAATGTGCTGGGTCACATCAATCAGGTGAGCCTAGAAGCTGGGGGTCATCTCAGAGCAAATCCACTTAAGCAAAGATAGAAAATGATTAATGGGGACTCTCACCTTTTGTCCAGGTCTCCCAAGCTCTCCCTGGCAGATCAGAGGTTGAGGAAGGGAGAGAAGCAGTAGTCATGCAAGTAGTCATCAAAGTGCATCATTTCAGGACAATGGACAATGCTTCATTGCTCAATGCAATCTAATCTTTCGGAAGTAGCCTGAATAAGTAACTCATAATAATCAGTGGAAGATACAGAAGGAAACACAATCTGAAGCAAAAATAACAATCTCTTTCTCACTTACCATCTCTCCTTTGGATCCTCCTATTCCAGGTAAACCAGGCGGGCCCTGGTGAGTGTAAAACATCACCATATGTATAAATCACATAGCAATACTTTGCATTACAATTGTCTTATTTGCCACCAAATCCCCCTACAGAGGATTCATTGCCTTACCCCCGTTCCTCCTCTGCACTTTCAATTAGCGGAGAGCTGAGTGGACAGTATTGATTTTAAAGTACTTTGTGGGAAGTGCCTGTGTGAATCTAAGCAGCAGTTGTGTTCAGGTATACTGATGTCCTTGTCCTGAGGGTAGCGATCAAGATCATAGAATGAAGCCACGGTTAAGAGTTGTGCATGGAAAACTGTTCCTTGTAAATGACAAAAATACCCTTTGTTCTTGAAACGCATGTGTGCACATTTGTTTGACCTGGTGTATGCCTCTCCAGAAAAACAAAGTCTTTGGATGGTTTCTAAGAATGCTGTGTGGATCACCAGCTGACTGTGGAAAAAGGCTATTTATGTCTCAACTAAATGCAGAGCGTTAATGTGTTGCAGGGGCCCGAAGAAATCCCTGATCTTGCCTCTGCATGAACTTACACACATCTCAGGCTGTACCCAGGATCACCCACCATTCACTGTAGGGATGAATTCCCGGAAAAGGAGCCTGTAAATACAGAGTAATTGGAATGATTTAGGAACAATGAGAGAGTTCTTACCCGGGGTCCTGGGGGGCCCGCAGATCCCGGCGGCCCCAGGAAACACGAGTGTCCTTCCTTCACTTGGTCTACCTTCCCTCTACTTCCGTCACCAAATGAGGTGCCTTCGTCCTGGATATACAATAACAACACTTCATAGTGTATTGTGGAGTAATCATCTTATCATTGTCTGTCTAAATGCTGTTAAATATCACACATATCTTCAATATCCTCAATATTATCCAAGGATCAAGAGAGGAAGAGAGAGAGTCTGTGTGGCTGACAGCTTGGCTTGTACCCAAGGACATATCACAAGGGCAAGTCACATGACCACAACTCACATGAGCATGGCGTCTCCAGAGAGACGGTGGAGGTGGAAAGAGCGGCGGTGGGGGTGGGCTCATCAGACAACATGGGGTGAACCTCCTCTGCTGCTCCGATGTTCGGAGACCTAGATAATGCATAGTACACACAAACACGTGTGCACACCAACCCACACAACCACAAATACACACACTCAGCTGCTGGCAGATTTCAAAACTTACCAAGTTCATGATCAACAAATGACTAAAATTTCAAAATTGCAAGTGCATCTAAATCAGTCAAATGTGTTCAGCAAATGCACATGGAGTTGTCTTGCTTTCATTGTTACAGCATGAACCTACATTTATTTTATTTATACTACTCCCTACAGTCACATACCAAGGTAAGACTATAGGGAGGATGAAGGAGAGATGGAATGTATAAAGTAACAGGTGCAAACTAACAGATCAACAGCAGGCTGCTGGTCTGCTGCTGCTGGCCACGGAGGAACTGTAGATGGCGAGGTTATTTATAGAGGCATAAGCGGCGAAATTATGGAGCAACAAGAAAATAAAAATACATCTAAGGACAGTCCTCCGCAAACAGACAAAAGTCATGCTCAAAATCTCACACACACACACACACACACACACACACACACACACACACACACACACACACACACACACACACACACACACACACACACACACACACACACACACACACACACACACACACACACACACACAAACACACACACACACACACACACACACACACACACACACACACACACACACACACACACAGTTACCTTCTGGAAGTGCAAGAATGTCCAAAAATGGAGAACGAGCCAGGACATAACAAAACAAGAGAGGAAGATAGAATCCAACCGTTAGTAACACCATGCTGCTCAAAAATAATGGCGTCGCACTTTATTTATCTTTTTCTAGCCACAGCAGAGGATTTCACTCTCACTATGACTCTCTGTTGCTGGCCGCTGTTTCTTCAATTCCCCTCCCTTTTCTCTCCCAACGCCTATAGGAGTGGGTATGCCAGCCAATGGCCATTACGTTTTTCCTCTGCATCAGTGTCCTCTAAAATTACGCTTGTCCGCCTGCCAGCTGCTGCTGGTGCCAATATAGGATCGTTACTACTGCGGCGGGGGGCGGGGCGGGCCGAGCGGCTCTCCTCTCGAGCGGGGAAGTCTAGCCGCAACTGGCGGCCATATTTTGAACCTACACTTCTTGATTTTTACACACAAGTTTAACAATTCAGCGTGGGATTACAACAGTGGGGAACCTTCAGGGCCTTCTACGCTTTCAGAGAAGGCCTAAAAAATTCTGGACCAAAAAATATTAAAATATTAAATAAAAAATTATAATAATTATCTTTTTTTTATTTCTATCTCATTTAATTTAATACAATACATTTAATACATTATCTCATCTATGTTCTAAAGTTAAGTTTACTGTCAAGTTCACATAAGCAATGAAATGGTTACTGTCCTGAAAACATGTTATCCAATCAGAATCATCCGTCTCCAGTAAGGCCCGGTTAGCTGGCTCATTAATTGGTTAGGACTTCACGAATCCCGCAGAAGGCCAATCTATGTGTTTTGGTTTGGGGAGTGAGGGGCAAATTGACCAATCACGGTTTGATTTCAAGTGGGCGGGACAAAAACAAAAGATCGTAGGCCTTCGCGAAGTCCTAACAGAGTGGTTGAGTCTCTACCGTTCTCACCACTTGCGCCATGCGTAATTGCGCATGAAGAGTTCCGCATTGCAACCTAAAAAAATAAGTCTTTGTATTACCAGCTTTGTGTAACTTTTGGCGTATTGTGCATTGGAAATTGGATTGTAGTTTGATGATGCTCATGAATTTATTTGTCAATGTGTGAATGATTTCTAATGCGCCGTGATTTCATAGCGCTGTCCACGGTGATTAAATGAGCCTCGGTGTCCGTGTCAGCAGTGTCACGGGGTGACATTCTGGGTGACTTCATTTTATATTTCCAGATTCTGGCTTTAGAGCATGTTTATTTAAATTTCCACTATGTAGCCTAAATTATCTCGTTTTCTGAAGTTGAGATGTTTCTTGTTGCGGAGAATGTTATTGATGTTATGGTCTATTCGTTTACATCCTTGTCATCGTTAAAGCCGGATTGCATTTGTTCAACCCTTTAAATCGTACTGTTGCTTTTTTCCGTGATGATTTATTTTCTCGGCGGATGGCTGGGGTGAAGGTCCAGCTGTAGCCTAGTGCTCACGGTTCAACGCTGGATTACAATAAATGGCGCATAGCCAATCGACAGGGTTCACAGAATTAACAAAAACCTTCAAAAGCATCAAACAAGAACACACACATGGCCTACGTATTGATGATTGATAATTGGCCAAATGGTATAATTAGTAGGACAATGAGATTCTATGGGGAATAGATTGGTAATCCTACTATTTTGCCGCGATTAGCACCAACATATCGCTTGATCGTTGGTTTTCAAATGAAATGTGTTAATAGTCCGGTAGAAGTCCATTTTTCAAGACAATCGTTCACTTTGCCATACAAGCACCACATTTGGCATGAATAATGCCTAGACCCTACTTATTGAAAAAAGCCTGTTAGCCACCTGAAAAATCCAACAAGGCAGCCAATTTTCAAGATGGCTGCCACATCAAATGTACCAAAACCCTTTTTAATGTACAATGGTAATGGATGCACATACATAAATGATCTACGAATCAACTTGTATTTATTTTGAGTAGACAAATCCAATGGTGCAAATAAACAAACTATTTCAAGACTATTTTTCAAGATGGCGGCCATTTTTCTACTCAAATTCACAGTTTTCTGTCAAATTACACATGAAGTTTCGATTTCACATATTAGGCTATACAAAAATGTCATCAATCTGAAATTGTTGGAAATTGTCTTTGTGAGAAAGTGATGTCAAAGCACAACCAGGGCACACTGGTGGCATCATTGCTGTGAGACTCAGACCATGTTTACACATAGCAGGGTATTCTGGAAAACGGCTATTTTCTCCTCGTTTGTGAAAATAATTGTTTACACCAATGATAAAAACAGCCGGCGAAGGGTGTCACGAACACTTTGAGCAAACAGGTGGCCAATCAGAAATGCCAAACGAACGACTCAAAACGACAGACCAACGTGTCACAATGCAAAAACGCCGGTTTCCCTATTTACATGCAACCGCGAAATCGGAGTTTTCCAAAATCTCCACTTTGCCCGGAGTTTTTAGAAATAATCGTTTTCTCTGATGAAAACAGAGTATTCTTGTAAATGAAAGGCCAAACCGCATGGAAATATCTGCGTTTTCCCATCGTGTAAACGGGGCCTCAGCATGGGGTTCATTGCCAGCTAAGTTGAATACTTATCGTAGATGTAGTCTACTAATTGTAGTACTCACTTCAGTTCAATTATAGCAATAGCTAGTGTCCCAAATGCTATCTAATTAGCCCTTTATATACACACCAATTAGTTAGTTGTAGAATAGTTAGATAGCCGCAACTGAACTGACAGGATGTGCCAGCGCGGGAAAGCCGAGCCAAGGGGAATAGGGCTTTAAAGGACAATTCCGGTGCAAAATGAACATAGAGTTCAATAGCATTTGTACAGAGTTTGGAGGTATGCCGGGATTTGTTTTCATGCTAATCAGTGTGATATTTTTTTTAGAAAAAACCACCAATTACCTCCTAATCCTAGCAGGGGCCCTCATTATGCTATCATCAAAGTGGGGCTATTTTGAGTCTTATTGGTGGTCTAGTAATAGGGATTTCTTTTTACCGTACCCTCTGCCCCAACAACTAGTGTTAGGATGTCATTTGAACTGAGAGTTGCATAGCAAAGGTTTGTTGTAGCCTAGGCTAGGCTAGCCAGTCTAGCCATTCTACTTGGCCTCTGCTCTCTACCCGAACCATGAACACCTTAGTCTGCCTACCTGAAGCCTCATCCGCTCCCGACTCGAACGCAGAGTTTACCAGCCTGAGATCGGAATTCCAAGTCATTGAGATTTTTCTGGAGGACGCTGTCCGGCGTCAATCACTGCTCCTTTCCCGTCTGAAAACGCTGCACAGAGTTAATCCATCAGGCTCCACCGTTTCGGCGCCTCGCGGCTCCGCCGGTCCGGCTGCCCTTTCTGGGGATTTGTCCTCTGCCTGGTCCTCCTTGGTGGGGAGGAACAACTGTCTGTCTCTCCCCCTGTTTTACCCTGAGGTCAATGCCTATGGGGTAAATCTGGCCAATCTTCAGCGAGTAGCTAAGCAAACTCAGAATGTTCAAGAAGCTCACACCACTATAGTGAAACTTGCCCCATTGAACGTCAGATCTCTCTTAAACAAATCTTTTTTAATCAATGATCTTATTTGCTCATATAACCTTGATTTCTTGCTCTTAACTGAAACTTGGCTAGACCTGGCAAACAATGTGTCAACCCTTATTGAATCAGCCCTCCCAAATTACAATTTTATGCAACCTGGTCTCACAGGAATCCATGAAATAGCCACGGACGCTTAACTTAACAAAATTCGTGGTGGGCCCACGGAATCACTGAAGTTTTCGTGAAACTCACATGGATTTTGCTCCAATGCAAGTGAATAACACTCATATTTCGGTCAACTAACTTTTATAACTTTGGGCTACATTAAAATTGAATAATTACAATAGTTTCAGGACTGCATATTTGTCGTAGGCTTAAATTATGCCTTCATTTAAGTGGGATATTTAATAATCGATGGATGGTATAGTGAGCCTACCTTTTTTTACTCAGTTGTGTCTATAATATTCTCATCCATCTCATCTCATCCATTTCTGTGAGTTTCACGGAAATGTCAGTGATTCTGTGAGCCCACCACGGATTTTGAGTCAAGCATCCATGGCTATTTCACGGATTCCTGTGAGGCCATGTTGATTTTATGAGTGCAATCCGTGAACACAAAAAAGGAGGTGGAATAGCCACAATTTTTAATGCATCTTTTCAATGCAGACAGTCATCATTCGGTGACTTTGTTTCTTTTGCATACCTGAGCACAATGATTAAGGGCTCTCCTCAGATTCTATTACTGATCATTTACAGGCCACCAAAGCACTCTCCTGAAGTTTTTCTTGAAGAACTTAGTGAACTACTGTCTGCCATTTGTTTAGAGTATGACTATGTCATAATATCTGGGGATTTCAATCTGCATGTTGACAATCCGGAAGACAGCTATGCTAGTGAACTGCTCTCACTATTTGAGCCATTACACCTAACACAACGTGTACAGAGGCCAAAGCACTCCCTTGGTCATACACTTGATCTGGTCATCACAAAAGGTGTTGATATTTCACTAACTGTTAGGGATTTAGCATTGTCTGATCATTCTTGTATTTTCTTTGATGTATCCATATCCCCACAAAGGTCTAACAGCTCTGTGATGATAGGAAAGAGAATGATCAATGACCACACTACTGTTCTCTTTGAGCCAGCTTTTCAATCAGAACTTTCGAGTCCAACATCAAACTCAGTAGATGACGTGATGGATAATTTTAATTCACAAATGTGTGAAATCATGGATGATGTAGCACCACTAAAACTTAAGAAACTCAATAGAAAACAGAAAGCCCCATGGAAACAAAACCCACAAGTTCAACTCTTGAAGAGAGAGTGTAGGAAGGCAGACAGCGGTGCAAAACCAAGCACCCTGTACACTACAAAATATATAAGGAGATGCTTCGAAATTTTAATACTGAGACATGTACAGCAAGAACGACCCGAATCTTTTGACTGGCTCATTAACATGAACGATGGGAACCGAGTCGCGTTTGGTTGGAAGCCGTTCTTTCACAGAGAGTTCACAGTAATTGTTCCCACAGATGCTTACACAAGCTCCTCTTTCACTCACTCTCTCCTCTCTCACTGAGTGAGACGCTTATTATCATATGCATTGCATATGAAATAAGCGCAACAACTCATGCAATATTTGCGTGTGCACGCTCCCTTCACGTGAGTGCCTCAGTAAAAAAAAAAAAAGCGAGTGCATCGGAATCGGCAGACTGAGAGAGCATGGGGAGGAGCGCTTATTTCATATGCAAATATCGCATGAGTTGTGCATTAAAAGCTTTTGCAGGAAACTTAATTGTAGCCTGCTTTGTTTTTTATTGTGTATTTATTGTTTAGGTGTTGCATGAATAACATAAGTCAAAGTAGTTTTACACACATACACACACTTTATACAAAGGGTAAAGAGTGATCTTACTGTAAACTCAGAGGGATGGCAGTGGAATATATACAATGAATCCATATCAGACTTTAAAATCTTGTCCAGACATGTCAAATGAAGCTATAATAAATATTTCAGAATAATTCACGCTCAAATATTGGTGGGAAATCTGAGTTTGAAATTATTCTGATCCAAATCTCAGCCCATCATTCCTCCCTGTGATTATTTCCAGGATAACATGATTTAACCCTAGGCTGGCTTCTTAAAAGTGAATAAATATAAAAAATAGCCAAATGAGCCAGTCTTTGAATGGCTCTTTGAAATGAACCGATCCCAAAGATCCGGCTCCCTCCAAAGAGCCATAAATACCATCTCTAATGTTTGCGTCTTTTTTCCAAACAAAAATTGATCAGATCAGACTGAACATATTATCTCAAACCCATATCACTCAGCAACCAGAACCAATAACCACAAAGATTGGAACAGTAAACCTGATGTCCAATTTCAGCATGATTGACTCTGAAACTCTTGAGAAAATGGTACAAAGCCTCAGCTCCTCCACATGCACACTAGATATTCTGCCCATACTATCTTTTTTAAATCTGTCCTTCACCTGTTAGTGCCAGATCTGTTTAAAATCATAAATTCATCTTTGGAGACGGGCACATTTCCTAAATCCCTAAAGACTGCTGTTATTAAACCACTACTTAAAAAGAACAACCTAGATACATCCATACTAAGCAATTACAGGCCCATAATATCCAACCTACCGTTCCTTGGCAAAATTGTTGAAAAAAATGTTTTTAATCAACTCACTTCTTTCCTGACACTGAACAAGTGCTTTGACAACTTTCAGTCAGGTTTTCGGGCCAACCGCAGTACTGAAACAGCTCTTGCCAAAGTCAAAAGTGATATTCGGCTAAATACAGATTTAGGCAAGGCATCAATTTCAGTACTACTGGACCTCAGTGCAGCCTTTGACACTGTGGACCACACCATATTACTTCAGCGACTTCAGCACTGGGTTGGTTTCACTGGTGTTGTTATCAGGTGGCTTAAGTCCTTCCGACCTACTGGACAGGAGCTTCTCTGTTAAAATTGGAAACTGCTCTTCAACACCACAATCCTTGACCTGTGGAGTTCCCCAGGGCTCAATCTTGGGTCCACTATTATTTAACCTTTATATGCTGCCGCTTGGTGAACTTTTAAAAAAGAACTCAATCACCTACCACAGTTACGCTGAAGACACTCAAATTTATCTCCCACTAATGCCTAATGACTATACCCCTGTTGAAAGTCTCTGTCATTGCATCGATGAAATAGATAAATGGATGTCCCAGAACTTTCTACAACTCAACAAAAACAAAACTGAGGTTGTGGTTTTTGGAAAAAAGGAGGAAAGGCAAAAGATTTCTGCCTTGCTTGAAAGGAAAGGCTTAATAGCAAAAGATGTGGTAAAAAAAAAACCTTGGTGTCCTTCATCAGTCACAAAATCAGCATACTTCCATCTTAAAAACATTAACAAACATAGAGGATATACTGTATGTCAGAAGAGGATCTGGAAAAAATCATACATGCTTTTGTCACTAGTAGGATTGATTATTGCAATGTGCTCTTTACAGGACTTCCCCAAAAAAGTTTGAAATCACTTCAAATGATACAGAACAGTGCAGCCAGGGTCCTCACCAAAACAAAAAGGAGAGATCATATCACCCCAATCTTAAAGTCTCTGCACTGGCTCCCAATTAGCTACAGAATTTACTTTAAAGCACTTCTGCTTGTTTTTAAGTCTTTGAAGGGGGTTGGGCCAAGCTACAGCTTTTAGCCACTATGGCGTCTATCTCTGGAACCAGCTTCCAGAGACCATCAAAAAAAGCCCCAACTATCACTATTTTCAAAACAAAAGTTATATTAAGACCAAACTCTCTTTAGATGCTTTCTGCAGCTACTGCACATTGTTTTTATGTTTTATTGTTTTTCTCATTTACTTTTAAATGGCCTCTTTGCTGTTGGTTCCATGTATATATATATTGTGGCAACCTCGGGGAGAAGAAGAGGTGCCACCAAACCAATATTGAAAATGAGTTCACTGTCCACACCAGTTTCACACTTAGTCCACTTTATTGAAGGTTGGGGATCGGGAGAGAGGGGGGGCGACGCCGCCGCAGCGGAGGGGGGGGGGGGGGGGGTCGGTCCTGAGTGGGCTCAGGTGCTGTAATCGTCGTCGGTGGTGGAGCGGGGGGTTCGGTGCACGGTGTCGGGTTCGCGGGCGGTCCAGGGTTCGGCGGGAGGGAGGGATGTCAGACAGGCGGGGGTCGGTACACGGGCGGGTTCTCAGACGGTCCAAGGGTTGACCAGCCGGCGGGGTTCTCCTGGGGAGAAGGGTCATACACGGCGCTTTGTCTTTTCCTCTACTCACTACCACCATCGTTCACTTCCACTACACCTTCTCCGTTGGGTGCACTTCCTGCCCAGGTGTCTCTGCTGGTCCCGTCTGAACTCCATATATGGTCGGGTTTTCTTTATACCAAGGAGATAGAGAAAAGCGCTCCGCGGCCACCAGGTGGCAGGGTGCCACCTAAACCCCATCCACCACTTTCCCACATATCCTCCCCCCTACCTGCACCCGGCGGGCGCCACAATATATATATACAATATATATACAATATATATATATACTGTATATATATATTTTAAATTTTTATTGTTTTTGTGTGAAGCACATTGAATTACCACATGTATCATGCGCTATACAAATAAATATGCCTTGCCTTGCCTAGGATGAAATTTGCGGCTTGTGCTAAAAGTGGTCACAGTCGATAAGCATGAAAACAAACCTCTGCAAACGGTACACGTGTCATTAAATCCTAGGTTAATTTTGTGCCGGAATAGTCCTTTAATTACCTGGATGGTGTACAGATCGCACGGGGCTGGATGAACTGGATGAACGATGGGGCTAGGTGTAAGACACTGTGATGTATGAACCTAGGACAGTTCACTTTGATGTATCAACCTAGGACAGTTCACTTTGATGTATGAACCTATGACAGTTCACTTTGATGTATCAACCTAGGACAGTTCACTTTGATGTATGAACCTATGACAGTTCACTTTGATGTATCAACCTAGGACAGTTCACTTTGATGTATGAAACTAGGACAGTTCACTTTGATGTATGAACCTAGGACAGTTCACTTTGATGTATGAACCTAGGACAGTTCACTTTGATGTATGAACCTAGGACAGTTCACTTTGATGTTTGAACCTAGGACAGTTCACTTTGATGTATGAACCTAGGACAGTTCAGGAATGTATGAGAATGTCTTCATTGTCTGCATTATGTATGAACAACCAAGTAGAGAGAAAGAAACGTAGATATTTGTAGGCTACACTTCGGCAAACAACGGATACTTTGAATCTCGACATTTCTGAACCACAAACACTTTCGATATCAACGTTTTTATATATGTGTATACCAAGATTTTTAACCAACTATTGGAGCGTATCCCATATCCCATGATGACTGAAATATCACATTGACCACAAAATATCACATGAGTTCACCAGCCCTAAATAACATGAAAGTGACCCAGCCGCCTTGACTCTCTTGCCCCCTCAAAAGTCCTTCTCCTGTCCTGCCCCCCTGGAGTTAAGCACCACCAAACTCTGCACCATGAAGACCACTGGTCATCAGCTGAGAGGCTCTGTAAAGATCTGGCCTCCCCCCACACACACACACACACACACACACACACACACATCTCCGTTGATCTCTCCACTCCACCCCTGCCTCTGTGCTGCCTCTTCTCTCCTGTCAATCTGGCTTCAGAGCTCACCATAGCAGAGAGACCCCCCTAATCAAAATCACCAATGACCTCCTCATCGCTGCTGCCTCAGTATATTCATCCTCCTGGACCTCTCCCCAGCCTTCGACACACCATTCTCACACCATTTATCTGAACATCTAGACGATCTCACCCCCAGCCCACAGGAAACATTTTGTCAGCATCAGAGACTCCAATTCCACCCGGCCCCAGTCAACCATGGGGTGCCCCAAGGTATTCAGAACCTCTACTCATTACAGCAGCCTCATACACATACCATTTATGTATATTTCATGTACATATACACTGTGTCCAATTATGCTAATTGTATTTGTCGCAGATGTTCCTAAATAGTCGATGCAAATCACAATCATTTGAACAAACCTCCCAATCTTAACGATATTTTTTTCAAAAATAAAAAACTGAAAATGCACCATTCCAAATTGTTATGCACAACAGAGTTTCAAAACATTTTATAGCTTGTAAAGAATTGAAAATGGTCATTTATTGTATTGCAGTAGTTGCATTAGGAGGCATGCATATTTACGGATATTGAAAAGCTATTTCAATCAAAAACATCTTCACTGACTCTCTCCCTTCCCCCACACAGTCCTACATGCTACATCAACGTGGCATCTTCAGATCACCTGCGTTACATTAACGCACAGTGTGTACAGTGTGTCCTCATTCAGGACCAATAGTTCAGTATTCCAATTTCATTGTACATTGTATATATATATTTATAGTTATTTTTACTTACTTACTTTTATCCATCCATCAATCCATTATCGTGACCGCTTATCCTCTACGAGGGTCGCGGGGGGGCTGGAGCCAATCCCAGCTGCAACGGGCGAGAGGCGGGGTACACCCTGGACAGGTCTCCAGCCTATCACAGGGCTAACATACATAGACAATGAACCATTCACACTCACATACACACCTATGGTCAATTTAGAGACATCAATTAACCTAATCCCCAACCTGCATGGTTTTTGGTCTGTGGGAGGAAGCCGGAGTACCCGGAGAGAACCCACACAAGCACGGGGAGAACATGCAAACTCCACACAGAAAGGTCCCGGGTCCCAGGTGGATTCGAACCCAGAACCCTCTTGCTGTGAGGCGACAGTGCTAACCACTGCACCACCGTGCCGCCCTTTGTTTTATTTTTATATATTTTTTTTAATACTGCTTTCTATTGCACCAATTGCACCATGACAAATTCCTTGTAGGTGCAAACCTACTTGGCAATAAATCGAATTCTGATTCTGATCTTAACAGGCCAAGTTACATGTTAACATTGGACCCCTTCTTAGGCCAAGTTACATGTTAACATTGGACCCCTTCTTAGGCCAAGTTACATGTTAACATTGGACCCCTTCTTTGAATTTCTTTGCAGGAAGAAGAAGAGCCCCCCAGAGCTGCAGTTTGGATGCAAACTGCCTCTCATTGATCTTTAGCTTGAGGATGCTCCAAAGGTTCTCAATAGGGTTGAGGTCAGGGGAGGATGGCGGCCACACCATGCTTTTCTCTTTTTATGCCCATAGCAGCCAAGACCCACTTGTTCAGAGTTCACCTGAACCCTGCATAAGTCTTGGTCCACGCTTTTGTCACATCGCAAATTGACTACTGCACTGCGGTTCTCTGGTCTTCCCACTTGCTTAACAGGCTTCAAAACATTCAGAACTCTGCCGCCCGAATCATCACTGGCACCAAATAACTCATCCACATCACTCCCATTCTCATCCAACTACACTCACTGTTCAATATCGGATTGACTATAAAAACCTCATGCTCACCTTCAAAGCCCTCACCTATCATTCTGACCTCCTCCAGGACTACACCCCTTCTCATTCCTCTTCTCTAGCACCCATGGTGCCTCAGCACCATGGGTGCTAGAGCTTTCAGCTGCACTGCCCCTAGGATCTGGAACTCCCCCCACATTCCAGTCTGAAACCATCACAGCATTCAAATCCCACCCCAAAACTCACCTGTTCAAACTGGCCTATTCACTGTAACGTTCAGTATACTGTCATCGCAGTATTAGTTTTATTCTCCCCTCCCACATGTGTCTACCCACGTGTTTTGTTTTATTTGGTTCATGCTGGTTATGTCTTTGCCATGATTTGCTGTTTTAACTATTGTGAGAATGTTCTATCTTGAAAGGTGCCTCCAAATAAAATGTATTATTGAGATATATATATACACACACACATTGAGGTAAATAAACAAATATATTTAATTGCATCAGAATTTTATTATGCAATTATTTAATTGTTAGTGCTCTATTACTGTGCAGTAGGAATTAGTAGATTTCATAGAAACAATCAAAGAATAAGTCCCAATACAAGTGATGGGAGGGAGGATGTCATAGGTTGGAGCGGGTAAGCCAGGGAAACTCCTAAAAGAAAACAACATCAGATGATATTATCACGTTAGTGAAGTCCGGGTCGCCTATCTGCAAATTCATGTCATTCTTTATTGTTGAGCACTATTTACTCAAAAGGGCACTGAATGTTCTGTTCTGTTCAGTCACTGAAAATCTTATTCAACCTATGAATATTCATAACATAACAGAAGTAGCCACACCTCAAAATCCACAGGTTTCGAAAGAGTTGGATGTTTTAGAAAGAATAAATCATCAATCAAAACATTTTTCCACAAGGTTTCAAATGTATATATTAATTATATGATTTGTTATTACAATTTCATCCCCCATGTGTAGCTACCAAATAGCTGATAGCAGAATGTCTTCATGTCTTTCCGGAGGGTCAGTGTGTTCACCTGTTGCTTCCTGTCTGATGCAGGGTCGATGAGGACGTTGAGCAGACTCGGCCCCTCCCAGTAACTCAGACTGGCCTGCAAAGCGCTGCACAGTTCCTCCACCGTCCTCACCAGGAACCCCTGGCCTCCGAAGGCTCTCATGACCTCATCATAACGCGCCTCTGGGAGCAGGGTCACTGGAGGGGCTCTGGGGAGAAAGACAAATATATGACGTGTAAATTGCATTGTATTAACTTGTATCTTTCATTGAGAGCCTGCATAACTTACATCGTGGTGAGATCTTCCATCTTGGCCATCTCATTCCATGTCTTGGGATCTACACCGCTGTATATCCCGTTGTTGTTAACCACGATGATGACAACAGGCAGCTTATACCTGGACAGACAACAACAAGCGATTACTCCTGTGCTGTAAACAACCCAGGAATGATCTTTCTCCCAGAGATATCCTTAAGTTGCCGTTTGCCTGGCTTATCAGATTCAGAATAGTTGTTTAATTCCAAATTCATCATTTTACTACCTGTGATGTGCTATCCAACCAGACGTAGCTGATAACATAAAAGCACCAGTGGCACATCACAAGCATCATAAGGGTGTAACACCAATGTTCTGATATCTGAAGGTATAAGGTATGAGATAAGGTACTTCAAACAACAGATGCAGTACAATACAAAGTGCGGTGCCATGCCAACCTGCACATGGTCTCCACCTCCATGCCGGAGAAACCAAAGGCACTGTCCCCCTCTACACACACCACCCTCTGGCCACTTCCCCGGCCCCTCTCCAGAGCTGCTGCTGCAATGGCAAATCCCAGTCCAACTCCCATCGTACCAAATGTGCCGGCATCCAACCTGCAAGGGAATAACATGACCAGGAATCAAACCCAAACCCCAGTTCAGCTATTTCACTCTACTGCAAATCAAATTCAATATATTTTAACTAATTGTAAAGTTAAAAACTGTAAAACCTAGTTACTTCATCTCTTAGAGTGATTTTCCTCACGAGGGAAGCGACACAGCTCCTGACCCAGCACTTGTCATCTCCTGCCTCGACTACTGCAACACGCTCTCAGCTAGACTACCTGCAACCGCGCTAAAACCTTTGCAGCAGATCCAGAACACTGCAGCATGCCTTGTGTTCGACCTACGCAAATTCTCCCACGTGACCCCCCTCATCCAAGACCTCCACTGGCAAAATCACAACTCTTCTCCGTTTTGGCACCGCAGTGGTGGAACGAGCTCCCTGCCATGTCAGGACTGCTGAGTCACTCCTCATCTTCAGGAAGAGACTCAAGATTCACTTGTTCACCTGTGTAACATCCATCCTCTTACCCCACACACAAAAACCCTACCCTCATGCACTTTTATGTTGTAAATCTTGGCACTTTATAATTGCTCTTTGTAACACTTAGCATCATAGGCCAGAGATGTTGTATACTAGCAATGCTTAACTTAACAATTGGAATGCTTGAAACTGGTGACTTGCTTACTTCTTACTGTATTAACAGCAATGAAGTGTTTCACCTTCTTCTGACAAATGTACTTTTTGTAAGTTACTTTAGAAAAAAAGTGTCTGCTAAATGCCCTCAATGTAAATGTAAATCAAACAACAAACAAACACAGCAAAATAAAGTCTCTGGTCAGCTCTGGTCCTTCCTACAACCAAAGGGTGATTTCCAGTATAAATACATACATACATGCATACAGGAATATTGTACATGTGAGCATGTACTATGTGTATTAGAACTGAGTGATATGGCCTATAAACAGTGATATTTTTAGGCTATATCACGATAGACAAAATGCATCTCAATGTTTTGAAATCTCCTCTTAAAGTGATGGTTCGGAGTAAAATTCACCCTGAGGTAATTTCCACCAATAATCCAGCCAAATACCCCCTCAGATGCATTTTTAGTGACGGTCAATATTCATCAAGTTTAGGGGTAAGCCGAATGGCTTAGTATTGGAGTGTCCGGTACAATGTGTATATCTCGTAAATTACCTCACTAATAATGCATGGATTGTTACCCAACTTCTGTAGTAGTACATATATGGTCTGTACTCACAAAACGAGGCATTTTAAAGTTTGTAAGTACACCAGGAGTTTATTTAAAAGAGCACTTTTCTGATAGCTTCAACTCGCTGTTGCTAAGGCTACCGCTGCGTCGACGTCTCTTCCGTCTTTCCGGATAAGTTCGTAAAAGTCCTCTTCAAAACTCACAAGTGTAAGGAAAAAGTTAGTGAATTCAACACTCCATCTAATTTCAAGTATTCAATTATTCCAGTTGTCAATACATTTCGATGGAGTGTTGAATTCACTAACTTTTTCCTTACACTTGTGAGTTTTGGCCAGGTTCTCTGGAGCAATCCTCTACTAGAGTTGTAGTCAAGACCGCCTAAACCGAGACCAGGACACTACCAAGACCAGAGGGTGTCGAGACCAAGACACTACCAAGACCAGAGGGTGTCGAGACCAAGACACTACCAAGACCAGAGGGTGTCGAGACCAAGACACTACCAAGACCAGAGGGTGTCGAGACCAAGACACTACCAAGACCAGAGGGTGTCGAGACCAAGTTGAGACAAAAAAATAAAAAAAACAGACTAGTGTTTAAGTTACACCAATACGTGAACAATGGCGAAGCCATTATATATAAGGTTTTGTGATGAGCATGAGCTCGCTGCTTGGTTTATGCACAAACCCCTTTGAGACCTCTATGTCCAAGACCAAGACAAGACCGAGACCAAATATAGTCGAGTCCGAGACAAGCCCAAGACCACGTGAAAGTGGTCTCGAGACAGGTCTTGAGTACTACAACTCTAGGGGCTACCACATATACACTGCGTTCCTATTATGCAAGTTGGATTTAAGTGTCATAAACATTTATTTTTTGGTGTTTTTCAATTAAACTCATGGAGCGTATTGTGTCTCAGGGCTCTTTGGATCGCTGAAATCAATCTGACAGCTGTGATAAGTAGTTTTCATTTAATTGGGCTCCCCTGGCAACCTAATTAAAGATGGCAGTTTCACATTAAGCAGTCCAACATGTAACTTAAAATGTTTTTGATTAAAATAGCTTTTGATTTCAGTAAAAAATACCCCCTAATGCTGCAAATTAAATAAATGACCATTTTCAGTTGTTTACAACCTATAAAATGTTTAGAAACTCTGTTGTGCATAACAATTTGGGAACAGTGCATTTTCAGTTTTTATTTTTGAAAAATATACTGTAAATATACTGTTATCATTCAATGAAATTCGAATTATACCCTAACGGTTAATGACTTGAAAATTAGATGATATGACTGTCATCTGCATCAACTATTTAGGAAAATCAGAAAAAAATATAATTTGCATATTCATTTGGAATGCGGTGTACAGCCCAGGTTTTGTCCGTTTTGCTCTGCGTTTGCAGAGGTGGTTTGCTCACCAGAGGTTGGATCCCAGGTGACAGACTCAGGGTTCTAACCATGCCCAGCTCAGTTTCACCAAACCTGGAATACTGGGGAAGCTCCCTGTGTTCCTCCAGGGGGTTCCCCCTGCAGAGTGACTTTATACATGGTGTTCTTCATGGACACCTCTTGAGGGGTTGGGGGGGACGAGCCTCTCCCACTCGGTCAGAGGTTGGTGGCTAGTGCCCCCTACTGCACACATAAATGTATTGGAACTTTGCACGGTGATGAAAGTGCTTTTCCATTTCTCTCAGCTGGTTGAATGGCCACCACGTTCTGATCAGAACAGACAGCGTGTCAGCGGCGGCTTCTATAAACAAACAGGTGGGGTGCGCTCCTCTGCCTTGCACCGAGCAGGGTAGAGTCCTGCCAACGGTTTGTGACAGGAACTCTTCGAACGCAGGTAGCATTCCTTTTGTGACGTTGCCAAGGATGACGCCAAGTAAACTCTTGGACGTCATGACAAAGGGACACAGGCGGTGCACGAGACACATATAGTATAACACCACAGTGTGTGACACATTTCTTATACAGTATGTCGCCCACACACACAACAATGTACTAAGAAAGTATCAGAAAGTTATCGTGGGTCGTAGCACCCTCCTTCCTAGAGCTTACATTTTAAAATGCGTATTTTAAGCATCATTTTGAACTGCTCACCCTTCCATAAGTCAGGCATGCAAACAGGTTAGGGGAACAATAGGTGAGAACAACAGGAGAGCAGTGAGAGGCATGCCTAAAGAAGAGTTTTATAATAACTTAAATGCTATCTCTGATTAGTTTTCTGAATAATCTGGTACTATTCACAAGCTAAAAGAAAGATTGAACAAAGTAAAGTACCGACATGCTTCATTTAATGTAATTAGTAGCCCAACAAGTATCACTCAGTACGTTTACATGCAACAAGAAATTCGAATTTCTAATCGTATAAGACATCGTTTGGACTTTTAAAGTGCATGTAAACACCTTAATCCGACCTACTTCGGACATCTCAAAATCGGATAACAATACTGTACCTAGATAATTCGTTCATAATCAGACTTTTAACGTCATGTATATTCAGCAATCGGATCTGAATCGGATTTTGCATTCTGCGCATGCGCAGCGCCAAGTGATCCGGTCTTACGCATGTCATTATCTGATCCGATCAGAAATTTGAATTTCTTGCTGCATGTAAACGTACTGAATGGCAGTTTGCAAGAGTTTTTGATACCATCATTCACATTACTAATGAATTCTTAAGTAAGGTAAAGTACACTTTATTATACCCAAAGGGCGATTCGTTGCACAGCCAGTAGTAATACAATCTTCATCAACACACACCAATTAATCAAAGTAGGCCATGTTCATTAGTGTTTATTATATTAACATCTTACACTAAATAATGATTCTTGTTTATTGTGCATCTTCATTTGTTAATTTTATTTAAATCAAACAATGTCTAGTATTTTCTAGTATTTTCTAGTATTATCTTGTTTTCGTCCCAGTTTGGTTCATTTGGGCATAAGAGAACACAGCAATGGCACTTTGGTTGGGGTCCAAAACAGCTGGTCTGAGACACCTGGGGCGGTCTTGGACCGTTTACCAGCAAACCCTAGTGCGGCCCCACCAATATAGCTGCCACATTTACTCTTATCCTTCTCTCAACACTAAACCCATGTAACTCAGGCCCCGTCCACACGGAGACGATTTTCGAGTGAAACCGCAAATGTCTTGTGCGTTTAGGCCGAGCGTAAAGACGGAGACGGCGTTTGCAGTGGCTGAAACGGCACTTTTTGAAACCAGGTCCCAGGGTGGAAAAGTCGAAAACGTTTCAGGTTTTGGCTTCGTGTGAACACCAGAAACGCAAACGATGACGTCATCGGCCAGAGTCGGAGTGAAATAAATGTGGAGGATATGCCTTTAGAATGACTCTAGAAATAAAATTAATAATAAATATGGTTATTTATCTCCTTTTGCATTGTCTCCACAAATTAACCATTTAATGGGCGGGTAAGTGAAAATGCGCCGACCTATATCGCACAACATTGAATATATATTCCAAAATTGATTATTTATAGTCTATCTGATTTTCTAATCAGTGCAAACTAGTTTACACGTTGGGACGCCAGGATCCGAGAGAGGAAGATGTTGGATGATGAATTGACTGCCTGTGTTTGACTTATCGACTGTCGAGTGGTTTAGGTAGTTTCATGTTGTTGGGGACCTGTCACTTCTGCAACATGAAACTGTTTTTCGGTGGATTTCTGTAGCTGAAACAGCGCCACACACAGGCCAGGAATATGTACTACAGCGTTTCTAGAGCTAGATGCGTTTCAGCAATGACCCCCTTGTTACGGAGAAATGTCTGGCCCCCCCGCTGAGGGGGGGAAGATCGTTTTCGAAATCCGGCTTCGTGTGGACGGGGCCTCAAACGGATATTGCTCCCTGGGAGGAATGCTCTGAACTTCTGCCCTCTCATGCCTGCCAACATACTTTGAATTACTTGTGTTATAAAAGTATGAAAAGTGTAGTTATTCATGAGCATGACTTGCCTGTGTCGAGGCAAGGAGTTGAGTAACATAGTGCGTCCTATATCCATGGTGTTGGCCCCCTCGCTGATGATTATGCAGTCCCGTGGTAGCAGCTGAGAGACGTGGTGGAACACATTGTAGTAGTTCATAGGCTCCGCCGCCTGAAGAGCCAGAGCCTGAAACACACCAATCACTATTGATGGACACAAAAACACTTAAAACAACCAGTGTTGCTCATAAGTTTGTTTCTACATGGGAATAGGTGTAGCCAACTGTGCAACTAACCAGCAAATGGTATCCATTATCCCTGGACTATGCTGGCCCAGAATTATGTATAGCCACAAGAGAAATCAATTAACTGTAACCTACAAACCACTCTACGTCATTACAAATTAACCACCATGATGCATGTTTTTGGCAACATTCAGAATTTTGTGACGGACAAGTGATTGGGATTGGGTTCACACTAACCTTTGATGTTTTTGCATTGGTAGCAATCTTTTCCTTCAGGCTGCTCCACCAATCAGTATTGGATGGATACTTCCAGCCATCCTTTGTGATCTGTTCCAAGAGCTGAAGGCCAAAGGAAAACTAAACTAAACACAAGCTCAACTTAACTACACAAAGACACTTCTGCATTGGTCATACAATTATCCAATTTACACTCTTCGCTGTCAATTGTAATTGACAGCAAAATTGAAATTGCAATTGTGTGATCTAGGTTGGGGACATTTTGACAGAGGTACCAGACAGGAATCACATTGTGAAAGACATACCTGACAGGACCACATGATAACCAACATACCTGAGTGACAACGGCGTTAATGTCACCAAGCAAAGCAGCAGCAGGCCTCACATTATTACCCATTTCCTCAGCACAAAGGTCAACCTTCAGATAGAATAAACATAGCATAGTCATAACCACAGCACACTTATTACTAACAACAGATCAGTAAACCTGACCTATGAGCCTTCAACTATCACCCACCTGGATGATTTTCACATGAGGGTTGAATCTAGGTGGGAGACCAAAGTGCAGGATCCAGTTGAGTCTGGCTCCAAGCAGCAAGATGACATCAGCGTGGAGCAGGGCTCTTAGGTACGGAACAACACAACCAAAACAATGTGAGATAAGACAATGGCGGCAGAGGGACGTAGACCAAAAGAAACTCAAGTCAATGCAGAAAGAATTTGAGCATCATGTGTACAGCATGGTGGCTGTGGAAGGGGGTTGGGGGAGACCTGGATCGAGCAGCAGCCACACAGTTGGGGTGGTCGTCAGGGAGCACTCCTTTCCCCATGGGTGTGGGAAGGAAGGGGAGCCCACTGAACTCCACCAGGTCTCTCAGAGAGGCCTCTGCCCGCCCGTAGGCAGCTCCTAGCCCACCGAATACCAGGAACACATGTTACTGTGTACTGGCTCCCTATGTTCCACTGTGTTTTTTCAATAATTATTTATTGGTTTCAGTAGTATGTATGCTTCAAATTAAGTTGAATTCATTTTTATTTTTGGTCAAGTATATAAATGACTATAATACAATATAAATACAATATTACAAAAAAAAAAAAAAAAAAAAAAAGATGTCTGACAACAGCTTAGTATGTTGAGATTCAGTCGAAATACCTTTGCCGATGACTACCAGGGGTCTTTTAGCGGCCTTGAGGACAGACAGGGCTTCCATGACAGCTGCAGGATCTGCCATGCTCACTGGTGGAGGTGGGCAGTAGGACACCACTCTGATTGAAAGATTTTTGAAAAAGGCCTATGTCATGTAACAACTCACGTAACCATATTTAAATAGGGAAAACGTGGAAGTGCTTGGTTGCTTCTAACTTCACCTCCGTTTGGATCCGAACGAATATACTGGGCCAAGCTACATGCTAGCGAAGTAGCGCTGCGCGCCAGAGCGATCGAGTGCACGCACAAAAGCGAGAGAGGTATGTATCAACTCTTCTAAGATCAGGGAAGAACATAGTTCAGTATGGACAAATAGTGGTGTTTTCCTTTAACAGGGAATATATGCAGATAACATATAATAATTATAGATGTGAGCAACTCCATCTGGCCAGCAGTTGATTTTGTGTCTGAGAGGGTTAAGCTCCTCAGACACTCCGTGGCACATGTAGTCATTCATTACAACACTCCTACACAAAGATGGTACTAAAAAGGTATTACAAATGAGACGTAGTCATGGGGATAACACCCCCCCTCTACTTTGTAGAACTCTTTGTAGAACACAACACATTACTTTTACCTCACAATGTTCAAATGTGAGCTGTTGCACAGGGTTCACTTACACTTCAATTGAAAGTTGATTGAATCAAAAAAAGTTTTCTCTCTAGAGCCATTTGTCTGTTCGGGGCTATTGTAGAAAAATGTACTAGATGCAACATGGTAGGCCTGCCATGTTGCGCCTACATCTTAAGGGCTCATTCTAAGGTGACAAAATCACAATTCTTATTTTCATGGGATTTTACACCAAAAAAAAAACATACCTATGAATATTCCATTCCATTTCTGCCAGGTCGGTTACATTACATTTCACTTCATTCTATACACCTCACCTTAATATAAATACAGTTTTGGGAATAATAAAAAACGATTTCAAGAGTGAAAACTAACTTCACATTTTTCCTTTCAACTTTCGCGTTGACCATATCTCCTGAGATGTCCACGTAGCAGGCTCCTGGACGGCCAAACATACTTGTGCGAACAGCCTTTAAGAGATAAACACAGCATGCCATTTCACCAAACATTGTACTCACTTTTGGTACTTTATAAGATATAAATATAAACCAATATAAATTAGTATATCAGATACTGAAGTGCTACCTTGGTCCAATATTTTTCTAAGATAGTTACCAGTGGCAATGTCTATTGCTTTTTATAAAACACCATTATTATTTTCCATTAACTAAATAATATTTCCATGTTTATGTTTTATTTCCATTGTTTGATGCATACGCCGATACTTATTATGAGACACAATATTGTACATCATAGAAATACTCCAAACGGAAGTCGAAACAGCAATAGCACAACTTGTATATAAACAAAGTAGTTAGTCACCATTCTTTTAGCAAAGAATAGGCATTTGCAGCAAGGACTTACCGGTCCTTGTTGTTAAATTACCAGTCTAAAACTAAATGAGGTAGACATTAAATGAAAGTAATATCCATCACATTGATTGGCCCACAGAGATCATTACAAGTTGATCTACAACAGACAACCTTAATGTTATACCTTAATGTTATACCCACCTTCTCAATTACTGAAGGAATTGCTTCCAGACTGCTGGGTCTGGCAGAAAACTTACTGTACAGGCGACAAGCTTCAACCTAAAATAAGAAACACAAGTTTTAATGCACAAAAAAGATGTGATGTTGATTGACAGTCAATAAAGAAACACTGAAACTGTACCTGTGGAAACTCTTGGAAGGCCCCTGATGTTTCTTGGTTTTGATCTGAAGATCCGCCAATGACAACTACTGGCCTGAGACATAAGAAAATACAAGCTTTGTCAAACAACAACACATAAATGCATAATGATTTGAAGACAACAAGCTCTTCTTTGTTTTTGGATGTCAAAAATCATACCAGCAGTTAATGTTAGCATTTGCCATTCCACCAAGCGCATGGATGAGTCCAGGCCCTGACACAACCAGGCAGGCACCAGGCCTTCATACAAAACAGGAGCACCGGTCATATGAAGAGGCAACACTTATAAAACCGAAAACATTTAATTAAGTAAAAACAAAAACGCAGGACACACTCTTGTGCTTAATTTACCGTCCAGTTAGGTATCCTATAGCTGATGCAGCATAGCACGCCTGTCGTAAGGCAAAACAGGGTTTAAAGATTAGAAAAACGTATCCAGGTGCTGTAATCCATGCAGCCGACCATGAGATGTCTTACTGCTTGTTCGTTGCGCATTCCCAGGTACTTGATCCCTTGTGCCTGAGCAGCCATTGCAACTTCAATCACGGGGACACCAACGATTCCAAACATATATTCCACATTCTGCAGTGTCGGGACAAAGTTTATTTTGATGTAGTGCAATTTCATAAAACACCTGACACGATTGTAAGACAAAGGCTACGGAGTGATTTAGCAACAAAATAGAATTGTGCACTTTCGATTATCAACATTAAAACATTGTACTTGTGTTGTACGTATTATTATTATTATTATTATTATTATTATTATTATCATGTATACGTATTATATTAATATTATGAGGAAACATAACTTAAAACAACTTCAAAACGCTGAATTACAGACTTGTTGAAAGTTGGCTTGGATACTGACAAAACTAATAGGCTACATAGAGCAAATCAGATTGGAACGGTTTCGAAAGATATGATTACCTGAGCTTGAAGGGCTTCTGCTATTAATTGAGCTCCAGTTACCTCGTCCATAGCTGCAAAAAATACGTGAAACTGTCAATACAACAACAACTATGGTCAATTCTCCAAGAGGTCCTGGCTGCAGACCTCCACTGTGAGGTCGCTAGTACCCCGCAGGCTCCACTCTCAGGCCGCCTCCGCTGTCAGGACAGGAAATGCACGGAGTACATTTCAAAGTAAAATCGCGAATGCACTTCCGGTTGAATCGTTTTCCTCACAAATACATTAATTAGTCAACAATATGACGTAAAATGCATTCCCAGGCTAGTAAAATGCATTATTTCCTTGTATGAGCCCCCAGCGTGGGCATTTTGATTCATCCTGTCCAAATCTACGACAAAAAGACATCCATAACCTGTATTAATTCAAAGAAAAAAAAATAAAGCAGTTGGACAGTTGAAGCATTAGCCTTTGACTTTTTCAAAACACTCCTCATTAATGATTGCGATATATGTAGACTATATACACTGCACTACGTAATCTTACAACTTAGTCATTACGAAAAACAAACGGTGGGTGATATGATTCGGGCTCAATTGTCTAATTGTAGCCTATTATAAAGCTGAGGATCTAGAAAGGAGAAGGTCAGATAGTTGATCAATGAAAACAATGGAGGGCGGGAATAACATTGCTCAGTGCACAAATTTTCTTTTAAGTTATTACTCACATTCATAAGCCAACATCTCATAAGATGTCATAGGCCTATACATTTTATTGTGTACTATACAGTACTTCGCTGCCTTTTCATTATAACTTTATTGCACTGTTTTTCTATATATTGTCTATCTGTTCTGTTTTCTGTATTTTTATTCTTAACCGCGTTTTCATGTTTGGTTCTCTGTCTATGCTGATTATGTTCTTGTGCTGCTGGAACACCTAAGTACCACTAAATACTACTCTAACTGTATCAAAGGCTCTTATTTTGATGCTGCGTTTTGGGGGAGTGACGCAATCACCCCAGGGGAGCAGAGAGCCGCAGAGCTGAGCCAACAGACTTTTTTTAAATCTCCTTTTCTCCTGCTTTAACATACCTGTGGGGACCTTGGGTGTATTTCGCCTGTAACGGTAGTTTTTGTTGAAGAAGTGTTTTGTTGTGCTACTCCGAGTGTTAAGTGGATGCACGAAAAGTGTGACAACACTGAGTGTACAATAAATCAGCGCAGTGATCAGACCTGCTGGCAAAGATATCATATCCTGTCATCATTCCTGTGTCCTGACCGACACCGCCTCTTGTCTGCTGTATACCCTCAACGAGCTAGCATTAATCCCTGCCTCACTAACTATTGATATCTACAGTATAAACCAAGTGAATTATTAACTGATCAATAAGAAAACATTAAAAACACACCAAGTCACAACATGATCATATGTTCTCTAGCCCTTTATTGTCGCACACAAGTCACTAATCTGTGTGACATTCACAATAGGCCAAATAGTTTCTTTGGTCCATTATTTCTTTATAGAATTTCCACATGTCCTCAGTGCAGTAAAACGTGAAGTTGAAGGGCTCCAGCATTGCTTCCTTTTGATGCTCATCGTCTTCTTCTTTCCACAACCTCCCATATTGCAGAGCAGCCTCAGCCTGTTTCTCCTCCTCCATGCACAGAACATCAGGCAGGCATCTGCATGTATGCAATCCTGAAGAATGCAATCTTCAACCGGGTCCTGTGGAAAAGACAGAAAGAAAGATGTCTGTATCATAGCTGCTGCACCAACAGTATCTGACCAATAGATACTGTGACATTGCTTACCCCTTCCACTGGTGTGTCCACATTGGCAGGTCTGACCAAGACCTCAGCCTGCTGCTCTTCTTCCTGAAAATATATAGATAAGCAAAATGATTAGTTGGAATATCAGATGAACTTGGTTGCAGGGAGGGCGAGGATGAATCCTGACTCTGTTTGGAATGGGCAGCAGCTGAGGTGAAAGTTTGTTGTCTGGGACAAGACATTAGGTGTGCTTCCATGTCTGTCCTCCTAATAATGGTTTTGTCGCAAATAGGACAATGATAATGTCCCCCATTCCTGCAGTTCAAATTGCAGCGGCAGATCTTTTTATCTAAGAGCAAGTCAAGAAAATGCTTATATTAGCGATGACAAACAAGTCCCATGAACACACTCACACACACATGTGTGATACACTTGTGTGTATCTTTACTCTAAAATACAATGGCATTACCTTCAAATGCAATGGCATTTTTCATGTGGACCTCCAAATGCCGCTGAAGTCTGGCTGGTTGGCTCTGTTTAAACATGCCTTTGGGACAAAGGGGGCAGTGGAACTGACTGCAGCATGTTGTGCAGCGTTCCACTGCAGGCTTTCCACCACACAGAATAATTTAATGATGCATCTAAAAAGGACAGAAAATGCTTCATGCGTTTGAATTATAGTACATGAACTTCAAATCAAATTAATCATGTATACATCCTGCAAACTTAGATTGTCTTTGCTTACAGGTAAAATGGCCACTTGCACCAGGTAGTGTAAATGAGGCGTTACTTATGTAAAAGTAGTAATAATGACAACGAAAATACTGCACTATGGTTCAAAGTCCGGCATTCAAAAACGTGCTTAAGTGAAAGTGGCTAAAACAAAACACTTAAGTCATTTAGTATATTATGTTAGAAGCAAAATATACTCAAGTAACAAAAACAAAAGTACTGATGGTGCAGAAGCATGCTACTTCTCAGTAATTTCAGGTACTATTCGTTTGGTTTATGTACTGTAGTATACAACAGAGGTGGCAAAATAAAAAAGTAAAATTTTGTGCCATGTAGTCCTGCCATATTTTAATTCCACTTGTGCACTTAAACAGGTGATATCCAACTGTACTGCTAGTCAACATGAATTTCTCCTAAGAGGGATTAAAAAAGGAATATCTGATCTTATCTCATCACTAATTAGCTAGTCGACCTCTGGCAAAACATCATGGTGTGTTGCATCTGTTGGTAGCTTGGCTGTCTCACATATCACGTTTGTGAGTTCAGAAAGACACATTTTCAAATTCGTGACGATGCCCAGCTAATGCAAGGAGAGTTTACTAAAATGTTTCGTTACATACAAACAAATGCGCAGTTACTTTACGTTATACACTAAAAAGTTAATTATCCCTGAGAATTTAAGGTGTTGATGCTAACCGCCATTGGGGAAAGTTAAATGTGACGTTATCCAACCTAGCTTCAAAACGACAACCCAAACCGACATGTAACATTAGGCAATTTGCATCATTAATGACTTTACGTTACTATCTTTACGGACTTATATTGACGAAGAACACAAGTAATCATGCGTTTGTTTACCTTCTGTGAATAATACAAATTAGCAACTCACCGCCAGTCGGGGGACACGCTCACTCGCAGGTCTCTCTCCAATTAAAAGGCAGGTCAAATGGAGATTTAAATGTCCTCAGTCCCCCACCCCCAACTAAAAAATGTCCTCACTTCCCGTCCTGACAGTGGAGGTCATAGATGGAGGTGTTCTGACAGTGGAGGTCTGCAGCCAGCCAGGTGCCTCCCGAATCGCGTACTGCAGTGAATCACTGCGCATATGCAGCACTTTCAGGTTCAGCCGAATAACAGGTATTTTGACTGGCATTTGAATTCTAGTATGAAATCATTGTAGTCCTCATCGTAATTTTTGTTAGAAATTATAGAGTGCCAAAAATCAATTTTCACATGGATTTTCTCGCTCTCCCCCTGCCCAAGAAAAAATCTCCACAAAAATCAATTTGTTTCTTCTTAAATAACATAATGGATTTATTTATTACTCATAAAATAGACAACAATCTCAGGTACTCATCTCAGGATGAAACTAGCAAATAGATTGGAACACATTTCCAGTTCAAATGAAGTTTCAAAAAGACAAAAGTTTTTAATAGCCAACCATATAATTTTTTTGAGGATAAAACAAACGAAACCTGTCCACGTACATCGATTAACATAAGGATGATAATTTCCAACAGAAATACAAATGCTGTTCTACCATTGGTTTTACAGTGTTTCTCTTCAGAAAGCAAGGCATGCTGAGTATCACAATACCCCCAGTATTGTATCAGTGCTTTTCAAACAAACGTACTACTTACCCATCTCCTGTGCGTCATTGATTACTGTTACAGCTGCCCCACAAACCCAACGATTTGTTTTAGTAAATAATGAAGGCACAAAATGATGACATAAATAGAACTTACAGAACACAAATAATTTATTCAGCACATGATCAACTTAAAAATAACCTTTTTGCAGATCGCATTTTTTAATTACTTAGTTTAACAAATACTATGTTCCTGGAGGGCTAGGAATTTAAAGAAATTAATATGGGAATATTAAAACTCTGATGTTAAAAATAAATCATTTTCCCCCCACCCCTCCCATAAAGTGTTTGGCCTGCTGTTATATGCCCTGTTAAGCCACTCATCGCTATAAAACTTGAAATGTGGTCTTTAATGTTTATATCCGAATAACCCCACCAATGTCCAAGCCCAATTTACACAGTTAAAACCGGCTTAAAAATGTATCCACATTTTTTTTGGTCCCTCTGTTACTACTCAGTGAAGTGCTACACTCCCTCTTCAGCCTTTTTTGTTTATTGCCATATAAGGATAAGCTGTCCACCCTCTCAACGCATTCAGCTACTAGCGCTGAAGCTCTTGGTGGGGCAGCAGTTCACTGTTCCAGTCCACTATCTGCTGTGCTGTCCTGGTGCTGAATGAGGTCAGGTCAGTGGCGGGCTCCGTTCGTCTGTCGGTGGGGGGACACTTAAGGCTCCTGTTTGGCTCGTCTGTTCGTTCTACCAGCTAAGCTGGAGTGGTTGTTTTTAAGACACTGTGTGTTTCTGTATGTGAATGTGTGTGTGTGTGTGTGTGTGTGTGTGTGTCTGTAGATGTGTGGGGGTCATGTGTGGGTCATGTTCTGCTCCTGGGTCCCTCAGTAGGTTTCGGAGTCAGAGTCATTGAGCTCCTCATCCTTGAAGGAGCCCTCGTTGTGGCCAATGTTGTTGAAACTGCAGTAGGAGGTGTGCTCGTCCTTTAACGCCGGCAGGCTGTCGAAGGTGACGCTCTTAGAGGGGCTGGTTGTGGTGTAGTGGTTGATAGCACTGAAGGGCAGGCTGGGTGCCCGGGTGCAGGGGAACACAGGCATCATGGTAGCCAGGATGAGGGCGAGGCAGTCGGCCACATCTTTGTTGGGGGCACACGCCAAGGCTGGGGTGTAACCTGTAGACGACCACAGACAAGGGGAAGGGGAAGTTGGTTACTTTAGGATAGGCAAACACTTCTCATTATCACTATAATCACTATATATGTCATTATCACAATATTAACAAAAATGTACAAATCTAATTTTATACAATTCCATCTATTTTTCAAACGGTTCATTACTTCGAAATACATGAGATTTCTAAGGTATATTATAACAATCTATTTCCTTTCCTCCGATATCTTAAATTCAAATGCATTTTAGGTTAGCAAGCTGCTAACAACTAGGGAAAGACCATGTGACGGCGTGGAAAGACAGCTGACAGGAGGAAAAGACCCCAACAGGGCTGTCATGGACTAGCTATCCATGATAGCAGGCTCCGTCGCCTTGATAAGTGAACAAGAGCCACCCCTCATTGCTACAAAGAATTCAAAGAGAAAAACACCCCTAGAGTCTGCAAGAGCGGGGGCGGAAGATGACTCATCGGCTGACAACCCGGTAAATGACCTTGGAATGAACACGACGACGAATCAGAAAATCAGCACAAAACAAGCAACATCAGCTGAAGGACAAAAGCTCCAAGTATGCACCTGTGGCTGGTCCAAGGTAACAACCATCAGAGGTCTAAAAATACACCAAGGGCGGATGAAGTGCTTGAAGAACCTGAGTCCGGGACCTCGCATTGATCGTTATCTTTTAGGAAAAAGGTCAAGTCAGGCGAGTGAAGCTCAGCGGCAGGATTTAACCCACAGTCCACCGAGCATCAGTACCCCAGTGACTGACAGTAATTCAAGCTCAACATCGGAGAACCTGGAACCAAGACAATTGCGTCACTTGGAGAAAAACATCCAAGGCCACAGACCTCAAGTGAAGTGGCTCAAGTCCAACAGCAAGAAAGAGTGGGCAGCGACCTAATCAAGATCCTGGGCGGGATCAAAGGAACAGTGGAGAAGAAACTGGAGAAAAGGGGTGATCTGATCCACTCCTAGGGAGCAGAAAGGTTCGTAATGTAAAAGATGGAACAGAAGCATGTGAAACCAACAAACCTGCCCAAGCCCAGAAGGCAGCAACAAATTGAAAATCTTGTAAGGGAGAGAAGGGACTTGAGGACGCAGTGGAAGAGATCATCATAGGAGGAAAAAGCAGGCATCAACCTCCTGCAAGCAGACCTGGGACGCCTGGGAAGTTTGCGGAGAGCAGAAAATCTCAGGCTCAGAACATCCTTCTATAAGGATCCCTTCAGATTTGTGAAAGGACTCTTCACAAAGGAAAAGAGCGGGTCACTGAAAGTGCCAAAGAGGGAATTGGAAGACCACCTGAAAATGACTTACACAGACAGCCACAGACTGGAACAGAGGAAATTACCACCAGACATGCCACCACTGCCTCAACCAGAACACCAGCTGGACGACAGTCCCCCAAGATGGAGTGAGGTCGAGAAAGCAGTAAGGAAGGCAAGGGCAGCTTCAGCTCCAGGACCGAATGGAGTTCCATACCGGCTGTATAAAAATTCCCCAGGTGGCTTGCGCTTTTTGTGGAGACAAATGAAGGTGGCATGGAAGACACAGACCATCCCAAAAGCTTGGTGGAGAGCGGGGGGAGTGGTAATCCCTCAAACATCGACCAATTCCGACAGATTAATCTGTTGAATGTCGAAGGGAAGGAATTCTTTAGCATTGTTGCTCAAAGGATGACAACCTACCTGAAACAAAACAACTTGATTGACACATCGGTCCAGAAAGCGGGCATACCCGGTTTCTCAGGATGCTTAGAACACAAAAGCATGATATGGCACCAACTCCAATCCGCCAAAAGGGAAGGGAGAGACCTGCACATCTTATTCCTGGACCTAGCCAATGCTTTTGGATCTGTCCCTCATTCCCTCATCTGGACAGCCTTCAACTTCTTCCACATCCCAAATAACATAACCTTGTCAAAAACTACTTCCAAGACCTGCAATTCTGTGTCAAAACAACAGAATACACAACATCATGGCAGTCACTGGAAATAGGAATAATCGCAGGCTGTACCATCTCCCCACTAGCCTTCACCATGGCAATGGAAGTGAGCGAGTGTCCAAGTGGGTTGTAGGAGGTGAACGTCTGCATTGTGGACAGCGTCTACCGCCCATTCGCGCCTACATGGATGACATGACCACCTTAACATCCACCATTGCATGCATGAAACGGCTGTTAGAGAAGCTTCATAACAACATCACATGGGCAAGGATGAAGCTGAAACCCAGCAAATCCAGGAGCATATCCATCGTTCGAGGAAAAGTTGTGGACCAGAGGTTCTACATCAAGGATATACCCATTCCATTGGTGTCAAAGCTACCCGTTAAGAGCCTAGGGCGCTGGTACAACGAGAACCTTAAAGACTCTTTCCCTCAGCTGATTGCTCTCAAAGACCAGAGCGATCAGCTGAGGGAAGAAACCATCAAAGGCCTTACCAGCATCGAAGGACCTTGCTTCCTGGCAAGTTGAAACTGTGGTGTCTGCAGTTTGGATTGCTCCCCTGCCTGATGTGGCCTTTAACAGTCTATGAGATCCCCATGACCAAAGTCGAGAAGCTGGAGAGGACAGTCAGCTCTTACATCAAGAAGTGGCTTGGTCTTCCCCGGCCTCAGCAATACCATATCCATGCCGGACTCAGCTATCGAGCTAGCAGGTCGCACAGTCCATCGCCACGACAGGAACAGCGACTCCGGTAAGAGCAGAGGGGGAGGGTTGTGCATCTTTACCAACGACAGCTGGTGCAGAAATGTAGAGACTGTAGACAGACATTGTTCCCCGGACTTGGAATATTTGACTGTGAGATGCAGACCCGTCTATCTACCCCGTGAGGTTACCGTTGTCATGGTAACAGCCGTATACATCCCACCCGACGCTAATGCTAACATAGGTCTGGGGGAGCTACACAGAGCAGTTAGCAACCAGCAAAGCTCTCACCCTGACACAGTGCACATCATAGCAGGGGACTTTAACCATGCTGAATTGAAGTCACTGCTCCCTAAACTCCATCAGCATGTTAAATGTGCAAAAAGGGGTCCAAACACGCTGGACAAAGTCTATAGCAACATTCAGAGAGGCTATAGAGCAAGACCACTACCACATCTGGGTCTGTCAGATCATATGTCCATGCTGCTGATCCCTGCGTACACCCCCCTCCGGAGGAGAGCCCCCCCAACCACAAAAACAGTGAAAACATGGCCAGCGGGTGCACTACACCAGCTGCAGGACTGTTTTGAGAGCACAGATTGGAGTGTGTTTGAACACCAGGACTTAGAGGAGTACACCTCATCTGTGCTCTCCTACATCAACTTCTGTGTGGATAGCGTCACTGTTGACAAACGTCTCCGGGTATTTTCGAACCAGAAACCCTGGATGACGAAAGAGGTCAAGACACTGCTGAGGCAACGTGATGACGCCCTCAGGTCTGGGGATGGAGTGCAGTACAGCACAGCCAGAGCCAGCCTGAAGAGAAGCATCAGCGACGCCAAAACAGCCTACAGGAGGAGGGTGGAGGATCACTTCACCGAGAACAACACGCGCCAGGTGTGGCAGGGACTCCAGCACCTCACCAACTTCAAGTCCAGCAGCACCACGACGGCAGAGGGTGACGCGAGGCTAGCGGAGGAGCTTAACCACTTCTTCGCACGCTTCGAGGTGGAAGGGTACGAGGCAGCCGCAGCCACAGCTCGTCCACTGAACTGCAACAGCTCCAGCCTCAAGGTGCAGGAACATGACATGAGGTGCACACTGAGGGTAGTGAATCCTAGGAAGGCTGCCGGACCAGATGGAGTGACCGGGAGGATCCTCAGAGAATGTGCAGACCAGCTGGAGGATCTTTCACCAGGATCTTTAACGAGTCACTGTCCCAGTCCTTCATCCCACCATGCCTGAAGTCGGCCACAATCGTCCCGCTGCCTAAAAAGACCACCATCAACAGTCTTAACGACTACAGACCAGTTGCTCTGACACCTGTGGTCATGAAGTGTTTCGAGAAACTGGTCCGTCACATCACGTCCTGCCTCCCACCCACATTCGACCCACTTCAATTTGCATACAGAGCGAACAGATCAACAGAGGATGCTATCTGCACAGTGCTCCACACCACCATCTCCCATCTGGAACAACAGGGACGCTATGCCAGACTGCTCTTTGTTGACTTTAGCTCTGCCTTTAATACCATACTCCCGGTCAGACTGACAGAAAAACTGCTGGACATCGGACTCCCAGTCACCACCTGCTGCTGGATTACAGACTTCCTCTCCAACCGTGTACAGAGAGTCAGAGTTGGGCCCCATCTCTCCACAGCCCTCAGCCTCAACATCGGCTCCCCAGAGGGCTGTGTCCTGAGTCCGCTGCTCTACACTCTGTACACCCATGACTGTGTCAGCACCCACCCAGACAACACCATGGTTAAATTTGCGGACGACACCACCTTAGTGGGACTAATCTCTGGTGGTGACGAGACTGCCTACAGGGAGGGGGTCCAGAGGTTGGTGGAGTGGTGTGACGACAACAACTTGGTCCTCAACACCTCTAAAACAAAGGAGATGATTGTGGACCACAGGAGGAGGAAGACTGACCTGCAGCCCATCCGCATAAAGGGGGAGTCTGTGGAGAGGGTGCACAGTTTCAAGTTCCTGGGTGTGCACATGGACGCGGACCTCAAATGGAGCTCCAACACCACAGCGGTCGTGAAGAAAGCCCAACAGCGGCTCCACTTTCTGAGGATCCTTAAAAAGATCAACTTAAAGAGAGAGCTGCTGACTGTCTTCTACCGCTGCTCCATAGAGAGTGTGCTGACATATTGTTTGTGTGCATGGTTTTCCAGCTGCACCACGGTACACATAAAGGAACTACAAAGGGTCATTAACACCGCCAAAGAGATCATCGGTCATCCTCTCCCCTCCCTACAGGACCTTCATAACACCCGCTGCCTGAGAAAGGCACGCAGCATCCTGAAAGACAGCTCGCACCCAGGACACCGGGTGTTCCAGCTGCTGCCCTCAGGCAGACGTTTCAGGATGCTGAAAACACGGACAAACAGACTCAGAGACAGTTTCTACAACAGGGCCATAGCCCTGTTAAACAATAACTGACACAATCGTGTTATTTCAACCATGACATTCCACATTTATAGAGAACATGTGCAATACACTTTTTTTTTCCAAAACAAAAGTGCAATATTTCATACGCTTGATTTCATCACAGTCTTACTTTATAATTTGTATATAGTGTCCCTTTTTTGACTGTTTGTTGGTATGTTGGTATGTGCATGCCTTGTTTTAGTTATTTATTATTTAATATTTAAGTGCAATATTTCATACGCTTGATTTCATCACAGTCTTACTTTATAATTTGTATATAGTGTCCCTTTTTTGACTGTTTGTTGGTATGTTGGTATGTGCATGCCTTGTTTTAGTTATTTATTATTTAATATTTATCTTTTTGCACTGAAGGGAGAGCTGTGCCTCAATTTCGTTGTGCCACCGTATTTTTATACTGTTGTACAATGACAATAAAGATTCTATCTATCTATCAATATCAGCTTGTACGGGCATGGGGCCCTGGAACTGCCTGTCTCTAGCCTCACAGAGGAGTACAAATGCACCAAAGTGAGGCTGAACATGACCCTGACGGAGTCTCAAGCTGACGCGATCCGAGCGGCTGCCCCTATACTGGCAACTGGCAGGAAATGGATCCCAACTGAGGCTGTAGAGCAAGCAAAATCTGCTCTCAGACATGGAGACATTGTAGGACAGGCACAGCATGGAAGAGGTGGGTTTGGACTCGGAACAAGCCGACCCACATGGCACAAGGTGACATCAACCCAGAGGAGAAAGTTGGTGGTGGCTGAGGTCTGACAGCAGGAAGAGGCAGCAAGATGTCCAAAGGCAGTCTCGCAGTCCAAACAAGGCCAATGGACTGGCTGGGAAAACCTAGAACATCGTAAGCTCACATGGAGGGATCTTTGGGAGATGGAAGGAAGCCGACTCAGCTTCATCATCAGAGCCATCTACGATGTTCTTCCCTTACCCAAGAACCTAAACCAGTGGCTCGGAGGATCCAACATGTGCTCTCTGCCAAACCCCTGCAGCACTCAGGCACATTCTCACCGGCTGCAAAAGCAGTTTGTCCCAAGGCCGCTACACCTGGAGACACAACCAGGTCCTATGATAACTGGCAATCACTATGGAAGGAAGAAGATCTACCAACAATGCCCTTCCTCCGTCAGCATCCGGATATCTGAACACCACCCCTTTCATAAGAGCAGGACAACTCCCAGCAAAAACATCTGCTAGAGTGGAACCGACCTTCCTGGACAATGCCCGGGATTGGAAAATGCAGGTTGATCTAAAACAGAAGCTCGTCTTTCCGCCTGAGATCATCACAATTAATCTCAGGCCAGACCTGGTCTTGTGGTCAACCTTGCAGAAATCGCTTTTCATTGTAGAACTGACTGTACCATGGGAGACTGCAGTCAATGAAGCATATGAACGCAAACGCCTGAAGTACTCAGACATAGCAGCAGAGGCAGAACAACATGGCTGGTGAGCCCATGTGCTTCCTGTTGAGGTCGGATGCAGAGGCTTTGTTGCCACGTCCACAGTCAAGCTTCTGAAGGGGATGGGAGTGCGAGGTCAGGCCTTTCAACAGGCCATCAGATCTTTGTCAGAGGCTGCCGAGCGAGGCAGCAGCTGGCTGTGGATCAAGAGGGAAGACCCCAACTGGGCTGCAAAGTGACCATCAGGGGGTAAATGCTGAGGGGGGCAGACCTAGGACATCAGGTGTCGCCGTTGAGCCCTGTGGAGATGTCGTGGGCTTATCAACGAAACATCAGTGAAGCAGGGTGACCACCTGAAGACCCCGGTGAAGCAATTACCCCTACCCCACTCATCGCCAAGTGTTCTCTCTGACTCTGTCTCTCTCTCTCTCTTACGCAGTACGTTTACATGCAGCAAGAAATTCGAATTTCTAATCGTATAAGACATCGTTCGGACTTTTAAAGTGCATGTAAACACCTTAATCCGACCTACTTCTGACATCTCAAAATCGGATAACAACGCCTAGATAATTCGTTCATGGTCGGACTTTTAACGGCATGTATACTCAGCAATCGGATCTGAATCGGATTTTGCATTCTGCGCATGCGCAGCGCCATTCTGCACATGCGCAGCGCCACATAGCGTCCGGAGTCAGCCATGCTCCGGCTGTTAATCCGATTCTCTGAACGGCAAGTATACTGGGACAAGTGATCCGGTCTTACGCATGTCATTATCTGATCCGATCAGAAATTTGAATTTCTTGCTGCATGTAAAAGTACTGATTGTCTGTCTTCCTGTCTCTCTCTTTAAATCTCTCTCTCTCTCCCTCTCTCTCCCTGTCTCTCTCTCCCTCTCGCTCTCTCTCCCTCTCTCCCTACCTCTCCCTACCTCTCTCTCTCTAACCCTACCTCTCTCTCTCACTCTCGCTCTCTCCCTGTCTCTCTCTCTAACTCTGTCTGTCTGTCTCTCTCTCTCTGTCTCTCTCGCGCCGTCTCTCTTTCTAACCCTACCCCTCTCTCTCTGTCTCTCTCTCTAACCCTACCTCTCTCTCTCTTTCTCTCTGCGCATATCTCTGCCCACCTGAAGACCCCAGTGAAGCAACTACCCCTAGCCCACTCATCACCAAGTGCTGATCAAATGAGGGATTGTAATATCAAGTCCTATAAGCTCAACTCAAAATGTCTTACAAAACAATCTTAATTATTTTGCAAAAGTATACCAACCTGATGACTTGATAGCTATTTCAATGGAGATGTGCATCACCCATTTGTAATAAAAAGTACTAGCATTGGTACTAGAGGCTGAAATTAAAATGGGGCTGTATGTGTTTATGTGTGTATGAATAGGAAACAGAGAATAAGTAGAGGATGTTTAATCAAGGAGCTCACCATTCTCATCAACTGCAAGCACACTGGCTCCCTTGGCAAGCAGCTCTTGCACCACCACAGTCAGACCATTCTTTGCAGCCACATGCAGAGGCCTTCAGAGAATACATAATACATTAATAAGCATTGATCAGTTCTGTATAGACATTATTCTACAGCCCCAGAGAGGATGATTTAATATCATTCAAAGCCATGGAGCAGGCTAATAGAGCAGCAGAAGTAGAACATACGTCTGTAAGGCTGAGTTAGTCGCATTGATGTGGTTTCTGTCTGTAATCTTCTCCAATATCAACAAGGCACTGGTTTCATGTCCCTAAAAAGAGTTAATAGAAATACTTTAAATATTCAATTTAACACTATATCAAGAATACCGCCAAAGAAAATCTAAGAACAATTGTGTGTAGTACAGACCTTACTGCAGGCTAGATGCAGCGCAGTGTTCTTCACTGCATCCTGCAGCGTGAGATCCGCTTTCGCGCTGCTAACCAATAGTTCTGTACAAGAAAATAAAGTGAACAAACCCATTTAAAGTGTTTCCATAGCCAATTTAGCAAGCATAATTATTACTTGCTATACTGTATGTCATTTGTTTGGAGGAGTGGCCGTACCGACAGCGTTGGTCTGGCCGTTCTCTGCAGCCATCATGAGCGAGGTTTTCCCTGTGGCGTCAATGCTGTTGACCTGCGCGTTGTTACTCAGCAGCAGCTGGAGACACTCCACGTGGTCCGTGAAGGCTGCTGCATGCAGTGGCGTCCTGTGGTACCAAAATGATCGCCACCTTGTTACTTCAATTGAAAAAATAAATGTTTCTAGCACATAACTGCAATGCTAACGCAAGACATTTGATAGCTTACCTTTTTTTAGTGTCTGCTGCATTCACAATTCCAAGCCCAATTGTGTCTATTAGCATCTCAGCAGCTCCTTCATTGTCATGGAAACTGGACAAGGAAAAAAACATACAATTAACATCAGGATAATGAAGATTACAATTGCATCCATAAACATCTTTTTAGCATTTCCTGTGATGGGAAGAGGAGGCCGAACGGCTCTTACACAGCACAGTGGAGGGGACTGAACAAGTTGCCCTCAGTCTTGTGAAACACCTCCTGTTCCAGCAGCAGCTCCACACAGGTGTCATGACCTGGGTGATGGAGAACATTACAAGCATTCAGTTGTGACACCATCCAAGGATTCAATGTTAATAAACGTCAGGGTACATCAGTCATTTACATTAATGGAATTTAGCACACACCTTTTCCAAAGCAATACATGAGGCTGAGAACAAATTGGGATTGTGAAAACTATTTCAGTTACTACAAAATGAGCGTGAGCAAGTTTGTAAAAGACAATGGGTCAGAGTTGAAAATCCAGTTAGTAGGATTTAGATTTTTTAGGATTAGTGAAGCACGTAAAACAAGGAAAGATGCACTAAATATAACAGCAAGGTGCACCAAACAGCTGGAAAGATCCATGCGCACCGTTGTAACAGGCCCAATGCAGAGGGGTGTAGCCTTTGTTATCTGTGAGGACAGGAAGTGTCTCCACAGACTGGGCGGCGTGCAGCAGACCCCCCAGCACGCCGATGTGTCCACAGGCCGCGGCCAGGTGCATGGGGGTCCGCCCCTTGCAGTCCCGGACCAGGAAGTTGGCACTGTGCTGCAGCAGGGCCTCCACACACTCTTCATGGCCAGTCACCGCCTGAGAATATCGGGTTCCAATTAACATGGTATTTCTCCATCAAAGATGAAGAGGTTTTCCATAATTTGCTCAAAATGTGACATTAAATCCATTCACATATTAGAGACTTTCAGAAGGTTAGGCGAGGGATATTTCGTTAAGCCACATTTCTGCTGATACATTATGAATAAATGGGAGTGAAGTCCTGCTCACTCCTCTGTGAAGAGCTGTCCGACCCCACTTGTCTTTGGCTTCTACACTCGCACCCTTATTCAGCATGGAATAGACGCAGTCGGTGTGACCACTCAGCACAGACAGCATCAGAGGGGTTCTGAGAATCACAACACACAAGTCTCAAGTCTCTTGTTTCAAACACTGCAGATTAAAATGTTGCTTGAGTTAAACTGCTTTACTTACTGTCCATTGCCATCTTCAATGTCAGCGGCACTCGGAAGATCAGCATTTCCGATCAGCAAACGCAAACATTCTGAATGACCATTGGTGGCTGAAGGGGATGAAGAAAGAAATGTGAGTACCAACTCATTAAGATGTTTTCACTCGCTTTGACGAAATTTCACTCTTCAGGGTTAAAAGGAAATAACTGGCCACTTCTAGTGCTTTCTGTATTAACAGCAATGAAGTGAGGGTGGATACGTCCTCTCGATTCCTTTGTTTGTCTTGCCATGTGAAGGAATTGAAAATAAAGCTACTTTGACTTTGACTTCACTTTCTGACAAATGTACTTATTGAAAGTCGCTTTGGACAAAAGCGTCTGCTAAATGCCCTAAATGTAAATGTAAATGAATGTTGGTAAAAAGCGTCTCCACAACTTATATGACATCTAGTCTCCTAAGTCTACAAATGGTTAATGGTTTTAGAAATACCAAATACCTGCGGCATGAATGGGCGTTCTCTTCAGAGTGTAGTCCTTCACCAGGATGGAGGCTCCCTGGTTGATGAGGACGTCCACACACTCCACATGACCCTTAAAAGCAGCCAGGTCCAGCGGCGTGCGCCCCTGGCCATTCCTCACATCCAGGTCCAGCAGAGACTGCACCAACACCTCCATGGCCTGGTGATGGCCGTGGTAGGCCTGAGGGAGGATGAAATCAATAGAATGAACTCAACAGGCTCTGTCTATTGGTGACCACAAGATGGTCTCTGGTGTTCTGTTGTGAACCTTACGGCAAGGTGAAGCGGGCTGACAGGAGCTCTGACATCCGAGTCGTTCAGGATGTCCGTCCCTGAGGTTTCCATCAACTGAACAAGCCACAAAAAGGGGGAAAGTCAAAACCTGTTAAACCAAATCAAATTGCGGCTTGATTTAACATGCAGATCAGCATACACATATACAGTAAACACGTGTAATGGTTTCCGTCAAACAAAGACACTGTACACAAACAGTTTGGATTGTAAACAGTACACCAGAGAGAAAAAATATAAGACTGATTTCAGCCTATTTTGGGGTCACAGCCTTCAAAGGGTCACATTATTCAAAACAGTGATACTTTATATACAGTAAGCAGGACTTTGATATATATATATATATATATATATATATATATACAGTGTACACACACAAACACACACCTCCAAAAGTATTGGAACGGTGAGGCCAATTCCTTTATCTTTGCTGTAGACAAAATAACAAACATTGATGTCAAACATAAAAGTTTGACATCAAAAGATGAATATCATACAAGAGACCAACATTTCAGCTTTTATTTCCAGGTATTTACATCTGATACACAACTTAGAACTAGCATTACTTGTGATAGAACCCTCGTGCTCTTGTATGTTGTACCTCTTGGCACTTTATAGATAGATAACGATAGATAAATGCTTTATCCCGAGGGAAATTGAATTTCTCAGCTGCACATCATCATACATCAGCATTCAACATTCAAGACTATAAAAGACCATAAAAATCAGTGCATGAATAGAAGGATGATTAAAAGACTTTCAAGGTAATAAACAATAGTAATAACATTAAAAATAGACCATGGTAGTTCAGTGAGAGCAGCCTCCCACTGAACAAGCTCCTTTGTCCCACCACCAGTTCATGTAGTGGGTGGCTGCTGTTGTCAATGATGGAGAGCAGTTTGGAGAGGGTTCTCCTGTCAGCCACCGACACCACCGAGTCCTGCTCTGCACCGATAACAGAGCTGGCCTTTTTGATCAGTCTGTCCAGCCTCTGTGTTTCCCTCTGTTTGTGCTTCCACCCCAATACACCACTCCATAGAAGAGGACACTGAAGACCACAGACTGGTAAAAAGTTTGCAGCATTCTTCTGCAGACCTTAAAGGATGCTAGTCTCCTCAGGAAATACAGCCTACTCTGCACCTTCCTGCCCAGTCAAGTTTGTGGTGGAGCTGCAGCCCCAGGAACTTGTAGGAGGCAACCATCTCAAGCTCCTCGCCACTGATGGTGACAGGCGGAGGCGACGTGGGGCACCTCCTTAAGTCCAGTACCATCTCCTTTGTCTTTTGGGTGTTGAGCTGCAGCTGATTCAGGTGACCCCAGGTGGTAAAGTCCTTTACCAGGGACCTGTACTCTCCCTCGTCCCCCCCTCTAATGCACCCCACAATGGCAGTGTCATCAGAGAACTTCTGTACATGACATAGTTCAGTGTTGTGTCTGAAGTCTGCTGTGTAGAGTGTAAAGAGGAGGGGGGACAGTACGGTCCCCTGCCGCGCCCCCGTGTTGCTGGTCACCATCTCTGATGTTATGGGCCCCAGCCTGAGGAATTGAGGCCTGCCAGTGAGGTAGTTCATGATCCAGCTGACGAGGGTAGGGTCAACCTGCATGATGGTGAGTTTGCCCTTCAGGTGGAGGGGCTGTATGGTGTTGAAGGCGCTGGAGAAATCTATTAAGAGAATTCTCACAGCGCCGCTTTCCCTATCGAGGTCTGTGAGGGCTCGGTGCAATAGAGCACAGCACATCGTCCTCAACTCCCACCTTCTTCTGATAGCCGACCTGGAGCGGGTCCTGGGCCTGCTGCACCTGAGGTGCGATGATGTTCAAGATCAGCCACTCCAGTGTCTTCATCAGATGAGAGGTGAGAACAACTGGTCTGTAGTCGCTGATGTTGCTTGGTCGACCCTTCTTTGGCACCGGGATGATGCATAATGTTTTCAGAGTGTTGGAACCTTCCCCAGACACAGGCTCAGGTTGTAGATGTGTTGCAGAGGCTCAGCCAGTTCCACGGCACAGGCCTTCAGCAGCCCGGGACACAGTCTGTCTGGACCAGCTGCCTTCCCAGGGCGGAGTCTCCTCAGCCCCTGTCTGACCTGGTCCGAGGTGACTGAGTTGGGGGGAGTGGAGGGGTTAGTGAAGGGGTTGGGCCAGGGTGGGGTGGATGCAAGGGCTGGAGCCGTGGGATGGGTGGGTGGGGGGGAGGCAGATGTGACCTTCTCTAAACTTTTGAATGCACATGTCCAACTGTTCAGTGTTACAGTACTTTTTGCACAACTTGCTGTCCTCTAAAAAGGAGCTGAATGGCAAAATTCACAACAGGTGTTTGATCCATGAATCCATAGAATTGGCATTTAAACAGTCCTCTTCATCATGCTGTGCACATTCTGACATCATGAGACCAGGACGACACCTAACAATTGGTCAACAGTACCTCGCCATTGCGAGGCTTCAAACTGGATTCAGGAGGATTCATTGCACTATTGCCTCCTGCTACAATTAAATTGCTGTTTATATATATATATACTTTTTATACATATCTACATCTATATATAGTAGATAAATGTTTGCTTTACCTTCGTCTATTTTATAGTAGTTAATGTTTATGTTTAACTCATTGTCTTGTTTGAGCTGAATTTCTAGTCCGTGTCTGTACATTGAGAGCATGGAAAAACCGGAGTCAAATTCCTTGTATGTTTGTGAACAGACAATACTTGGCCAATAAAGCTGATTCTGATGAGGAGGTTCTCAGAGGGAAGTGGCCACTTAGCTTAGAGTGTCACAGGATGTCATCAGCAGGTTGCAACAGAAATACAGAGAGACTGGCAGTGTGTCATGTCAGACCATTGAAAACCGTCTACATCAGCGTGCTAGACGACCTGACCACACCACCAGGCACATGCATCATGGTCTTGCCAGTGGGCTTCAGCACTGTTCTCTGATGAAAGTCAATTCACGTTGAGCAGAAATGATGGCCACCAACAATGTTGGAGACATCAAGGAGAGTGCTATGCATCAGCCACTGTTGGCACCAGACGAGCCTTTGGCAGGTGTGTCTAGTCAGTACAGAACTGCCCTTCACTTTGTGAATGGTCCAGTGACAAGCCCATACTACCTGAATAACATCATTAATCTAGTCATTGTGCCCCTGCCTGAACAACACAGGAATGGAAAAAATTAAGAGACCACTGCAAAATGATCAATTTCTCTGGTTTTACTATTTATAAGTATAGGTATGTGTTATTGTAAGTTGCTTTGGATAAAAGCATCTTCTAGATACCCTAAATGTAAATGTTTGTGTAAAATTATTATTTTTTGTTTTATTCTATAAACTACTGACAACATTTCTCCAGAATTCCAAATATAAAAAAAACGAATGAAAAGCAATAGGGACCTCGTCCTGTTTCACAGGCTCGGTCCCTAAATATTGCCATTCAGAGCATTTATTTACATAAAATGACAACTGGTCAAAATAACAAAAAAAATGCAGTGTTTTCAGACCTTGAATAAATAAAAAACAAGTTCATTAAAAAAAAAAAAAAAACACAATACTAGTGTTTTAACTTAGAAGAGTTCAGAAATCAATAGTTGGTGGAATAACCCTGATTCTCAATCACAGCTTACACGCCTCTTGGCGTGCTCTCCACCAGTCGTTAACATTGCTGATGGGTGACTTTATGCCACTCCTGGCACAAAAACGCAAGCAGCTCAGCTTCGTTTGATGGCTTGTGATGGCTTTCTTTTCTTTCTCTTGGCATGGTCGATAATTACTTTTTTGATTCCAATTACTTTTGAGGTACTACTAGCACTGTTTTTGCCATCCAGCTGGTCCTATTGCAAGAGGACAGTGGTGACCACAGCAGTGGCTTTTATACTTTTCCTCATAAAATAAGTAAGCAAGTAATTTGGTTCAGGTGATCACCTAATCAGTATCTCATTCAGGTGAGGTGTGCTTGTGTTGGAATTCAACAGACACTGGATTCCAATGGCTTCCATACACATTTAGATGCTGATTTAAGAAAAATGTGGAGTGGTCTCTTAATTTTTTCCAGCGCTGTATATATATCCAAACCGTTCGATTCGACTGTCTCTGTTCGATTCGCCTGTGTTGCGTTCGGTTCATGTGCTGCTCCTTTTTCTCATAGGCGAAGCGTGTACATTCCAGAACAGAAGGTGTTGGTACTGCTTCTAAAGCCAACCACCAGTAGTAAACAACAAGAAGAAGCGAAGCAGTGTACCCGGGAGTAGCAGATAGAAATAGAGCATTGGGTGTGGAGAATTATGTGGGTATGGTGAGTGGGAAACAGCCAGAAGTTGCGAGCTTGTTAGAAGATGTGCCAGCAGCACTTTATAGGGCCATCCTTAAAAATATTTCTGTTTGCAGTAACAACCAAAAAATGAACTAAAAGGGTCGGTAGGTAGGTCTAAATATATATACTTTTTTTCCCCCAAAAAAATTCTAAAAAAAAAAAAAAAAGAACAATTCTGGTCATGGTGAATACGTTGTTATGAATTTAAATTCATAAATTTAAATTTAAATTCAAATTGGCATATTGTGACGTCACTGACTTGGTCTCCAACCAGTAAAAGTTTAGTGGTCTCCTTGACTTCAGTCGACACGTCACTGTAAGACTCGAGGGGAGAAGGGATGGGTAAAGATCTGGGCACAGGTCTTCCAGAACTTCGTGTCATGTTATAGCGGTGTTGAGATATTTCAATGCATTTTTTAATGTATTGCTACAGTGCCTGAACCCGTATAACTTTGAACGGTGACCGCAAACACTTTCTTTCTTTGCAGCCGCAGCCACAATAACAGACAAGCGCGAACCATTGATGAAATGAGGCGAATATAAAAGAAAGTACGTAGCCTACCTGTGTATGTAGGCGATTTATATTTGCGATACTTACTAAAATATAATTAAAACGGTTTTATTGTATTTGCATTAGTTGTTTGAAGAGTTTTAAAAAAAAAAAGGTCGCTCAACGCAAGTTTACAACCGGCAAGTCGGTCGGACTAAAAGGGAAAACAAATAAATATCTGGGTCGGTCCTAAATTGACAGGGTCAGTCGGGTTACGGCCAACAGAAATAATTTGAAGGATGGCCTAGGTCTGCTGTATGGGAGCACTTTGCATTTAGAGTGACCTACGATGAGGGCGGTAAGAACATGATAATCAAAAATACCAAACCAAACCGAAAACCGTGACCACAAAACCGTGAACCGAACCGAACCGTGGACTTTGTGAACCGTTCCACCCCTAATATATATATATATATACATATATACACACAGTAACAAATATGACTACATAACATAAAATTCTTGATTGTGAAGCCGAGTGATTAGTACAGAAGATAAAAAGTAGAGGATGGCAACTATCTATATATAAACAACAACTCTCTACTCTCTCCTACAGCCTTCAGACAACATTCAACCTACTCATATTGATATATAGAAATCACTAAAGGCATGGCCAAGTTTATAGGTCACGGTTTATGGCAATAGTGTGCAGTTGAAAATGAATGAATAAAAGTTAACATAAAAAAATATATATAGTACTAAACAAAATGGTACCAAAACAAAAACTGTGACCAAAAACTGGACCATGACTCAAATGGACTGTTACACCCCTAATACAAATCTGTAGTATGTTACTTATATAGCAGTGGCAAGCGGTGACCTTTTATTGTGGTCATGCTGAAGTGTCAATACCATGCGCGCCTTATTTATTAATTATTATTGTTATTTATTAATTATTATTTATTAATAAAAAATATGTTTTTTAACTACTATATCAACTCGATTTGACACTCTCACACTCACACTTGCCCCATGTTACCAACAACAATGTGTTGGAATTTACAGTGTATGTAGGCTAAATGAAAACAGAAATATTCAGCACTGACATGACGCTTGATGCGCCCACACAATGTAACCAGCGTGGTCAATCAAATGACAAGTCTCAAACGAGTTCAAACAAGTCAGTTTTGCGCATGCGCATTGGCAGATAAGCTGCTTCATTGACAGCTTTTTTGCCATTCAAAATGCTCATCTACAGTAAACACGGCCTCTAGCAGTAACTGTACTACTCGGTACCACAGTGCGCATGCGCGAAACAAGCTGTCAGCTTTCCAGCTTTTCGCAAGCAAAACGGGACAGATTAGGCACGGATTTAAGACCAAAACAGTAGAACTAAGGTATTTTCAATTATTTTTATTGAAGGGCTTGGGCATGCACTGCATTTATAGCTTATTATGACCGCGCGCCCATGTTATATAGATATGTTATATAGATAAATTAAATTACTGACACTCACCACATCTAGAGGCGTTTCACTTGCTATCTGTAAAGGATAAAGGATCACCCATTAGACATGGTTATGGTTTGGACAATAAGGACGATGCAAATTAAAGCATAGGAATGAGTTGCAGGTCCTCACCAGCTCCAGACACAGGCGATGTCCATATGCAGAGGCATAGTGCACAGTATTGTAGCCCTGATTGTCCCTGATCCCTGGATTTGCATCGTTTCGCAGCAAGTACTCAAGGCACCTGAGATACAACCAGAGATACACTTTAGTCAAAGAAAATACAAAGTCAATGTCAACTGTAGCATTATATAAATTGGAAGGGAGCATGCATGGGACTTGGATACTGCCAAAAGGCCACCCGCATTACTAACTTATTGAGTGAAATGTCAACAGGTTATACTGACTTCCCGTCTGTGTCGGAGGCAGCAGCATAGTGCAGCGGTGTGCAGCCCCTCTCGTCCAGGTCATTGACGCTCGCCCCGGAGCCCACCAGGGCAAACAAACACTGGTAGTTACAGTTTGCAGCAGCATAATGCAGAGGAGTTCTGTGTGTGTGTGGGGGGGGGGGGGGAGGAGTGGGTACAATGAGGACATAAACATTGAATACAAAATACTATACACCAATATAATAAATGAACAATGAATTTAATTTATACTTTTTTTTTTAATTATGAGGAAATACTTCTTTCAAAGCAGAGAAAAACCCAACAAAAAGCAACCACTTGTCAATGATATAGACCTGCCAAAGCTGTCCTTTCTATTGAAGTCTGCTCCAGTGTTGAGGAGAAGATTGAGACATTCTAAGTTCCTGGAAAGTATGACAACAAATGTAAGCAGACATAAAGGAAGTAAGTTCAGATTAGGTCATATTCTACTGTGTGTAAAGGCCCTGACACACTGTGCCAAGGCCACACCGTGTGGCCTTGGTTTCTGTTGGCAACAGTCGGCCCTTGTCTGTTGTTTTTTGGCCGATTCAGTTAGTTGACAGGAGAGAAACCACTGATTCAGTGTAAGGAAATCAGTGCATGAGCAGAGAAACGGTAGTAGCAACCAACTTCGCCAAGAGGGCACGCACAATATTGTCTAATTTTCCACTTCTTCATCAATTGAATATATTGAAACTGTCTGAGCAAGAGTGGTGTCAAATGGAAAACCCCGCATTGTTTCATGTTTGTATATATCCGCAGTCCTAGGTGTCCCTCTTTGAATGACGAATACAGACTAGTAGCACCTGCTGGTAGGGAGAGTTAGTTCCTCTCGCTAAGGTGCAGAACGTAAGTGCTACAGTCGGCCTTCGCTGCAGTTAGTTGATAGATGTTGGTTTGGTGTGTCAAGGTCTTAAGTTACTGAATGCTACTAGGAGAGGATGACTTTGAAGGGTCCTCAGCTTACCCCCCAGCTGCTGCAGCATGTAAACAGGTCCTCCCAAAGTCATCCGGAGTGTCAATATCAAAGCCTGCAGCAGAGGATAGTTAGCATCATATGAACCACATTATATGATTCACACTGCAATCGATTGGTCAAATATAAAAATACATATTAGATGAACTGTTTACATTAATTCATAATGGTTGACATAATTGGAGTTAAAGAACCTGGACATTTAATAAATGACAAAAGAACACAAAAATTAGTAAGTACTCATTAGTAATGAGTAAAAATAACATGTATGTTAACTTCATTACATACAACACTTAAGTAGTAAGTAAAGCTAGTAGATAAAGCGGTAAAAAGCATAAAATGTAATAACATCATAGACCACCTGATGAGAGGAGCTTGCGACAGCAATCAGAGAATCCACTCAAAGCTGCCAAGTGCAGTGGGAACATTCCATGAACACCTCGCCTGAAACAAAGATTCTGGTCATGCAACTCACATTCATAGTAACATTCTTATGCACAAATAAAATCCCACAAAGAGAAGCTTTAAATGATCGTATGGCAGCGGTACCAAAGTACCCATATTGGGGTACATGATGCTAATCCATCTCAACTGAGGTACATGAGGTACATTATGTTAATCCAGCTCGACACTGCATCAAAGCAGAAACCGATACAGACAGCAGACAATAACTTCATATTAAAAGAATAACAAGACATGTTGGCATTTGTATGCATTATTGTACATTTTGAAAGTAATGTAAAACCCATCATTACGCGATCATATATACAGTATATGATGATTAAACTGTCTGGTTCAGAGCAGCTGCTCATTAAGACACCAGTCAGGCATCAACCAGCAACCCTTTTGTTCTATTGAACTACAAATAGAGACGTCACTTCAGCGGAGCAGTGAGCCAGGAGACCCGGGCGCGCGGTGACTCACTTGGCTGTGTCAGCGCCATTGGTGATGAGTGTGTTTATCAGCAGCTCGTGTCCATATCGTGCCGCGATGTGCAGTGGTGTGTTGCCATTCTTATCTTCACAGTCGATTTCGGCCCCTAGAGAAAGAGAGTGAGCATGAGACTGAAAGCTGTGACCCACCTAAGGTTGTTTTAAAGCACAGGGAGCCTGGATTAAGAAAATAAAAGGCTGATGGAGGGGAATTGCCAGGAAATTATGTTTACCATTCTTTATGACTGCCTGAGACCTCGAAAACCGCCCGTGGATGGCCGTCATGTGGAGAGGAGTTTTTCCGTCTTTACTCTGCGTTGGTGGAGAAAGAAGTCACAAGTTGAGCTTCCAAATGGTCTACAACACGCATTTGACTAAAAAGAAAGAATGAAAGGTTTCTTTGAACATGAACTAAAACCCTTTAAGGATTTGATCTTGTTTTGTCTAACCCACGTAAATGCAAATGAACTGCCCTGGGTACACAGTTTTCCAAAAATCTCCAAAAATGCTCACAAAGGAACATATTCACAAGTTTTGATTCTGCGCTTACACCACTGCACATGCTCACACACTGACACTTGTGAGCCATTATAATTCTGGAAAGCAAAATGTCCTGGTCATGAGTGCGCTGGTGAATTTTGGTTTCAATAAGGCCATCCTTAAAAATATTTCTGTTTGCTGTAACAACCAAAAAGAAAGGTCTATATTTTTTTTTCAAAATTCAAAGTAAACAAAAAAGTAAAATTTTGGTCATGTTGATGACGTAGGTTTAAATTTGCATATTGTGACATCACTGCCTGGTTCTCCAACCCATGCCTTCAGGCACCCCATTGCAAACCATTCTGATGCAGGTTATATAGACCACAAACAAATTGAAATCTTGAAATCAAAAAACATGTTTATTGAATTTGACTTTATTGACTCTCAACTTTTTAGTTGAAATCTCCTTTCTTCTTTTTTTCTTGATTCTGCCTCATTTATTTTTTAATAAATGCAGCTGGAACCACAAACATGTAGAAACGGGTGTGATTTGAACATTAAATGAAGCCACTTGTTGTGTTAAACTACAAGCCACTAAAATGTGGATTTTCAGAGGGAAGCAAATTAATTAAAATTACTTTAGAATTCACAAACAGTAATACCTATGACAAAACAAGTTAATGTGTTACATTTGGGATGTTTACATCCCTAAAACAAACATGTCATGGTATGTGTTAACAGGACATCCTTTTGACCATTGCTCTGGCCAAACTATCTCATCTTTGGAAGAGGTGCCCTTTTCAGTGCGGGCTTGAGCTTGCACTGGGGGCTGATGGCAACACAATTTTATAGTTCTTCAGAAGGTCTTTGTCCTTCTCAGCCCCAGGTGATGCACAATATGCATATACATCCTTCCTAACTTTCAGGTTGTCTTAAGCATAGTAGGCAAACTCTATTGGAGTCGACCACACCAGCTGCAACCTGATGAACACTATGCCATACAGGGAATCTTCACCTACGAGAGAGAGAGAGAGAGAGTTTTTTTTAAGAGACATACTATTACTGAGTGACAAAAGACCACCTCTGGAATATGACTACATTGACAGAGTGCACATAAGCTAAATGAACAGTGACTTGCCTTCTATGGTCAACATGGAAACACAGCTGTAGTCATGCTTGAAGAGCATTCTCTGAAGTGCCCGCTGATCACGAACTGTCAGTGACTTCTTGGCATAGATGCAACGTGGTTTTCCACACTCATAACACCTGATTGTAGCTTGTACATGCTGTCCCACAAAGAAACTGTTCTTGCATCCCTATATCAGCCAAAGAACAAGAATAAAGTTTGCTTACAAATGGCAAGATTGCTTACGTGATTACATGCAACAAACATCACCACAACGCTAGTGTACATCAATAAAAACCCAAAGAGCAGAACAGTAAGAAACAGCAGATAACATGACAAAGTTCAGGAGTGTGTTAAATTCTTTAAATGCACACCTGTTGTGTTTCTGTGACAGATGTCAGAGTTTCTACTTGGCTTCTACTTGGCATGTCTTTCTCAGATGTTTCTTGTCGAAAACAAGGAATCAAAAGACTGGAAGTGGGTTGCATCTTCTGAAAGCAGAGGATCTGGGATCCAAGCTGGTAGGTCTCCCTCAACACTGCTTCTCAAGGGCTTACAACAAGCACGATCATCCCATTTGCGAAATTGCACAATGTAATTTCTCTCCCTACAATGTTTGGCCATGAAGGCTTTGTAGTTTTCCTTATTTGCAAGGCCTTTCTTGTGGTACTTGCCAATCTCTATTGAAGCATCAACTTTGCCAATATATTAGCCTGTTTCTGATGGATTGCAACATCAGATGCTGGTTCCAGAACAGTGTTCTTTCCTTTCAGCTGAACACGTGTGATGCGCTCTTTCAGTAAATCTTTCATAGATTTTGCAGATCCAGTCCACTCATCTCTGAGCTTCTCCACTGTATCGGCTTTCTTTCGAATATCCTGCATCCCACCAAAGCTTCTTAACACCTGTTCAATTTATGCTGAGAATTCCTGTCTGGACAGAGCAATGTTTTGGAAGGCAAGGTTTAGAACAGACATGATTCGCTCTACTGGGTTCGCCCAGCCACAAGAATGTCCAAGTCTAGCGCCCTGAAAACAGCAGCCAGGGACAGTTATACACCCTCATAGGTAACCCTGTTGTCAGGCCCTCCGTCGGAATAAATGATCAAGAAGGGCTTCACCGTGTCCATGTCATCTCCCAGAAGCCTCTTCATCTCTGTTGCATGCCGGAAGGCACTGCTCGGCTGGAATACGAAGCCCTTCAGGAGCACAGTGACCTGACCCCTATGGAAGGAGTTGTCACCAGTCTCTGGTATATCATCATTGAGGAACACAGATGGAGTTAATGAACCTTTCTGTTGCTGGTCATGGTCGAGAGCTCCGAGCAGACCACTGGAAGTTACCAAGGACTTTTTCCCCCGTACTCCAGATGACATGGCCAATCCTGGCTCTCTATAATCTATTTTGGATTTATCATCCACACAGACAAAGGTTGTTGAATCCCTGAATTTGACTGAAAAGGACTGCATGTACTTAAACAGAGCTGCGCAGTAATGCTCGTCCTGGTGTGATGACCGCAGCTGTTGTGTCTGAACCTGAAATTTCATGTGTACTTTGCTTTTGTACAGCTTTGCCACATTGCTGAAAGCATTTTTTGGGACAAAGGCAAACAGTACTGTGGTCTCACTGGGGATTGTAGTGTTTGGTGGACACTTTTCAGCCACTCTTTCAATTGGATTCCGAACAGAGATGAACTCAGGCAGGTGAGCGACCCCATGGCGTCTTTCATCAGCTGCCGTTATCTTCTTAAGTTCCATGTTCAGCGAATCAAAGAAAGTGTCAAAGGTGTCTTGGGGACGACCTTTATTTAGATGACGAAGGTCAATTACAAGATCAGGGTCCTCACCTAAGGTTGCCTGTCTCACGCATTCATCAACAGCCGGATTTTGGTCAGCTGATGCGTCAGGTAAGTATTACGCGTAGATGTGATGTAGAACATGTTTCGGCATTGAGATGTTCGTTACTGACGATGCGGTCTTGATGAAATCCCGGCGCATTGTTCGGGTATGATAGACGGGCAACTTGGATTCCATTGTTTTCATTATTTGGACTGCTTTGGTCATTGACTCCTCCTTCTCCTCTCTCATGGCTGGAACTTTCCAAAAAATGCTAACTCCGCCAACATTGCCACCAGGATCATACCTGTATAAAAGATCAAATAAACCCATTTAAACAGTTTCTACACTTCACCAGAAGACAAGTTCATTAGAGTCTCTAGTTTGAGAAATAGACACCTCACAGGTCCTCAACTGGCAGATTAATTAAATAGTACCCGCAAAACGCCAGTGTCAACGTCTACAGTGAAGAGGTGACTCCGGGATGCTGGCCTTCAGGGCAGAGTGGCAAAGAAAAAGCCATATCTGAGACTGGCCAATAAAAGGAAAAGATAAAGAACAAATAAAAATAAAGAATGGGCTAAAGAACACAGATATTGGACAGAGGAAGATTGGAAAAAAAAGTGTTATGGACAGACAAATCGTTTGAGGTCACCGAGAAGAACATTTGTGAGACGCAGACGCAGCATCTTTCCAGCAACTGAAAAGATGCTGGAAGAGTGCCTGACGCCATCTGTCAAGCATGGTGGAGGTAATGTGATGGTCTGGGGTTGCTTTGGTGCTGGTAAAGTGCGAGATTTGTATAAGGTAAAAGGAATTTTGAATAAGGAAGGCTATCACTCCATTTTGCAACGCCATGCCATACCCTGTTGACAGCGCTTAATTGGAGCCAATTTCTTCCTACAACAGGACAATGACCCAAAGCACACCTCCAAATTATGCAAGAACTACTTAGGGAAGAAGCAGACAGCTGGTATTCTATCTGTAATGGAATTTCATGGAAAACACAAAATTGTCTGGGTGACCCAAAACTTTTGAACCGAAGTGTATATATATACATTCTCCATCTAAAACACTATTCTACGCTATACTAGCTGCTTAAGTTAACAGGTTGTATGCATGCTCCAAATCCAAAAGCCTGCCCTACTAGTGGTAAAGAATGCTAACTCACCATTAATGCAGGAGCGAGGCACCAGGTCTTTCGGGGTCTTCGCCTGCCCCATCATGATGGAAAATATATTCCTTTTGTTGTTAGGTGGTGGTGGTGACTCATTTAGAAATTTCAATTTAAAACAAACCACTTTAATTTGAGGGTCACTGCAGCAACTGCAGCACATCCTCAATTCTTTGATTTCCCTCAACCAAAAGTTTCGTGGTCTCTTTTACATCAGTTGACAGGGTCACTGTAAGATTCGATGGGCGAAGGGATGGGTATAGATCTGGGCACAGTTCTTCCAGAACTTAATGCCACGTTATAGCCGTGTCAACTGTTTCAAAGCATTTTTTAAATGTATACCTACGACGCCTGAAACCGTATAACTTTGTACGCTGACCGCAAACGTTTTCTTCACAGCAGCCGCAGCCATCAAAACTATTCTCAAACAAAAAAACAGGACACTTTGCACGTGCAGTGACCATAAGCTGCCCGTTACATGAATGAATGTCGGAAATTACTTTACTTTGAAAATGGGAATAATCAAGACAGCATTGTTATGGTGAACAGGTGTAATCATAGGCAGCATTTATCGCTGCCTATGATTTATTGATTTCAAACAAAGAAGTGTGTGTGTGTGTGTGTATGTGTGTGTGTGTGTGAAAGAGAACATGTCAATAATTATAACCATGGCATACATGTGTTCTATAGGCCTTTACTCTCAGTAGGTAAAGAAAAGCCATTAAAACCTGATACATTTTGTTGTAACGTTGCATACAGATACATTGTAACGCTGAGGACCGCAAAGAGGCCGCAAATCAAACGTAACGATCCATTGTAACATTGACCGTAGAGTGCAGCCACGGCTCACTGACAGGCTGAAAGCATGTTTGCACACATACGCACACCTGCGAAAGCCCGCTGTATACTTGAACTTTACTGTGCTAAGATAATGTAGGCTATACTGGCGCTGCACCAGGGCAGTGTCCTATTGTTTCGTGAAAACCAGGACACTTTAGCCTCCTGACGTCCTGACGTCGGGACACAAGCCTAAAAATCGGGACCTGGTCACCCTAATCTTAACCGACAAGCGCGAACCATTGATGAAATGAAGCGAACATGTCGTATAGCTCATAGTGTGACATAATAATCATAGATGACGCCACAGGTTTTTATATAAAAGAAAACGTAGCCTATGTGTGTATGTAGGCAATTTATAATCACAATACCTACTAAAATATAATAGGGTTTTATTGTATTTGCATTAGTTGTTTGAAAGGTGTCGTTCACCAAAAACACGATTAGTACTTGTCCTTTTCAATATGCATGCTTGCACGTGCAAATGTTCTTCTACCCCCATTGTAAGAAAATAGACGATAAACGAGCAAGTCAGAGAAACCTTACCAACTGACGTAATTTGGTGAATTAGTATGTTGGGTTGCGCCAGTCTGCAGTCCACTGTGCTGTTAGCCAATCAAAGGTGAGTCATTTAAATACCATGAATATTCATGAGTAAGAGCCGAACTCCTGTCGTTCCTCCCCCCCACCTCCTTCAACAAACTACAACAGCCTGAAACAGGCGCACCAGAGCATTTTCACCAAAACCGGCTCACAGGGCATCCATAATTACTAGAGACCACCGCAAAATTAATAAAATAACGATGCAATGAGTAAAAACAAAATGACTACAACCGGCAGGTCGGTCGGACTAAAAGGGAAAAAAATATATATATTTGGGTCGGTCCTAAATTGACAGGGTCGGTAAAAGGAAAAAAAAGGAAAAAAAAAAACATTTGTTTTCAGTGGACAGTCTTGGCTACATAGATTCATACAACTGGGAACGAGAACTACATTTTGATTGAGAGGTGGCTAAGGCTGCATTCCAATCAGTTCAAAAACACCGCACCTAGACTAACCCAAGCGACTTATTGAAATGTTGCTCTCCATTCAGAATTTCTGAATTATCACACTGTCTAAAACGCAGCCACGATCTTCGCTCACAATTCAAACTGGAAGCCTCAGTCTCCAAGTGCGTGAGCATGGGCAGTAGTCTGTAAATACAGAACAGTTCATTTTTGGGCTCTTTTGGAGAACAAATATATTGGGCAATTTGTATGTGTATACATGGACAAAACAAAGCTATTGGAGTTGATAAACACTTGGATTGCCAACCGCTTCATTTGCTTAACACACTGCACCACGAGGGGATGAGCTAACCAAAAATCACGGCTGATTTATATCTAGACATAGACAATTTCAATAATAAACTGAGTAAAAAAAATAAAATAAAATAAAAAAACAGCCAAAACCTTTTAATGCTTTGTAGCCATTACTCAATACCTTCAACATTTTATACCAAAAATACCATACCATCATATACCATACATACCATACCATACAAAGTCATCAACAAATTAAAAAACAAGCACTAATAATGGGTACTACAACTACAACACTACAACCATCCAATCAAACAGTGATGAACTACAGCAGTCTAGGGCCCTCCTCCAAGGGGAGTGAGGGCCTTCGTGGCTCACCTTGATGTTGACATGGGCCCCATTGCAGACCAACAGCTCCAGGCAGAGGGCCCCATGGCGTGATGCGGCCGTGAAGTGGAGTGGTGCAAAGCCCTTCTCGTTCACCTGGTTGACGTTGGCGCCACACTCAATGAACTCGTTCACCACCACGTCCTGTCCATTGTAGCACGCTACATGCAGCGGCGTGTTGCCATACGCGTTGGGCTCATTCATCTGGACCGTCAAAACACACACACACACACACAGTTACAACCAAGACTGTAATAAAGAGCCCTTCACCAGTATCATTTGTGCTTGTATACTACACACAAAGCGGACTGCCTTTTTAACAGCATAGATAAAAGGGTTCTGAACAACAAGGAAGGCAACATTGAACATTTTGTCAATTGTATTTATACACTTCATAACTGCACATAACTATTTGTTTTGACAACCACTTTAAGTAAATAGAACGAATCTTTGTATTTTTGCGTGTGGTGTAGCTGTTGGGAGCCCCGTCAGGAAGTGGGTAATAATTGATAAGTGAATTAAAAAGAGATAATAGTGGTGTCTGGGAGGTTAACCTTGAGGGCATAGTCATACCAACCTCTCTATTATGAACAGCAGGTTTTCCCACAGCCCTTTACAGCTTAGGCGGCTGCCTAAGCAACACACGCCTGCCGCCTTAACAAACGTCTTCAAAAAAAAAAAAAAATTATATCGCCGTGTTACTCTGTCCTGTTGCTCCCTTTCATTCCAAACCCTGACCAACGCCAGTCTCCCTTCTCTGCAGAACGCATTTAAAAAACAAAAAACAACCAAAAAAAAAAGTTTTTAAAATCTAGGCTTCCGAAATATACGCCTCCAAACCGTGCGTCCGAACAGCGGCTTCTGGTGGTTTAATGTCATCATGCTATCTATTATCGTTCGCGGTTTATCCGGGGTAAAAAAAAAAAAAAACTTTTTGGGGAAGACGTTCATCTGGAAGTTGGATAGCCGACAATCAACCTGTCGCATCGAGGTATGATAATTATTCATCTAAATGATATAAATACTAGGATAACCTGTCAACTGTTCGCTCATAGTAGGCTATCTGAAATTATTTTGATAGGGCCATCCTTAAAAATATTCTGGTTTGCCGTAACCCGACCGACCCTGTCAATTTAGGACCAACCAAATATTTATATTTATTCCCTTTGAGTCCGACCGACTTGCCGGTTGTAAACTAACGTCAAGACCAACCGTTTTTTTTTTTACTCTTCAAACAACTAATGCAACTACAATAAAACCCTATTAATTATATTTTAGTAAATATCGCAAATATAAATTGCCTACATACAGGGTTCCTACAGGTTTCTTCAAGTCAAATTCAAGTGTTTTTAAGACCTTTTTAAGACCATTCATATCAAAACTTAATACCTATTTCACGGCCTATTTCACAGACCTACCGGCAAAGAAAAACAATTTTTTTGAAATGTGTTCATTATGATTAATAACGTTATTATTTCTCAAACAAATGTGAAAATGTGGACTGTAAAGCCCAGGGATGCAAACAGAGGAACGGTCAAAAAGGAGTGAGATTATCAAAGCCCGCGACCCCACAGCAAATATCACTGCCACCAACCTCTGCCATATAGGGCTCACCCTATACACACACAAAGTTCTATATATGAAAATATATGTTTCCCCTAGATTTTTTTGTAGCAGTGGTGCTGTGTGTTGACAACCTAGTAACACTAGGGGGGTCCGGGGGCATGCCCCCCCGGAAGAAAATTTTGAAAAATAACCCTTTAAATGGTTACTTCTGGTGAGATTTTTATGAAAAAAAGTTACAGATTGAGCTTCCAAATATGACATAACAACCAACAGAGTCAAGGTATCTGCTGAGACCAGATCATTGTGAAAATGTGCGATCACACTGTTCAATATTCAAAATATTCAAAAAGAACAGGCGCAGCACAAAATTCCAGGATCTTGGACTGATATCAGTGCAGTGACGTGTAGGCAGCAGCAGCAGACCGGCGCAGGCTTTACGTGCGCAGCTTTCTGGTTTACTGTTTTCTTTTCATACGTGTACTTCCTATGTTTCATGGACTGTAACGGCATTTGTTTATTTAGTAATTTTAATACAGAATTACCTTTGAATAGGGCTGCTCGATTATGTAAAAAATGATAATCACGATTATTTTTGATTGATATTGTAATTGCGATTAGACGATTATTTATTGATTTAAAAAAAAAAATCAAAAAATGTTTTTGATGTTGCGACTCAAACATAGGTCCGCTGTGGTGGCAAAATATAATATATAATTTAACCTTCTCTTGCAACTTTTCCGCGACATTCGTCATAAAGGGCAGGCAGCGCAATTCTACTGAAATGGTGACGTGGTGGTAACACATACCGCTTGTCCAATGTGTTTATCAGTTTATTGAACGCCGGGTCGCTAACGGTGTTGATAGGGCACATGTCTTTGGCAATCATGTATGGGATTGCATCTGTTATTTCTTTGTGCCTGCGGGAGCTGGCTGGATATGGGGTGGCATTGTATAGGGTCTCCTTAATTGAGGTCTGTGTTGCGGTGGCAGGAGTGGAGGAGCTTTTCATTTTTTCCTTCATTGCTTGGTCATGTATTACTCTGTGTGCGGACTTTTAAGTGGTTAAATAGATTGGTCGTATTCGCTTGAGGTGCAGACACGGTCGCGTGACATATCTTGCAAGTTTTCAGGCGGGGGCGGGGCGCAGCGGAGTGCGCAGGTGGAGAAAGAAGGGTTCGCTCCATTTACCACACAAAACACGGCGGGTGGCAGAATGATCGTTTTGGGAAGCCAAAATCGTAATCAAATCGAAATTCAAATTTAAGACCCAGGTATCAAAATTCAAGACTTTTTCAAGTCTTTTTAAGGTATTATTTCCAAATTCATAAATTCAATGCTTTTAAGACTTTTTAAGGACCCGCGGGAACCCTGTACATACACAGGTAGGCTACGTTCTTTCTTTTATATTCGCTTCACTTGATCAATGGTTTGTGCTTGTCTGTTATGATGGCTGCGGCTGCAGTAAAGAAAATGTTCACGGTCACCATTCAGTTATACGGAATCAGGCACCGTAGCAATAAGTCCTACATAAAAAAATGCATTGAAATATCCTGACACTGCTATAAAGTGACGTGTCGACTGGAGACCACAAAACTTTTACGTGTTGGAGACGCGGTCAGTGACGTCACGATATGCACATTTGCTTAAATTCATACAGACGTATTCACCATGACCAAAATTGTACTTTTTCTTTTACTTTAAATTAAAAAAAAAAAAAAAAAAAAGACCTACCTACCGACCCTTTTTTTAAATTTTTGGGGTTGTTACTGCAAACAGAAATATTTTTAAGGATGGCCTAGGCGTAATGTTTTCTTATCAAGGCTAGTTGCGTTTACCGTTTACACCTGGCTGTCTTATAGCCTACTTTTGACGATTGCACATGATTTTCTAGAAATTGTACACAGCCAAATGGACCGAAAAACCCAACCAAAAATTGCAGGCTTCTTCGTGTGATGAAGCCTACCTCTCCCTCCGCATCGCCTCCTCCTCCCCCACCACCACCACCACCACCATCACCTCCACCGCCCGATCCCCGTCAACCCTCTAAACACCGACGTAGTGGGTGGGAGTGGGCTATGGACCCTAAACATGCAGGGTGGCTTTACCACAGCTCTGCCATAAGTAGTGACTGACCACCTCTGCACATGTTTTGAACTTTCTTTAGTTAAAATTGCACATTATATTTGCATTGTTCTCATTCCAGATGTTATTTTGAAAAGCTTATTATTTATTTATTATAATATTTAATTTTTATTTAATATTCAGTGTTTAATAAAAAATTGTTCAATGTAGTACAGAGTCTGCAGAGTCTGTAGTCTATATCGCGCTGCTGCCCCCCCCCCCCCCCCAAGCAGACGGCTGCTTAAGGCTGGGGGGTTTGGGACCCTTTACGGACCCTTTACGTCCTCAACGTGCACCTCCCAAAATCCCAGACGCGCATCGAGGTGACGCAACCCCAACGCAGCGGCTTTGGCTGTGATTGGTCCGCGAACTACATTGGCTGGAGATCGCTTTTCCGGTTTCCACTCGTAAACACCGCTACGGTGTAAACACAGCCTTGATAAATCCTTCGACTGATTGGCGACAACATATATATATAACTTTTGCCGTCATTTCTGTAAACTTTTTTTTTAATTCGCTAGTAATCTGTATTCTGGTCCCTCTACTGGTGTGGCAATGAACTGCATTTCGAGACGTAAACCCCACGTAAACTTCACACAGAACCATCACAGGCTCATGACTGTGTCCGAGCAACTGCGTGGCCATTGCGTGATCACGACCCAATCCCTACGCAGAAGCATAAACCAGCCTTTAGTTTTCCTGCAACAAAGTGACGAGAAGACTAAGCAGCCATCTTGGATCAGATGAGCCAAATGGCGACAGGATCATAATTAGGCCTGCACGATATCGGCAAAATGTGCGATGTGCGATCACACTGTTCAATATTGCGATGATGATATGACTTGCGATAAATAAAAAAGAATAAAAAAGAAAGTACAATGTTGGTCATGGTGAATACATCAGTATGAATTTAAACAAATGTGCATATCGTGAAGTCACTGACTGTAAAAGTTTAGTGGTCTCCTTGACATCAGTCGACACGTCACGTTATAGCGGTGACGAGATATTTCAATGCATTTTTTTATGTTGGACTTATTGCTACGGTGCCTGAACCCGTATAACTTTGAATGACCGTAAACATTTTCTTTACTGCAGCTGCAGCCATCATGACAGACAAGCACGGACCATTGATGAAATGAAGCGAATATAAAAGAAAGAACGTAGCCTATGTGTGTAGGCAATTTATATTCGCAATACTTACTAAAATTAAGTTAATAGGATTTTATTGTAGTTGCATTAGTTGTTTGAAGAGTAATAAAAAACAACGGTCGGTCTTCATGCAAGTTTACAAACGGCAAGTCGGTCGAACTAAAAGGGGAAAAAAAAATCAATATTTGGGTCGGTCCTAAATATTTTGAAGGATGGCCCGAGTGTGCGTGGCGAACTTATTGCATTACAGACCAGCTTTTGCGATGTGTTTATCACGTTCACATCGTTCACATCGCGATGACGATGAAAATTGGATTAATCGTGCAGGCCTAATCATAACTGCTGGTATGAGAAGACTCAAGGCATGTCACAACTTTCTGAACCCTGTCTGGTCTCACTCCATTCTATGGACATTGTGCTCATACATCAGACTCCCTCCCCCCCAAAAAAACCCTCAGGATCTACACGATTCAGGTGGATATATTTTGAATATAGTTGGCAACTAGATTAATCCTAATTTTACAACATGTCTTTTCTTTAAACCTTGACATTGTTTTTATATCCACCGCTGTTATATGCCCCAAAAATTGGATTTCTGTATAATTTGGCCAAAATTATACAATCAATCTAATCTAATCTAATGAAGGTTCTGTCGAGGGTGGCTGGTTCTGTTAAGTGACTATGTGTATGGGAATGGGAGGCCTGCCAAGTGCCAAGGTGTTTCCAAATTTGTCAGCATAATTTTTTGTTCAAATATTACAGCATTTGTCGTTTTTTTCCTAAGATTTGTGCCTACAGTTGTGCCCCTGTTTTTTGATCTGTATGTGAATCTACAATGAAATGCTGCCTGAATGCTGCCTGGTGCTCGGCATATCTCACACATGCACTGCATGTCATCTGCTTTGATGAGAGAACAAAGGGGAGGGGGTGCTCAAAGAGTGTTCAGGCATGAAAACGGGTCAGGGGTGAAAAAGGTGAGAAGGATAAGATCCCTCTAGGGGGGTCCGGGGGCATGCTCCCACGGAAGAACATTTTGAATACTCCATATTTTAAAGCATCAATTTGATGCATTTTGAGATGCATTTTGTGCCAACCTGGGGAGAGCTGGAGAAACTTAACTTCAGCTATTAGTCAAAAATATTATGGCCTAAGTATTTTGCAAGACATTTCATGCCAGCCTGTCACTGGGTCTAACATTTACAGCATATGAGTCACAATGTGGTAAGGGTAACCTGTGAACCACAATAATCACTACTGAATTACACCACAGACTATAGAAATAAATGGAAATAGAGGCTGTCTCAGTCAATAAATAGTTTATTTGTGTTTAGTTAGACTAGGTGGAGTTCAGTAGGCCGCAGGCCGTAGATGGAAAAAGGGAGGAGAAAGGGGCAAAATAATGCAGTGACTGCCCGTATGAGAACGCACGCACGCAAACACACACACAGAGCTAGTGAGCGGAGAAGAGCGCGAGCGAGCAAGGAGTGGAGCGGATGGAATGTTGCTGGAGCGTGGAACGGTTTTTTATTTAGACGCCGGAGCGGCCGCTCTGTTTTGCTCCAGTGTCGCTCCGATACCGCTCACACCACGAGTCTGAGGCATGCCCAAATCCAAACGTCTCTTCTTGTTGCACTTGTCTATCTTTTAAAATAGACGTTCTATGACTGAAATATATTGCCGTTGCTCTTAGTTCTTTAGTATGTACGTTTTCTGTTTAAGGTGGCAATTCGTAGTAGATTATTTCTCCCTCATTTAAATTGGAGCGAGCGTGGAACGATTTCAGTGGAGCGGCATGATTTTTAAGTGGAGCGGCATGATTTTTAAGTGGAGCGGGGAGCGAAAATGAGCGGAGCGGCCGGACGCCATTTTGAGCGAAGAGTGGCCGAGCGAACAGAGAGAGGAGCGGAATATTGGCACCGCTCAGCTCCGCTCACTAGCTCTGTACGCACCGCTCAGCTCCGCTCACTAGCTCTGTACACACCGTTGGGTGACGAGTGGAAGACGAGACCCAATCACTGCCACTGAGAGACTCTCGTCGTCTCAGCGCTAGTGATTGTGTCTCGTCTTCCACTCGTCACCCAACGGTGCGTACCGTTATGGCCTGAACCTACCCCCCCCCCCCCCCAAAAAAAAAAAAATATATATTTCTCATCGAATCTACACAATTCACGTAGGTCACCTATTTTGGTTTCAAAACGGTGAATTTCGCCGAAAGGTGAGTGATTTATGTCTGGTGTTGGGAGAAAAGCTTCAGTTTTTCAATGAGATGACAAGGCGCAACAAGGCCCCCTAGTGCTTCAGCTAAGTTGCACATTTCCTAGGATAAAGTTTCACACACCAGTACCCAAAGCTGTGACCATCAGAACCAACTCCAAAATTAAACATCAAAGTATAACACAAATTCTCTGATAATACAGCCATTGTAGGTGTATCTCAATGGGGAATGAAGGTGAATATAGGAAACTCATTGGGGACTTTGCTGAATGGCCTAAATTGAACTGCCTTCACCTGAATGCCGGCAAGACCAAAGAGATGGTGGTTGACTTCTACAGGAGAAAACCCCGGATCTTGCTGGTAAACAACCAGGACATGAACATTGAGAGCATCAGTTCCTACAGACACCAGGGGGTTCACCTCAACAACAAACTGTACAAGAAGGGCCAAAGTCATCTCCACCTGCTGAGGAGGCTGATGTTCTTTGGTGTGTACTACAGTATTAAAGACCTTCTATGATACAGTGGTGGCATCAGCCCAGGTCCGGGCAGTGGTTTGCTGCTGTGGGGGAGTCTCGATATAAGAAGGGGGGCCATGTCCTGGGGTGCTCTCTGGACTCCATTGAGACGGTTTCCTCTCAATGAAACTGAATGGCCTGGGCAGCTCCTTCAGCGCCAGACAACACCATCCACGGTGCACAAAGGAATGCTACCACAGGTCCTTCTTCCCATCAGCAATTAGACTATACAAACATCATCATTGTCAGATATAGCTGCTGCTTGGCTACTTGTGCAAAATTCCTATTCACTTATATTCATACTCAATTGTTCACACATAACCTACACGGCTATATGCTGTAAATAACCACAATTTTGTAGATATGCGGCATGTAAATAGTATATCTCTGCACTATGGTTGCTCCTGTGCACTGTAATCTTGTAACCTATGCTGCTGCAACATGTGAATTCCCCCCATGAGGGATCAATAAAATCTTATCGCATCTCTTATCTTATAACATTACAGTGGTGATTTCATCTGGTTTGACAAAATTATGCATTTTCAACTCAGAAGTAGGAAAAATCCATCTACTTAGAAAGCAACACGTCTATTGCATATACAGTACAGTAAATTGCATTTCATTGCCCATTGCATATAAAGTCACCACATTGCACTGGATCTGAGTAAGGTACGTCCATAGAGAATGAATTTGAAAAACAATTGCAATCAGCGCTGAGCTATGGGGGTTAGCAATATATAATATATATATACCGTATTTTCCGCACTATAAGGCGCACCGGATTATAAGGCGTACCTACAATGAATGGCCTATTTTAAAACTTTGTTCATATATAAGGCGCACCGCATTATAAGGCGCATAGAATAGACGCTGAATTAAATTCAAGAAAAGCGATTTGGGCTAAGAGTTCAAGAAAGGAGGGGGTCGTGTTATCCCCATAGTTAGGAGCCATTGGGATACATTTTTAGTACCATTGTTGTGCAGGAGCGTAATAATGAGTGATGTTGGATATAAAATGTGCCACACACTGTGGGGTTAATATACAAGTGTCCTAAAAACGTAATCCCGTCTTGGACATTAACATCAACTGCTGGCAAGACTTGGCAAGAGTTCCACACAATAGACGCTACAGTAGAGGCTGGGGTTACGTTATGAATCCATTCGATGGAGCTGCGCTAAAGAGAATGTCAACAAAACAGTCAGATAGGTCAGTCAAGCTTTATTAATAGATTACAAACCAGCGTTCCGACAACTCCGTTCACTCCCAAAATGAATAAACAGCTGTTTTATTATTTTCCCCGAGGTAAAGTCAGTGACGTGGTATTTCGTTTATCTTTCTCTCGCTGCTTCTCTATTCCCGTGTTCTACTGCGTGACTGATCGCCTTGAGTTTAAACTCTGCGTTTCTCTTACCCTACGCTCACACTGACGAGCGACCAAGCGTTTTTGTGCTCGGCGATTTTCGCCTGGTGGGCGTTCCGGGGGAGTGTCTGTAGCGATAGTATTGAAACCTGTGTCAGATCGAAAACAATTTATAATATTCAGCCATTGATAATATCCAGCCATACCCATGACGTTTTCTGGTTTAACAACATTTATTTCATCAATATTGGTCCACATATAAGGTGCACCGGATTATAAGGCGCACTGTCAGCTTTTGAGAAAATTTGAGGTTTTTAGGTGCGCCTTATAGTGCGGAAAATACGGTATATATATATATATATATATATATATATATATATATATACAGTATATATATATATATATAAAGGGGGCTGTAGGAGAAGCCTTTGCGCAGTGAAATAAGCCACACAGGTAGGACCACTATGATTTGCCAAAAACAAAAAAAATGCAGCAGTCTTGATGGTATTAACAGACTAAACGCAAGTAAGTAAGTAAGTGACTCACATCCACTCCCAGGTCCAGCAGATATTTGACAACGCTGATCATGCCGCTGGAAGCTGCGGCGTGGAGTGGCGTGTACGACTTCTTATCCTTGCAAGCCACCTCTGCCCCGTGGGATGCCAGCAGCTTCACCACCTCAATGTGACCTGCCAGACCAAAGTTTGACAATGTATAAATATAATTACAATACAATTACACGAGTCACGACCATTTCAAGGTACCCAAGACTGAGCTGGGCTTGGACTTCAATGTAAACATCATACCCATAGCATTTGTTGGCATAGCAACGTATTTTGAGATTAGTTATTAGCTATTCTGAATGCAGAACAAATGTCAAATATATATGTGGAAGAATTTAATGCAATGTTTACAAGGCGGCACCCTAATATTTTTTATGAACAATTAAGTAATCAGAAGAGTCTATGTAGACACATTTTATGCACCAGACCAGGGGCATACAATGTAGTGGTTAAAGTGAAATGTATTGACAACTGGAATAATTGAATACTTGAAATTAGATGGAGTGTTGAATTCACTAACTTTTTCCTTACACTTGTGAGTTTTGAAGAGGACTTTTACGAACTTATCCGGAAAGACGGAAGAGACGTCGACGCAGCGGTAGCCTTAGCAACAGCGAGTTGAAGCTATCAGAAAAGTGCTCTTTTAAATAAACTCCTGGTGTACTTACAAACTTTAAAATGCCTCGTTTTGTGAGTACAGACCATATATGTACTACTACAGAAGTTGGGTAACAATCCATGCATTATTAGTGGGGTAATTTACGAGATATACACATTGTACCGGACACTCCAATACTAAGCCATTCGGCTGATACCCCTAAACTTGATAAATATTGACCGTCGCTAAAAATGCATCTGAGGGGGTATTTGGCTGGATTATTGGTGGAAATTACCTCAGGGTGAATTTTACTCCGAACCATCACTTTAACCCTCCCAAACACAGATTTGTTTGTAAATGTTTTTTAATCAAGTTGTGTGCAGTTATATGACATCGACCTGTGTGCTGGTAATGATATTTTAAAGGCAAAATTGTACAGTTGTTTTTCGGATCAAGGTAGCAATGAACTCAAAACTATTTAGTGGCATCTAGTGAAACTGACTAAGCAAAAATATAGTATAACATTCATAAGTATGTTTTAATTAATGATAATCCCATGGAAATAAGAATCGTGTTTTCAGTACCTTAGAATGACACCTTTATATCTAGATGGGAGTGGGTCCTCTCCCAGACGGGCTGCCATGTTTCTACAGTAGCCCAGGATGGACAAACTCCAGAGAGAATGTGCTTTGAATTAAATTCAAGAAAAGCGATTTGGGCTAAGAGTTCAAGAAAGGAGGAGGTTGTGTTATCCCCATAGTTAGGAGCCATTGGGATACATTTTTAGTACCATTGTTTGTTGTGCAGGAGCGTAATAATGAGTGATGTTGGATATAAAATGTGCCACACACTGTGGGGTTAATATACAAGTGTCCTAAAAACGTAATCCCGTCTTGGACATCAACTGCTGGCAAGACTTGGCAAGAGTTCCACACATTCACACACGCCGTGAAATGACACTTTAAGTGTCTGAGAAGCTTAACCTTCTCTCAGACACGCCTCAGATAGCCTAGTGAAGATGAGCATGCTTGGTCCTTTTGCCAAAATAGTCAACGTATTTAGAGTCATGGCAAAAACGCCATCCAACATTACTACTATGACTACTATTTTCACTGTCCCTCCAGCTTTAGAAGTGAAAGACAAAAGACAAAACTCACTATGACCCTTTAGTAGCAACAGGTGAGCTTTGTAGCCATTGGCCAAGAGGCTGTGCTATCTGAATTGAAATGATTTGTGTTCATTACCCATGTAAGCTGCCCAGTGAATGGCGCGGCGGTCCTTCTTGTCGAATGCATTGATGTTTGCTCCTCTGGACAGCAGCAGCCTCACCATCTACACAACACACACAGAAACCCAAGACTGACAAATGTAGGAGACAGAGGTGGCTACAAATACAAATCAAATTGTTCTGGACTCATGGATTGTGTAGACCCATGGTTCAAAGCATGAATATAATAAACCTTGGTATTTTATTTGAAACTGGCCACAACAAAAAATATGTCTCCATTGCATTAACTACTGATATGACTGAATATCACTACCAAAAATCGTGAGCAAAAATGACTTCACACTTACAACACACACATCGGTGCGTAGACATCATCATTGTGAGCTCTTTTACGTTGTATTTATTTACTTGCGAGAGCAGTTTATATAGCCTGTGAGGAAAAAACGATTTGTTGACACATGAACTGATGCCCCCATGCACACAAATGCTGTCTTGGCTCTCATGCTTACCAAGTATTTTCCTGCTCGCTCGGTTATTTTTTTCTGCTTGCGTGGTGGTTATCTTTTGAGACTAAGTGGCCAGTGCCAGCCATGGCCATTGAATCTGTAAACATGACTGCTCTAACTTTTAGAAGTTAACACTACATAACTAACACATTTAGAGGTTGATTTCTCTGATTTCCAAGAAATGGCTGTCGAAAGTCCTCATTTAGGGGGCTTTTCCATTTTTATATGGTTTTTATTACGATATACACATTTATGCAATTTCCCTCAGGGATCATTAAAGTATTTCTGTCTGTCTGTATATATACAGTATATAGATGTACAAACACTGCAACAGTGATGATTTATTACTCAATTAGACGATCACTGTCTTACCATTACACTAAATAACTGTTACATTAGCGACAGCTAATGGGTGGAGCCATGACTGGCTCCACCCACTTGGTGTCAAAAACTTGCAACCAGAGAAATACTCTGCACAATGCAGTAATAGTGCTGGAAATAATACTTTTTGTGCACAGATGTGTTAGTTTAGCAGAGTGCAGACATTTCTGCTCGCGATTTTTGGCAGTGATATACCGCCATTTGTAGACAGCACTTATCGAGACAGTCAAGTGTGTAACGGAAGTTGGAAGTTGTGGTTTGTGCATCCCTGATTGCTGTGGCCCTCTGTGTTCTTATCGCTGTTTGGAATTATCATTGTGTGCCCAATATTTCCTCTCTGAAGATGCCAGTGAATATTTGGATACTGGGAAAAATTGGATTGCAACAGGAAAATATGTTTTTGTTTTTCTACTTCCAGAGCCGGGGTTGGAGAAGCCATAGCCTGTTCCTCAGTGAAGCCTCCTCCCGTGCACACTCTTCTGTTGGTCACCGAACATACAGTCTCACTCGAGCGGGCAGGCATTAGTTATTCTTTTGATAAGGTACAGTGAAAGTGAACCTACATTAGATACTATAGTTTGCTCTGCTGCAAGTGTTACACCAACCTCATTGTAAACACACACTATACACAAGGGCTGCCACAAGCACCACTGTTCTGACACTGTCATCAGGAACCTCCTCGCCTCTCACCAGGCACGCTGCCAGAGATCCAGACCAACTCTACTGGTGACACTTGTCACGCACCATCCATCGCTCTACAATCATTTGAAAAGATTAACTTATTTGAAATATTATGTAAATATTTATATTATTAACATTAATAATTTCAGGCTGGAAATTGCAATTTCGGTGCAATTTCCTTGAAACTTTGCACAGCGTACAGTACAGACCAAGCTTCCACTTAGAATGCTCAACAGCTGCTCTATAACTTCCAGCACTGCTCAAAACCTTCATTACCAACCATAACATTAAACACAACACGGCCTAAAATCGGATCTTTCCACATGTGTTGCCCTTTCCACGACACAACGCTACAACATATAACGTTCTCTGGCTTGTCTGGTGTTGGATCCGGTAACATTTTGGTTTGGGAGATAGCTCTTATATAAGGTTTTCAACAGACAGGGTGAATAGTGTCAATAATTAAAATAGAAAGAATAAATTTTAGACATTTATTTTACGTAACGCGACTTCCGGGTTAAACCCCACCCACTTACATTTTTTTTTTTATCCAATACAGATGATGTTGATTGTCAAACATATACACACCCCTAAACTAACTTGGAGCAAGCAAAAAATTAGCCAGTACTGACTGCAGTGGTCCAAGTTGAACTGGAAGGTGAAAGAACACAGCCCGTGCTAACCTAAAGGTGGTAGGTAAACACACACAGGGCCCATGCTAACCTAAAGGTGGTAGGTAAACACACACAGGGCCCATGCTAACCTAAGGGTGGTAGGTAAACACACACAGGGCCCATGCTAACCTAAAGTTGGTAGGTAAACACACACAGGGCCCATGCTAACCTAAGGGTGGTAGGTAAACACACAAGGCCCATGCTAACCTAAGGGTGGTAGGTAAACACACACAGGGCCCGTGCTAACCTAAGGGTGGTAGGTAAACACACACAGGGCCCATGCTAACCTAAGGGTGGTAGGTAAACACACACAGGGCCCATGCTAACCTAAGGGTGGTAGGTAAACACACACAGGGCCCATGCTAACCTAAGGGTGGTAGGTAAACACACACAGGGCCCATGCTAACCTAAGGGTGGTAGGTAAACACACACAGGGCCCATGCTAACCTAAGGGTGGTAGGTAAACACACACAGGGCCCATGCTAACCTAAGGGTGGTAGGTAAACACACACAGGGCCCATGCTAACCTAAGGGTGGTAGGTAAACACACACAGGGCCCATGCTAACCTAAGGGTGGTAGGTAAACACACACAGGGCCCATGCTAACCTAAGGGTGGTAGGTAAACACACACAGGGCCCATGCTAACCTAAGGGTGGTAGGTAAACACACACAGGGCCCATGCTAACCTAAGGGTGGTAGGTAAACACACACAGGGCCCATGCTAACCTAAGGGTGGTAGGTAAACACACACAGGGCCCATGCTAACCTAAGGGTGGTAGGTAAACACACACAGGGCCCATGCTAACCTAAGGGTGGTAGGTAAACACACACAGGGCCCATGCTAACCTAAGGGTGGTAGGTAAACACACACAGGGCCCATGCTAACCTAAGGGTGGTAGGTAAACACACACAGGGCCCATGCTAACCTAAGGGTGGTAGGTAAACACACACAGGGCCCATGCTAACCTAAGGGTGGTAGGTAAACACACACAGGGCCCATGCTAACCTAAGGGTGGTAGGTAAACACACACAGGGCCCATGCTAACCTAAGGGTGGTAGGTAAACACACACAGGGCCCACCTCCAGGTGGCCACTGAAGGCCGCGTGGTGCAGCGCCGTCCGCCCTGCGCGGTCTGAAACGTTCACGTTGCTGAGCAGGGGGACCAGCGCCTCGGCACAGCGGACCGCCTTGTTGGCTGCAGCGATGTGCAGCGGCGTCTGCCAGTTCTTGTCCCGGGCGTTGACGTCCGCTGAGTGTTTCAGCAGCACCTGGACGGCCTCCTGCGGGGACAGACCATGTGTGTCTGGGAAAATGGAACTTCTTGAACCATGAGTAGTACAGGGGTCATGTTTCATTTTTTGTCATGATTGTTAGAATGTAATGCTGCATGTACCTCGCTGCAGGATGCTACGGCCCGGTGCAGAGGAGTCAGCCATTTGTTGTCTTTGGCATTCACTCTTGCTCCTAGAGAACACACGTCTCAGATAATTATGCAAATAAAAGCCAATGGAAAGTAATCATATTTTTATTTCTCTGGGATGGACCGGTTTACATTAGTAAACATTATATTACTCGCATTTTCAAGCATTATTACTTAAAGTAATAATAATTATCTAGATATTGCTTTTCGTCATATTATTCTTCTTCTTATTCTTCGTCACACCAAATCAATGGAAGCTAAAGGACTGAACCTCGAGATGTCATTCAAACTGTATTACAAAGCTCTACTTCCATATGTCTGTGCTGTGTATTTGAAATTTTGCTAAACTTGATCCTTTTTGAGATATTTGCGATTAAAAATGCAAAAAACTCTCAGATAACATTGAGCCTAGCTTTCTAATTGTTAAGTTGGACTCTGCTGACTGCTTTCCTGCTGTCAGCTGGGCGACACAGCTCAGTGCATGTGTTCCACAACCAGAGGGTTGGCGATCCCCACCTCAACTAAACTATTTGAATGATTACAGGTATTCCTATGCACAAGTAATTCCTCGCGTGGAATTACATTTTCTTGTCATTTCTTGTCATTATGTTTATGCTTAGTACACATGCAAAGCATAAAGGTAACGATAATGCTCTGATTGAGAACATATAGTGGTGCTGGACTGCAGTGTCATTATGGATGTAAAACCCTACCTGACAGTATCAGCAGCTCTACGATTTCCGCATCTCCCAGATAAGCAGCAGCATGCAGCGGGGTCCGCTTTTCATTGTCCTGACATGAAAGGAACAACATTATACACTGCATTTAAACATACATCTAAAACAAATGGTCTGAGCTTGACCCAAGAATGCAGGAAATGAACTAAGCAGGTTATGTGTAGAAATAGCAGTACTGTAAATGTAAAAGTAATATGCCATTAATCCTATGCCGTTCAGACATAATCTTCTGGAAATAAGACAACTGTTTCAGACAACCATAGATTGAATCAAATCAAATCTTATATAAATTGAGGGGATGTTAAAAAAGTCAAGTCAATTTGCTTTGATGACCACATGACCAGGTTGGTGGAATTTGGGTACAGTACAGCATGTTAGCGCATCTCTGCTGAACAACAAAGACATACATAATGACATAATGCCTTCAATTTAAGATTAAATACAACAGACGGACAGACCATATTTTCAAAACGAAGTGCTTAGGTGCATGAGTGCATTGTTAGTGGGGAGAATGCAAAGGAGAGTTCAGACTGTGGAGAGTTCAGTGTTGTGGCCTGGGTGTTCAAATCCAAGCCAAAACTGGGTTTGAGAAGCATGTAGGGCTGTAGCTTAAAAGGCAAACTAGACAAATCGATGTTCAGAGAGCACCAATTTGTCAATATTGCTTTATTTTAAATAACCAAATATAACATGATTATAGAGGCTTAAGTTACAGGAATTCCATGCATATTAATCATTATTACAGCAAAACGATCCGGACAATGTTTACTAGTCTTGATTTGTATGCAATTGATTGGCAGATGCGACACAAGGATAGAAATCAACACAACAATAAGTCAAGAACTGTAGTTAGATCCATCACATATTGACTTGCAAACAGAGTTAAAGGTGGGAAGATATCAGATATTCAAACTTAATAAAGCAATCTTAGGCAGTATAGGAATGGAAAAATCTGCTGTGGGTCTAGTGGGGTTGACTGAAAAGCTGAAACAAAGGCATAAGCGGGGCAAAAAGAGGCGATTCCTCAATTCCGAAAAAGCCTTTTCCAAAAATTGCAAAACACACCCCCACCAGTGGGGGGGGGGGGGGTAATCTACTTCATGATGACCAAGGAGTGACACAATAAAAGAAAAACAATGGCCAAAGGAAATTACAGCAGTCCAAACTAAATGAATCCCAATTGATTACATGTTTTTAAATTTTCTAATCAATTTGGATAAAAGCAGGCAAAACATAGAAACAGCTGCAAGATAGAAGGAAGGAAGATTATGATAAGACAAGATTACCTGTGTATTTACATCTTCTTTCTTGAATATGAGGGAGCGTACTTCATCTGGGTCCACATTGAAAATAGCTTTCAGCAAAGCAGGCTGCAAATGAAAAAAATACAATGTTAGAAGATTTATCAGTCAACACATCAGATAAAAAAAATTATATTGCTAGACTGAAACAATAGAATAGAATATTATTTAGCAAATGCATTATTATTTGTACGAGTATACTTATGTATTTGTTTAACCATGTGCACTGCAAAATAATCTAATCCATCTATCCACATACAACAATTCTAGAGGGAAGAGTGCAACATTTATTCACTGAACTTAAGTCAATTGCTTTTTCCCCTGCAGCTTTGTTAATATGAAAAATGGAGGGGCCTATTTATCCATATAGAAGGGTTTCCCATGTATTAGGTTATAGCAGCACAGAGCAACAACTGAACCTAGGTCTCAATATGTTCTTCTTCCCCTCCATACGGAAACGGGAGAGCATCCACTGACATTCTAGACCAAACCATGTGATGAGCCAACGGAGCCAAGCACTCGGCCATGGCAAATCCTTACGCTATTTATGTTGAACCATTTACTGTAAAGCAAAAGGACTTCCAGGGAGTATGATAACAGTATTTTTCCCAAGGCTGAGAAGGGGAAATATTTCATGTTTAGTTACTAAGGTTAGAGAGGGGTGAGTTAAATATTGGAGACATAATATTACTATGATTTAATTGAATAATTAATAGAATCTAAATTAAACCAAACCTTCAGATAGAAAAATCTGTTCAGTGGATTGAAGTGTGCATTGACGGTCTAGCACCAGTCATTGGCACCTTTGTTGATGGTTTGGAAACTGAGAAAACCGATTAGTCCCAATATAAATAAACACACACAGGATTGTCAAATGTATTTTGGGCTTTATATATATATATATGACTCATTATGGTTCACATATTTCTGATGACACACCCAAATATTTCTTGTTGTGAATGTAGCAGAAATTCCCAAATGTTTTAAAAAGTATTTGTTATGGTCATCAAAAACACATTTGGATATGGTTACATATATGGTTACAGGGTTAGAGCTAGACTTCTCTGCATAGACTCCACCCTCTCCACCACTGTTTTTACCTCACTATGTTAGCCCTTATACACAGCCCCCCCCTGCGTCCCTCCCCCAGCCTGGACTAGATTCACTGTATCCATATTTATCCTGCTTATGTTGTATGTGTATGTTGGTTTGTTACGTGTGATGTCTATATCTTTTAAATAGTTGGATCCTGAATTTACCCTAGGGGATCAATAAAGTTTTTTTATCTATCTATCCGTCAGTGTGCATTCATTAGTAATTGAGACTGATCTGACTCCATTGTTGTTATACAATCGATAAACAACCAGGTACCACTTTAAAAAAAAGAAAACTTGAGACTGGGAATGTTTGTCTCACATGCAACCACTAGTAATTTCCTTGACTATCATGTCATGCTTGCCCCATTCAATACTAGCCCATCCTGATCACGTCATCTCATATTCTGTGTAAAGGGGCATTTAGCGGACGCTTTTGTCCAAAGTGAATTACAATCAGTATATTTGCAGTTCGACATGTGGACAGTTGGAGGAGGGGGATCAAGGGGATCGAACCACCGACCCTGCGGTTAGTGGATGACCCGCTCTTTCCATCCGCTCTATCCAGTGAGCTACTGCCACCCTGTATAAATACATAGATCAGTATGGACCTCTGCCCCAACCTCGATTTCAGTGAGCAGGAGTACTTGCCTTGCAGACAAACACCTTCAGCTAATCAGTGTAACAAAATGTATGACACCATGGCGGTGCGCTGTGTGCAAACGTTTGTCCGCTGAGATACTCTAGAGATACTCTAGTCTAGTCTAGTCTAACGTACTCTTGTTCTTGTTCCGTTTTTGCTTCAGAAGATGTGATTGCTGTTTTGCCAGTGGTGGTTGTATTTTACATCATCAACGATAAAACAGTCCCTGTTTGGCCCTGATTATAATGTCATTTCAAATGACGTGGGCCGCCCGAGGTCCCAACTGATCTGTGTAGTGAAACAGAATGTGAGGTTGCGTGATAAGGATAGTCTCTGCAAAGATCCAAATTGAATGGGTGTCGCAGACTAACTAGACAGGTTCAACCATGGATGTACTTGGAGCTCTGTATTTCAAATGATAGCCAGAAGGATAATATTGCTTGCATCTAACTTGCAAATACACAATTAACAATGGTTGATGTTGTACTTGTTGTAGTTGTGAAGGCTGAAAACTGGAGCACCGTTGCGCCAAGGTATAAGAGTTAGTCTGGTGGGTTGAAAGGCAGATGAACCCTGGTGGTACTACATCTGATCACCTCCATATCCAAACTCTTTCATTTTCTCTTACTAGGCTCGCTTAATTGCACACTGTGCAAACATCTGTTATGAATGCTTCTTTTTGATTGATTTTTTCTTTCTTTTGTCCGTTAGCTTAGATAGGGGCCTCATTCTGTTGGAATGAGGCCCTGCAAAGCCCATTGAGAATGTCAATAAAGGGTTTATATAAATAAACGTGGCTTGACTCAGTTAGGCAGTTTCTGCTGGTTAGGCGACATCCAACAGGTTACTTTGAACAATGCTCTTGCTCTAGACATCTGGTAATATTCAGCCGTACTTGTATTTCAAGGCGATATCAATTCATTGTTTCACAGATGAAGGTGACTTTATGGATCCCAGACAAAATTATTTAATACACCAAGATGATGCTCAAAATTACCACATTCCCAAAAACTAAGATCACCTAAGACAATACTTATAAATGTTCATCTCATGTTGTCTTTACAAAGGTGCCCCATTCAGATGCATTTTTATAAATATCATACATTCCTAAATGCATTGTAGCTATGACAGTTTAAAAGGCCATAGTTGCATTAATTGTTTATCAATCAGCTCAAATGTATGACCAATAATCTGTCTTTAGGCAGCATCACTCAAATTGCTGTCCACAACAATAAATGAATGAATGCTACACAATGTGTACAGTAGGCCTATATGTTGACTACCCCTTTCTCTCAGTAGGCAGTAGCATTTGAAAGCTTGGAATCCCATCCAGGCACAAACCCATAAAGACAAGATTAAGTTGTCATAAAATGCAACCATTGCGTCCCAGAAATAAGCTATTTAGCTGCTTTGATTTCTTTCTCTAGAGTTAACATAATTTTTAAACTGTTGGCCATTTGAAACGGCTCTAAAAGTATACGCAATCAATTTAGTATACCTAAACTGATTGTATAGATCTGTAAATATCAATCACCTACCTCACTCCACATAAAGGTTTTGCAAATGTGTTGCAATTAAACAATGGTATGTTAGAAGTACAGTTAGCTAGAAATGCAGAAGACATGCAAGGATCGTATGAAGCTATAAATATTGACATGTCCTTGTTCAACAGGATGAAAAAGTAAGCAACGTTTTGATCATTTCTGTTTGCGGAAAGAACTGAGATTTAACAATAAACGGTGTCATTTTTCCAAAGCTCGGTGCAACACAACTGTGTCGTAACGTTACTGCCAGGACGACCGTCAAATGCGTACTTTTTTATCTTGGTTGTGGCCCATATTTACAGAGAATGTGAATAGGCCAATGTGTACGGTACAAGCGAGTTTACAATCGACACTTGTTTCAAAGTATCTATATTCAGTCAATACATGTGAGATACAAATAGTTAATATTCTAGTTGAAAACTCATGTACATCAGTGTTGGATATTTGCAGTGCCTCAAGAAGAACGTCGGAGCACCTCATACAATCCTGTCTGGTTAATACCATCACCATGGCGACCGCTCTCTGGCACCTCGCCTCGCCTGAGTCCAGGCACACCGTCATTCACGTACACATCCACGCCAACGACAAGCACACGCGGTACGAAAATGACAGTCGCGGGCTTAACAACGTGCACTTGCACGCACTACACGCGTAACGCTATTTTTGATTGATGTGTCGAATGCTTATACACGTCCTTGTCAGATTGTAACTAAAAATACTTTCATTTTCAAATAATCGCCCACAAACCCAAATAATTATAATTAAGAGATTCCACCAGGCACAGTTCACATCAAGGAGAAGAAAAGTAGTCTATGCATAGCAACAGTTTAGCCACTGCATTCCATTAATTATAAATAAACAGTTAAAAATCCAGCGAGGGTAAAGCAATGCATAAACATGCTGACTATTTTATGCTTAACCCATACTGATATTACACAGATACTAATTGAAACAGCTTGTCACAAATAAGATCCATCAAATAAGCAAAAGATATGAAATCGCCATGTCGCCATAAACTGCGGCAATGACACAATAACATTCAAAAGTACCAATCTACATATGCGTAAGCGCGACGGTCATTCGTAAAACAATGTCAGTATCCTTGGAAGATTGTCATTATTAGCAGAATTCTGATCGGCATTTGGAGACAGCTAGTTAGCATTTATTACATCGTTTTTTGTGTAAACACATAGGACACTTTCTCACACAGAAGTTTTCCAAAAGAAAGCTCTCTGTCGTCGCTCACGAGCAGTGGAAATACTGGAAACCAACATAAAACATTAGCATTGCTTTGGTTAGCTGACGACAATTACTAGAATTTAACCAATCCCATTAAGCATGGTTTTTGGATGATAAAATTGGTCCAGATTAACATCAAACATGGGGAGTGTGTTACTTCGCTCTTTACGACTATGGCTACAATATATGAACACGATATAAGTTCCTACATTATCTTCTGTCTGAAGGAATAGTCAGATAGTTGTGCTATATTTCGTCGGCGACGCTGAAATTAAGGTGAGCCAACCAGCGATAGCTGAAATGTAGCTTTGACAAAGTGGTAACTTACCTGGTCTCGAATTTTGAGAACCACCATATTTTAAAAGTCGTAATTGTTCTCAGGCAGAATCATATGCGTGTCTTATTTGTCCTGATAATAGCTGTGTTTTAACTGAACAAACCGGTGGGTTTGTTGATAGTTACAATGAGGCCTAGCGTGCCGTTAGCTTAGCTATCTTGCTAGCTTCCTGGGGCGATGGCATGAAGCAAAGGATCAGCGGAAACTCCATAACATTACCGCCATCATAGTCCACCTCAGATAGACATGCAATTCAAATGGTCAGATGGTCTCAAGAATCGAGTAACAACGCTAGTGGTTGGCTGCTGGTTGACCAACCACTTCCACTTGCAGACCCATCATAACTATACTGCGGCACCCCTTTATTTACAGTAATATACAACTTGTTATTATTTATATTATTGTATTATTATTATTTTTATTATTTTACATTAAAAACTTGAATGACCCGGAGCTTAAAAACAAATGCAATTCAGTAACAGTAATTACCCTTCTCCCCTCTCCAATGTGAACATTTATTCATACGTTGGCTATCATCGGCTTCTCTTTTGACTTGAGAGAAGGTCTATTTCTAGAACTGTGGGAGATGAAAGGTATCAGTCACAACCTTACGTATAACCATACTATTTCATGAGATAAAGTAACGCCGTTTTTGTTGATCTTCAGCCAAGATGCTCAGCTGATACAATATTCTGGATGACATTGACATTGTTATTTTCATGGTTATTCTAATAATAATGAAATAAAAATGGATGTAGGAAAGGTATATTTGAATTTCATTTAATTGGATATACATTCGCCTGGCGGACAACCAACAAGTTATACTGTGGAACTTTGTATTCATCATTTGCACTTAAACGCCGTTTGTCTTCATGTGATTCATTGTTATATAATACTGCCCTCTACTGGCCCATTATTTGATTTCACAAATGTATTATTGTCGTTGTAATAGCAATTATTGGGTCACAAAACGACTTATGTTTTCCAAGATTACCATGGAAATAATGTGTGTTATGTCGTCCCATACAAATTCAACATCACTTTGTAGACACAATTATATAACATCTTACAGTATTAATAAGTGGTTATAAATAATAATAATAATAATAACAACAATAACGATAATAATAATAATAATAATAATAATAATAATAATAATAATAATAATAATAGTTGTTTTTATTAAACTATTATAGCTCAGATTTGAGCACAAGGACCTTCAGCAATTCAAACAATGTTCCCAACAGCTTGTGAAACAGGGAAGTGTACACCTGAGCTGTGAGATTCCAAAGGTTACAGAGCATTTAAGGGAGGAAATATTGCCAGTGTTGTAACACCGTTATTATGAGGCGTTATAATACTAAACAGCAATTCAGGACCTTCATCAAATGTACTTTCTGGTGAGGAAATAACAGAGAACTATCACTATTAGCCCCCAATGAATGTCTACTGGTTTATTAAACAATGCAAGTGAAGAATGAGATATACTAGTGTCACCTTTCATTCTCATGTCTTGGATGGTTCCTTGCAGGAGGTCAATCCCCCCTGGATCCACCCTCCCCACAGGCATCAGTAACCCCAACTGGAATGCTCACTCAGCAGGGAACCAGCGCTGGATGGGTATGGGAGCTTCCTCTATCCAAATTGGGGATACAGGGGGGAGGAGAAATTAGTGAATGGGAGTAATGTAGAAAACAGAGGGGCAATTCACCTCCCCCTCCCACCCACACCTTGTTCCCCAGCAGTCTGGTCCCAGTGCCCTGACACCCTCCTCCTCCTTCATCAGACAGGGATCCCATGCATACAGGCCTCTCCAATCCAATATGTGATATAAGATGGAGCTGAGAACTAGAAGTATTGTACTTAGGGTCCAGGTGCCAGCTGTGCTCACATACAAAGCACAGAGTGAGACAGCTAGAGATAGAGAGATAGAGCTGGGCTCATGTAGCAGATGCACTGATGTTGGGCTTGTGGCACTTCTGTCTCTCAAACCCACAGAATGAGAGATGGCAAACAGCTGGACATTCGGCAGTCCGGTTCCTTATTGTCAAATTTTAACCTCAGTGGGAATTTTTTGGGGATTTGCTAAACTATACATTTTTGGAAAGGTTATGGTATAAGGAGTCCGAAAATCAATGTTTGTATTTGCCCAGATGTCTATGTGACGGCCATATTGAATTTAAAAAAATGGCCGACCTAAAACTTACAATTTTAATTTCTCTGCTTCTGATTGAATAAGCTTGAGCGTTGATTTTAACTGCTAAATTCACATTATCAGGGTTAGGGAATCCAATGGTGCTAGTTACACTTCACCATATTAACCCTTCAATGCATGAGTAGGAAAAAAATTACACTGCGTGGTTGTTTTCTGGCAATATCTTTGTAATGAAAAGTTATGATTGATTAGAATGATTACAAAGATCCTATCATTTATATCGGCAACTTGGAATGCTGACCTGGAACTCCATCTACAAGCTGGAGAGGCACTGAGCAAGCTGTTCTTTGCCACGGTCCGCATCAAGTACAAGCGGCTCTGGCCAAGATACATCGCAGACATGCATGACTTGAGAACCAATCACCCTGAGACATGGGAGGAACTACGAACAGAAAATATATCAGTCACAAAGAATGTCATTCCCTTTATGTATGTCTGTTGGGGCAGACCAGGGATGCAAACACCTAAACAAGCTAATGAAGATTAGCTCTGGCATCATTGCTGTCTCCAACAATGCCAATGCCAGACAGAGATTTTTTAATGGTCGCACCTAAACTTTCTCCTCTCGCGAAAGAGTTCAAGAGTCAGTTTGACATGGAAGCTGACAGAATCACAGAACATCATGAGCTTGGGCTAAGTGCAGTCAAGAGGGCACATGACACAATTGACAACATCAAGGCAGCCATACTCAGCCATGGAAACCCCTTTACCACTGAAGGTGACAAACTGCACAAGGTGATCACACAAGCCTACAACCCAGATGAGTATGTACAACAGATCTTGAATGCTGATGTCACTAGCCAGAAGTTGTTTGAAGACTATGTATCAGAGCGTATTAATGGAGATGTCAGCCTCTGGGCCCCTGTGAAGAAAGAGAACAACAAGATGTTCCTGTCTGGGAACACGAAGATTACACAGAAACAATACTGTGGATCTGAAGGAGACCAAGGACCTGTTTGCAAGGCTGATGGTACTTGCCAGGTCAAACCGAGACATCAACTACAAAGAGGCCATAGGAAACTGAATTCACTCTGACACCAAGGGAACTGTTAGCTCCTGATGGAAAAATTCTGCCATGCGATGACAAGTCAAAGTTAATCCATCTACTTGGGAAGCTGACAAAAGAAGACATGCCCCATGAAGACCATCAGCCGCCTCAAATTTGAAGTTCTACTCACAAAGATGCAGTAGATACAGGAACTCAAGACCTCACATCAACCCAGCCGGAAGATAACACTGGTGGACAAAACAGCGACTGTATCGACAGCCACTCAGTCAAGGATCTGAGTTGGTGCTTCAATAACAGACTGACAAGAAATTATGATGAAATCATCCTCGTGTTTGATACATATAGGGCAGATTCTCTGAAAAGTGCAACTAGAGATAAAAGAAGACAAGGACAAGCTTCTATTCAGTATCAAGTCAGAGATGACACCAACATCAAGCACATCCCATTGAGCAGATTCCTCTCCCATGACAAGACTAAGAGTGATCTGACTGAAAATCTTGCTAAAGAAATTCTGGAGTACAACCAGGGATCCTCCAAGCTGATCATGACATCTGCTTCTGGGCTCACTAGGAGCAACAAAGACCTTGTCTTTGAGGAAAACAACCACAAAGAAGTAGACACACTGCTGATCAACCAGGCTGCGCTGGCTTCACAGCGAAACCCACATGATGCACAGATTGTTGTGTCAGATTGTTAAAGAACACGCCCATTCCTATGGCCTCTGGTGTTGTGCAGATTGAACCACTGTGGCGACCTCTAGGTAAAGAAAGAGCAAAGGCTTTGCCAGCCTTTCATGCATTTACTGGGGCTGACAACACAGGAAGGTTCTCCCGCATAGGCAAGGCAACCTGGCTGCAGGTCTAACCTCAAAGCAGATGAATATGTTGTCAAAGCTCTGCAGATGCTTTTGGATGAAGCAGATGTGACCGAAGGAATGCTGTCAGCCCTGGAATCCTTTGTATGTGTAGCTTACTCACCCAAGGGGATCATCATCAAGGTAATCCCTCAACTGCAATGGTATCTCTTCTGCAAACATAGGGCAGAAAGTGACAAGCTCCCTCCAACTCTTGGAGCTCTGAAGCAGCACATCTTGAGAGTCCATGTCCAAACAACAGTATGGGCACAGGCAGCCATTGCTCTGCAGGATCCACAGCTGGATCCTCTGCTAAATGGATACTACCAACACTTGGGTGGCATGCTCAAACCAGTGACCACACAGGTCCTCCCAGCCCCAAACGCAATCCTTGAGTTGGTTCAATGCAAGTGTAAATCTGACGGCTCTTCTGCGAGGTGCTCCTGCAGAGCTAAGGCCTTAGCCTGTTTTGACATGTGTCAGTGCAGCAGCCAGTGCCAGAACAATGACGATTCCCAAGCTGTGATATATGAAAGCGATGATGATTATTAAGATGATGTATAGAAACGGTGTAATTAAAAAGATTGTCTAATCATACTGTGGTCTAGATGTGCACGTCGACATCCAACTTCTAAGTTTTATGTTAGATAATTTTTAAACTCTTCAATAAAATGAGTTATCTGACCAACTGCTTGTGATGTGTTTAGTTTGTTTTAGTCATATTGTGGATGTATTTCAATGGGATGATTAAAAAAAACATGGTTTTGGAGGAACATGGAATATTAAATCGGAACAAAAAAACAACCACACCGGGTCATTTTTGACCTGGGGTGGTTGTTTGGGTTAATTTGGTAAAGTCGTGAAGCTTTGTAACTAGCACAATTGGATTCACTGACCCTGAAAATGTGGGTTTAGCAGTTAAAATCAACACTTCAGCTTATTCAGAAGCCGAGATATTATTATTTAATGTTTTACATCGGCCATTTTTTAAATTCAATATGGCCGCCACATAGACATCTGTGTGAATGCAAACATTGATTTTCTGACTCCTTATACTATAACCTTTCCAAAAATGTATAGTTTAGCAAATCCCCCAAAAATTCCCACAAAAACAATTGAACCGGACTAACAGTTCGGGTCCCAGGATGAGAGCAGTGTCACTTGCCGGGTTAGTGTCAGCTGTTCAGCGGATAGTGGCTGGTTAGTGTCAGCTGTTCAGCGGATAGTGGCTGGTTAGTGTCAGCTGTTCAGCGGATAGTGGCTGGTTAGTGTCAGCTGTTCAGTGGATAGTGGCTGGTTAGTGTCAGCTGTTCAGTGGATAGTGGCTGGTTAGTGTCAGCTGTTCAGCGGATAGTGGCTGGTTAGTGTCAGCTGTTCAGTGGATAGTGGCTGGTTAGTGTCAGCTGTTCAGTGGATGGTGGCTGGTTAGTGTCAGCTGTTCAGTGGATGGTGGCTGGCAAAACATGGGCCATAACACTGGGGGAATTGTGAATAAGCTACAGACCAAGGTCATGATTTGCACCCAAGGCTGTGATGTGTATTACTGTAATGCTTAACCCCTCTATTCTGCCACTTATTTGATTGATTGATTTGATTTGTTATTATTTCATTGTTTTATTGTTTATTCTTTTTTTAAATGCACTTATTTATTTTTAATTTTATTATACAAAGTTGAGATCACCAGAGCTACTAGAATTTCACTGCTAGTAATGATGTACGTGATGATGTGATGTGACAATAAAAGAAAACTTGAAAACTTAAAACCCTTGTGAAAGATAAGCATCCCTTCACATTCAGTAAATCATATTACATTTTTGGTTGTCGATTCAAGAGAGACCACCATTCGATGTCAACATGTCAAAAAATCGGAACTCTACATAATGTTTTGCTCCATTAAACACAGAAACTGGTGAAAAAACATGCAACATGTAGCTTTGTTCTTTTTTATGAAAATACATTTGTCATTTGCACCAAAAACAGTAACTAGAGTGAGACAAGCAAGAATGCTTTGAATACAAATGTGAGATGCGGGACAGCTATAGAATGATGACAATGACAAATCATCATATAATGAGTGCTAATCACTCAAGGCCCTGCTGCTGAGGAGACTACAGCATCCTGCGTCCTCTGGCCTCCCATGACCACGTCTTGTAACCAGAACAGTGGGAGAATGTCTCAGTCAGTAGGCAGATGGCTTCTTTTTCCTGATAGGGTGGCATAGCTTAGTGGGTAGAGCGCGTTGTCCACTAACTGGAGAGTTGGCGGTTCGATCCCCACCTCCAACGGTCCACATGCCAAACCCCACAAACGTATGACAAATGAACTGATTGCTGCTAAATGCCCTAAATGTAAACGTAAATGTAAATGATAATCTTTGAAGCATGCTCATGGTAATTAAGAAATACAGTTATTATCAAAGTGACAAGTCCTACTTTTGATATATGTCAAACTCACTGAATGTTACATGTATTTCCATGTAAAGAGAGTTGTCACTCTGAACAAAAGCCTCTGCTAAATGCCCCTTTACCCTGTAGAGAATTTCATTATTATTATTATTATTATTATTATTATTATTATTATTATTATTATTATTATTAATAATAATAATAATAATAATAATAATAATAATAATAATAATACCAACATTTAATAAACATTTCACACAAATCTGCCATTTCTCATGCATTTGTTGCAAAAGTGCACAGTGTGCATTATCTAATTATGGTTTAACCAATTATTTTAGAATAGGTTTCAAATGAACAAAAGATGGCACTGTTTCCATTTTTGTATACACTTGTTGTTGTCCTGCATAGCCTGACCAGAGGGGGTTGACTTTATGTTCTGCTTAGTGTTGGCTCTCCCCCATACTACAACTGTTTCCAACTATCTCTAACATGATGCTTCCCTTGTTGACTATTTCCAATGGAGGCTATTGAAATGTAGTTATATAGGTTTCAAATATGACTGCCAGGATAACAAAGTATCTCATCAATCAAATATATTTGACTGATTGGGCAATAAATGAGTCATTAGATTTTTCAGTGAGTCAGTAAGTGAGATATAACTCTATGTCCAAGTGTCTTGTTCATCTTTGTGCATTGTTCATTAGTGCTCAGCTTCCATGAGGAGGACACAGCCGCTGTTCGTGTCAGACAGACAGACAGACAGACATCATTAAAGTATATCTGTCTGTCTGTCTGTCTGTCTGACACGAACAGCGGCTGTCTGGTATGCTATGCTAATGGTACTCTTTGTGAATGAAAGGCAAATTGTTCAGTGTATTTGTTAGTAATATATTTTTTCACATACGTTGGTCACTGTGAGGGACAGTGGCAAAAAAACGAGTTGGAAAGAAGTGTGTGTGTGTGTGTGTGTGTGTGTGTGTGTGTGTGTGTGTGTGTGTGTGTGCGCGCGCGCGCACAAGCATATGGTGCACACACCTGCTGCAGTGAAAGCTCTTTGAGGTAAAAATGTGAAATGCTGATGTACGGATTTGTATCATCAGGATAATTCATATTAGCTAAGTGGCTAATATGCTGATAGGAACATAATAGAAAATCTGTCCCCACAAAATACAATGCAAAGATTTTCTGAGACCCTTTTGAGACACTTTGAGCCCATTAAAGGGTAATCAGGATTTCTATCTGGATGTAGAGCATCTGACGACAGCAATTGTTGGCTTGATCTTCCACATAGGGCTTAGTGAAGACTGTTGCTATGTCTCCCAGCACCTTGACTCTCGTGATAGCATTGGTGCTTTCAATGTCTATTTATAGTTCTCTCGTCATAGCCGCTTCGCAGCCATGCACTGGTTGCATCTGCACTCTGTCCCATCCTAAAAACAGCAGTGTGCCCGCCAAACCCAAGCACTGTCTTAACAATACAGATAAAATGAGATGTTTTCCATTGCATGCTTCATCAAATGATCAATGGGTTCATTTACATGTATTAAAGACCTCAATCAAATGTTAGATGTGGGTGGTAAAGCTTTGTGGACTGATTATGACCCCAAGGTGAACAAGTGATGACAAGCAAAATAAAACAACAGCTTTCACTAGTCCTGCAGTTTAGCTTCCACCACTATAATGGCCAGAATATTGCTGTGATATTATATTGCTATGAGCAATCATTGGACATTTGCCGCATAGATAATATGCACCAAATGTATTATATTAGATAATATATTATATTATTGTGTTATATTAGCCCTCCAAGTTCACTTTTTAAGAATTTCAAAATGTGTGAATGATGTTGTTTCGGCTGAACATGTAACTAAACACAAATGCATATGGCCATATAGACATAATGTCCACATGGACATGTGATAACATATTTAATATCAAATGCATAATTAATCTATTCACTAAATCACTTTAGTTTTTTTAAGCAAAGAGAAAATGTTTGCTGACATCACTTAACATACAAGAAATACCGGTGATTTTGCCACTGTAGTTTTTTCCAGGTTGTCAGAGGGTAAGATTGTTTCAGTCTTCTGAGTAAGATAACAATGCTAGTAACACAAATGGCAGCACTGCCTTTGTGCAACGGTGTTAACATGTAAATCTTCTCAATCAACTGACCCTGGCCTTCTTTGTCTCTCCACTTCAGACTGCTTATGAAATAGGTTTTTGCACTCACTTGTTCCTAGCAGGTTGAAACTCACAGATGTCCACAGCGGTCAGATGGCTTGAGGGTGCAGGGGCCATCTGAGTGTTGTCAGGGTGAGAAGTCACTGGAACAGCCTTTCAGTACACTTCCTGACACATAATACAATAGTATCCAACATACACACAGTGCTAATTAGACAAAATGTTTTTTTGACAGAATTGGTGGCAGAATCTGCAGCCATGTGTGAATTATAGAGAGTGGTAACCCAGAATGTTCAGCCTCTCATGAGCAGCCATCAACAAAGAGTGCTGATTATGGACTACTCATTTTCCACAAACCAGTAGGGCCTGAAATCTAAACCATACACTAAGAAGACATTGGGATTACAGAGAAAAGACTGTCAAAAGTATTTCTAGCCAAAGTCCCAGAACGCAATCTGAAACAGAAAATTAGTAATTAAGAAAACTGCTCTTACTCTATCTGGAATAAATGTGATTTCCAGATCAACAATTGAAGTCTTATTATATGTAGTTATATATTGTACATTCGGTATCTGCATTACTGCTGTATGTATTGGAACAATTAACTTTACGTTTCTACACTGTGGCAGTTAGAAAAATCCTTTATTTATGCATATGGGTTGTCCGAAAGGCTATTATTAGCATTGGCTGTAAGTGTTTTTGTGCTCCACATAAAGATCAATCCTTAACATGGCACAAGGTAGCCTGGCAACAGTCTAGCCTGGCAATTTTTCCCTCTGTTTGGTTATGAATGGTTATGAATCTGAATAGTTTTCCATCTAAATGGCACTGAAGTACCGTGCAGCCCTTCGAGACAGTGTAGGGAGCCGTGGTGGCCAGACGACTATATTTGGCCACTGTGTTCTGGGGGTGAAGAAGTGTGTTCTCATCTGGAATTGTCTTTTGTGAGGGAATGTGAGGGAAACATAGTTTGGGTCTTCAGTCATTGAGCTGTGGAGTTGACAATGGGGAGTGGGATATGTTTATAAGGTTATCTTGTTGAAATGTTCTCTTTACAGCATCTAACATTAGTGCTGGATAACAGACTTCAGGTTTTATAGCTCTGAAGGCTCACAGTTCCATTGTATTGACACTGGAACTGTGACAATTGAACTGAACATAAATACAGCACATTCATGAGGCATAATTTAGCAAATGCATTCATTTTGACTAAATAATGGTCCGCATAGCCTCCGTCTGGGCTTTCTTTTTGGATGAGCTATTTTAGCCAGCATTCTGGTGGTATTAACACGTTAATTACCTCCAACATGCTGGGGCACTTTGTCCACATGTAGTCCAATCACTGATTCAAACACACTAATCACAACTCTTTTGTTCTCCTCTGGAACGTGAAAGTTTGTCTTTATAGTTGACACCAATAGATTTGACATACTTGACACAGATAATTTCTTTGGGTATATACAGTACATGTACATTAATGTGTATTTAGTAAAGCAGTAATGTGGGCTGCTTGGTCCTGGGTTCTGGGTATCAGTGTGTGTGTGTGTGTGTGTTTGGGTGTCTATGTATGTAGGAGTGTGTGTGTGCGTGCATGTGTGTGTTTAAGTGTGTGTCATATAAAACAAGCTATCTGGGGTGTGATGTAATCACCTTTACTCACCCTGCTGCTTGGTGCTGCAGTGCAGCACAGTAACGGAGCCTTGCCGTACAGCCCACACCATGCAGACCATCTATGTGCCCTTGTGCCACACAACTATTCAGTGTTTTTTTCTTTACTTATGCACTTCAGTCATCTGCGTTGAGGTAGTATGGGGACATTTCTTAATTGCATTTATATTTTGGGGAAAAATATTAATCCAATTTAGAGAGTATGGACCAGGGAGTACTGTTGGCTGTTTAATGGATTGAATTCTATTCATGAAATGTATCCCATGTCCTTCTTTATTTGTTTTGAAGATGAACAATATGATTGTACTTCATTAATGCAGTACAATCTACTGTTGCACAAGATTGTACATTATTACAATTACAATAATTACATTATAGGGGTCTGAAGTAATCTTGCTTCCATAACAACATGTACATAGGCGAAGATCGTATAATCCTCATATCATCTTGTGTTGAGTGTTGAAATGGTCTTTGAGGAACTTTGGGTAACACTTTATAATGATATGTCATTTATAAGCCTTTAATTCATGTTGAACTATCATGAAGAAAACATTAACCTGATACTAAAGTGTTGTAGATAAATCACCCTACCTGGGTGGGCAGTCCCACTCGTGATGTCACTAGAGGAATGTCAGGAATGACATTGTTGTAATGATGTATTTATGCATGGTTCATTAGATAGGGACAGATACACGCTGACACATAGACACACTGACAACAGCTGTAGTGCTTATAGCACAGGCTAATTTGCAACACCCATAGATGGGCTTTTGTGAAAAAAAAATAGATATCCTAAGTGCAACAAGATACAATAAACCACCGTACACACATCTAAATAATAGCTCATAAATCACAGCTCATAGATCTGCAGACAACTAGAATTGAAAACAGGTTTGTCGCTGAGTTAACCATTTTTAACCATCTCTTTGCAGCAAATTTGCAGCAAATTTGTTTCTGGGCCTTGTCTCTTTCAAAGAAAAAGCTGTCTGATAAACAAAATTAAACTTTAACGTCACCACTTGAAGCTGCTCTGGTGGAACTGCTCTGTAGGTTCTCAGTGTATTGACAGAGAGGCTGAGGAGCTGTTCTGGTGGATCTGCTCTGTAGGTTCTCAGTGTATTGACAGAGAGGCTGAGGAGCTGCTCTGGTGGAACTGCTCTGTAGGTTCTCAGTGTATTGACAGAGAGGATGAGGAGCTGCTCTGGTGGATCTGCTCTGTAGGTTCTCAGTGTATTGACAGAGAGGCTGAGGAGCTGCTCTGGTGGAACTGCTCTGTAGGTTCTCAGTGTATTGACAGAGAGGATGAGGAGCTGCTCTGGTGGATCTGCTCTGTAGGTTCTCAGTGTATTGACAGAGAGGCTGAGGAGCTGCTCTGGTGGAACTGCTCTGTAGGTTCTCAGTGTATTGACAGAGAGGATGAGGAGCAGGTCCATCTAAACCTGTAAACACAAGCTTTACCTTGTGGAAATGAAAATAGTTTGCAAAACGGATTTACTCAAAATGCGGCTATGATGTTACCTAATTTTCTTTTTATCCAAGATTGTTGTTGCTCAATTGTAAAGGCACTTCATGGATTTAATTCCTAACTGGTTGACCTAGGACCAGGTAGTTAAACCATAGGACAGATGTTAAAGTATCATTGCATTCATTGAGAACAGCAAGGCACATTTAAATGCCAGACAATTTATTTTCATCTTAAAACAACTATGGTTAGCCTTATTTGTTTAATCTTTTCAGCATGGCTTTTTAAATTTAGCTGAGAATGTAAAAGTATCCCTTATTACTAATGGCTAATCCACTTCACTCCTGGTGGTAAAATAGGGCTTTAACATATCACTTATTAATCATCTAAACATTTATATGAATGTTTTTTGATAATGTTTTGTTGATGTTCATCATTCACTAAAGGCTTATAAGTGACTCATGAATTAATGAATTGAGTCAATCATAATGTGTCATTTATTTTATTACTTTCTATAGAAGTGACTAATGCACTTTGTCTGCTCTTTCCGTCCGTGAGCCCATTGGCCATGTTCCATAGAGCAGTCCTCTCATGCTTAATGAACAACGAACAGCCTGGTAACATCGCTGGTAGGACCCGGAGTCCTTCCTTTTGTCCTGTCTTGTCAGGACCCTGGACAGCACACCTCCATGTCTCCATGTCTGTCCCTTTGGTTGTTCACCTGGGAGACAGCGCGTCTCCTGGCTGGTTCCCTGCATGGCTGTGAGTAATGGAACCCACCACCCAAACCTTTGTCCCCACCTGGTGTGAAATGTACACAACTAATGAGTGCAGGAATTACACAGGGATTGGCCACATTGTCTGGAGATCCAAAAACAAGGGCTGCATTGTAAAGCACCCTGGGTTCAACAGCACTGGAACATCCTGGAGATTCTTACACACGGTTGTTATTGTTGTTTTCATTTTATGTATTGGTGTGCCCAACTGGCTATTTTAGATAATGATATTCCTCCAAACCTACAAAAAAATATTAAAACTATCAATAATATAATGAGCGTTTTGTAACATACAAGATATTAGTTACTAATTTTGCTTTATTGTAAACTGATGAAACTGAAAATGTGTCAGAAAAAGACAAAGGTTTCATTATTGGGCTTCAAAGTATTTGAAGGAACAAATGAGAGGTTTGCTTCAACAGAGTAGATGACATTTCAATATGAAATCATTTCAGCAAGCAGAGCAGAAACATAATAAAGGCCCTTTTGATGTTTTGCCTTCTCGGCTGCATCTCATTTTACAGAGCTATTTTAAGAGTATTACAGGTCACTTCCTCAGGCTTTATAGCTGTGAAGGAAACTTCCCTGATTCCAAACTTGAATAACCCTTTAAGATCGCATTGCAACAGGTTTTTTTGTGCAAGTCTGTTCAGCTGCAGGAGAAAATATCAAGACCAGGCGGTTACTTATTTTCTTCATCTTTCTGTTTTGTTGGTACTTTTGCTCACTGCTGAAAACAGAAGGGCATGGGTTGGTTGGATATTGGACGCTAGATGAAAGGATGGGGTCAGAAACATTACAGCCACTCCCATACATGACATGTTGTTAGTGTATGTGTGTGTGTGTGTGTGTGTTTTGTGTTAGTGTGTGTTTTTTCTGCATCTACATGTGCATGTGTGGTTTGTGCTTATTTATTATATTTCTTTATTTAGTTTTTTTTTCTCTAACGTATATTGAAAATGTGGTTCCTGTTTTCCATTCCTACAATATCTAATTAATCGATAAAGCAGTGTTCATTTATGATATTTTTGTAAATCCAATATGAGAGGTTAATATTATTTTTGTAATTAATCTGTCGCCTTCGGAACTGAGGGATTGATTGTTTATAGCTGGTGACTCATCTGCCAGCAGGGAACTGTTGCAGAGACGAGGGAAGAGGGGAGAAGAGAGAGATATGTATATCTGAGAGAGAGAGAGAGAGAGAGAGAGAGAGAGAGAGAGAGAGAGAGAGAGAGAGAGAGAGAGAGAGAGAGAGAGAGAGAGAGAGAGAGAGAGAGAGAGAGAGAGAGAGAGAGAGAGAGAGAATATTTTCAATAGTAATTAGGCAGAAGACTCTGGGCTCACAAGGGACTCATCAGTAATGTGAGCAGTGTTTCCATTGTTTTCCTACCCAAGAAGTGGGATGCCCTCTGAACTCCGCCCGAGCCTCCGAAGAAATAGAGTTATAAGAACATAAATGGCAATGCACTCTCACAGCCAAAGCATGAGCAGCACATTCGCAGTTCACTTGACTTAATATCTGCTGCTTTTGCACGTACATATGTCAGCCATGTTTTGCAAATTTATAGCAGTGTGCACGATATGAATCCACATTCATAAAACAGAAGGTCACCCATGCTAGGCAATGTAATACATTTGACCCTCTCAGGTTTATACATATTCAACGGCCCTACATTTACTCTGGTTAGTGTATTAAAGTGTGCTAGCGTGTGTGTGTGTGTGTGTGGGGGGGGGGGGGGGGGGGGGAAATGTTCATTTGATAATCAGAGGAAGAGGCCATTGTTGTGTGCTGACAGATTTTGCAGGACAGCAGACTTGGCCAACAACAGATGTCGTGGGGTAGGTGGAAGTGAGGGACAATAAGCGCAGGCCGCCCTTCCCATAGTAAACAAGTGTGCATCCTGTGGCACTGTTTCAGCTTCATCTTTTGCGACTGTGAATGTTTTCTCTCTGCTTTAAATATCTTTGACAAATGAACGAATGGATGAATGGTCTCATAGGTTGTCCACAAATCTGATTATGGCAACCATGTTCCAATGGGAGGAAATGTATGAAATTAAATATGTTATATCCTGCATGATTCCCAAAATCTTTATATCTCTCTATATTTTGTTAAAGTTATGTAATATGCAGACTTGATTAATTCTTTGATTTACCTAATGAAATATAAATAAAGAGTTAATAAAGAAATATAAAAGAGAGAAATTAAAATAAAGAGTTCCTATGATAACTCAAAGATAATTCAAAGACACTTAAAGTGATGGTTCGGAGTAAAATTCCCCCTGAGGTAATTTCCACCAATAATCCAGCCAAATACCCCCTCAGATGCATTTTTAGCGACGGTCAATATTTATCAAGTTTAGGGGTATAAGCCGAATGGCTTAGTATTGGAGTGTCCGGTACTGTGTGTATATCTCGTAAATTACCCCACTAATAATGCATGGATTGTTACCCAACTTCTGTAGTAGTACATATATGGTCTGTACTTACAAAATGAGGCATTTAAAAGTTTGTAAATACACCAGGAGTTTATTTAAAAGAGCACTTTTCTGATAGCTTCAACTAGCTGTTGCTAAGGCTACCGCTGCGTCGACGTCTCTTCCGTCTTTCCGGATAAGTTCGTAAAAGTCCTCTTCAAAACTCACTGGTCAAATGACAAATATAAAATGTCAACTATACCCATGTGTCTTATTAGCTCATTAAATAGTGCTTTCATTTGAAGTAGAGAGTGAGATATTGCAGAGTGGGTGTCCCATGATAATATGTAGGGTGGAAGCTGTTCAACAAGAACTTGGTCAATTTGATAGAAACAGTGGATCAATACTTTCCAGCTGAGATGAGCACATTGATCAGTCAATACAGAGAGCTGCCCCGTGTGTTTCCAGTGTGCCTTTGTGTGCTGCATCTATTCTTAGCTAGCCTACGGCAGCAGATGAAGGCGTGACGGGGGGTGGACCCATTCAAAGATAGAAAGTAAGCGGACCTCAAGGTCAAAATGTGGATGCATTTAAAATGTTCTAAGTGCTCCTGGGACTGTAGTATTGCAGTTGCTCACATTTCAGGTATATAGTGTTTTGTTTTAGTATAGGCATGTTTGTTCATATACATTCTTCCTCTATATGTTTTCTTGAAGGATGAGGAGAGGATTGGTGAAATGGGTGGTGTGAGAAGAAATTTAATACATTTAATTGCATTTAATATTAATTGCCAAACCTAATTTTCAATTTAAGAACCAAACATG
>JAXIVH010000002.1:425000-535000 GCA_036785325.1 Urophycis tenuis | reverse complement strand
TGCACGTCAGCTGCAGACTGAGACACCAAGTCGACGCACGGAAGCAGAGAAAATCACAGAGAGAAGGGGAGGACTGTGTGGTTTACTGTTGTTGCTTGACAGTGAGAGTGCTGCTCTCTCTCTCTCTCTCTCTCTCTCTCTCTCTCTCTCTACTCTAATCTACTCTCTCTTTCTGAGCTGGAAACAGCAGAAGAGAGATTGCTGGCTGTTTGTCGCTCCCACTCTCCTACTTTCTCTCTCTTCTCTCTCTCCCCCTCTCTCCCTTGAGTGGCTGAGGGGTGGCTTCATCGTGACAGGAAGCCAGGGCTTGCGATGAGACCTGAGAGCTGACTGGAGTATGCTGCAGACGATTTACGAGGGCGAGTCGAGTTTCTCCACCACAGAGCGGCACCTTGGACACCAGCAGCTCTTTGGCCACACCAAGATGCACAACGTGAACAGCACAGGTGAGCCCCATGACCCCCTGACAGATCTTTTCTTAGCACCACCATCACTATTTCCATCCCGCTTCCTCCCCCAAGCACCACCCCAGACCCAAGCCCCCCTTCTCTAACATTCCAGTCTTTCTCTCGTTTCACTATCTCTCGATCTGCTACCACTCGCCTACCTCTCCCTATTTTACATCCTGTTTCTGTCTCTCTCTCTCTCTCTCTCTCTCTGAGTCCCTTGTGAGCCCAGAGTCTTCTGCCTAATTACTATTGATACTATTGACACTCGCTCTCTCTCTCTCTCTCGCTCTCTCTCTCTCTCTCTCTCTCTCTCTCTCTCTCTCTCTCTCTCTCTCTCTCTCTCTCTCTCTCTCTCTCTCTCCTGCACACACACATGCTCTCTAACTTGCTCTTCTCGCCGTGGCACTAGCAAACTATTTGCTCTCGCCCAGTTTCTCGGTGCGTGTGTGTGTGTCCGTCGGTGAGACTAAAGCTTGTCACTTCTCAGCAAGGTGGTTTTACAAGGCACTGCTCTCTCTCTCGATCCAGGTATTTTATCCATTCAAGTTGACTGTGCCGTTAAATGCTTGACTGCTGAGGAAAAAATGGTGTGTGTGTGTGTGTGTGTGGGTGTGTGTGGGTGTGTGTGGGTGTGTGTGTGTGTGTGTTTTCGAACACTTCCATGTCACCCTGTGCTTTTAAAGGGAAGAGGAAATGTTGTGATGAAAATAATGATTGGACATCTAAAAAAGGTTTGTTCGCAGGGTATTTACCACAGACAGTGACTGTTCTATTTTTGTCTTGGGTACTGAATTGAAGTGCACAGGGCTGACTTCAGTATGAGTAATGCCTGTTGCCTGTATTGACTCAAGATGAGTCACTGCCTCACTGATACTCTTTGTACTCAACATTTGTTGTTTATTCAAAACACCTAGTCATTAATTTAGGGGGAGAAAACCTTTTAGGGCGTGCATTGCACTATAGGAAGGCACAAATGTTCTGTGTGCCATGCAGAGTGTGTAACAGGGAGGGGAGTGGGGGGATTTAGTCATATGAGCTGTTGGAAATAGCATGGCTTTGAAGTACTACTAGCATCTTACAATAACATGAGACAATAACATTGTAGATCTTAAGCTTTGAATGCTGGTCATAACATGTATTGAGCAATGATAATACTGTGGAAAACTGAAGCCAAAACAACATGTTAATCGAATGGGTGAATGTGAGTAAACAAATGTGTGTGAGGTTTAAAATCATGCAGAGGAGCAATGGTTTTTCTTTACGTTGAAAACACCAGATTACCTAGAAGCAGTTAAAAGCACATAACATATGCCCTGCCTTTATGTTTCTCTAAGCTAAACAACAGATATTCACAGTGCCTGAATTCAGGCTTCTTGCTTATTCTGTGGGTCAGCTATTCTTGGGGGAGCTATTTTAAGATGATGGCATTAGGCTGCTAAGATTAGGCGTCACTGAGTTATAGTTCCATCTCAGCATGCAGGTTCTAGAATAGTGCTTGGGAGCAGAAGTTTATAAAGCATAATCTCATGTTAATATTAATTATTATTTTCCTGTGTTTCCTTCAAATAAGAATACTTTCTTATTGTAAATGAGAAAACCAATAGGATGAAGAGCCCTGGATTTACTGACCTGGATTGTTTGTTCATCTTTGGTTCACTGAGTGACCTGAACAAAGATATATTTTGACATGGGTCTTTGATGCCTCACTGTTTTTATGTTTAAAGTAGAGCATTTTAGCAAAAATCCCATGAGATTTATTTTAGTTAGTGCCACAATTGCCATGCAAAAAAACAGGCTCCTCAGGTTGGATCTCCACCAGAAACAAGAACTAATTACTTGGAGAAAATGTTTATTTCAATAGAAACCTTTCAGAGCAACAAGAGAGCACATTTGAAGCCCCCTTTTTGGTGTTCATCTCTATCATCTTCACTATTAGCCTCATTTTAATCATTAATGGTCAGCAGCCAAATCACTGCCCAATCCCTGCTCCTATGTACCATAGGATGGGTCAAATGAACATAGCAGCCCACTGCTCCTATGTACCATAGGATGGGTCAAATGAACACTGCAGCCCACTGCTCCTATGTACCATAGGATGGGTCAAATGCAGAGAACACATTTTGTTCCCATATCTAAAAAATAATGAGAAAGACCAATACAGTGTGAAAGGTCTTCTTCTTCTTCTTCACTCTATGACTGCTGATAGCATCCCTATGTCTTATTCAGTGAGAATAATTGTGTCAGATATAAAAATGTTCTAATTTGTGCTGTGACATATGTGACGTTATATAATAACGCATGTTAACAAGCCATCGGAGGCTGTATCAAATCATTTATATTGTGCTGCCACGCCCCACAGCCAAATAAACTCTTGAAACATTTGAATCATTCGCTGTGAAACTACAGGGAAAAACCAAACATCCTAAAAATAATCAGTTCTTACCAATGAGTAAAACTAGACACTCCTTACTGCAGGATAATACCAATAATGTGACCTTTTACTTGCAGTTCCTTCATTATATCATGCACTGTGTTGTTTTTCATGTTGCTGTTGATCAGTGCTGTGACTAGTGGCACCTTAAGACTGAATATGAACGATTCTTTCCCCCCCTGACTCCACCGGGCAGACAGAGCTCTGGCTGTGTTTGTTAGCAGATAGCCAGCAAACTACAGCCTCTCCCTCAGCTGCAAGGATAAGCCCCAGATTTAAAAATAAAGGCCTGTTTCCCTGCTTTAGACATAGCAGCTGCCCAAAATAACAAATCACTTAATGAAACATCCAGCACCACATAGCAGTCCCAAGCATCCGTTTATTTTTGCACACGAAACATCTTCTGCATCTCTGCTTCTATTTATATAGCGGAAGATAGAGTTGCAACTTGCAAATGTTCTCCTGTTGCGTGGTAGATTCATGCATGCAGTTCAAAATGTAAACACCAACTCATTTAGGATGAAATTGCTAAAATTTGTTATAGGAATAAAGCATGTAATGTTTGAGTGAGTTCTCCCCAGGTAGCCTCTCAGAGCTGTGCTTAACCTTATTTTGTTCAACTGTAAATGGTTTTATTACAGGACTTTTTTCAGAAAATCTCTAAAAGTATTCTGCTTTGCACAATTATGACCTCATAGTGGCTATTGACAAATGTACCCTTGAGATCCAGCCGTTACATAAAGCTGTGGTCTATGGCTTCACTTGTGACAACTTTCTCACAGCAACTCTTTTTACAAGTGTTCTGGACACTTGCATACATATGCATGTGTTGCATATGCAGTCACTATATACAGGCACTGGTGATGTGTTGTCGCTATGAGCTTTTCCTCTTGTTTGGGAAGTCTGCTAAAATAAAAGAAAGGAAGAAGGCGGCGATGGTCGCTGTGACCGCCAGGACGTGTAATGAGAGGCCGATCAGCGATAGAAATAACCACGGTGGGACCGTGGGAGATGCGTCTGAGTGGTCACAGAGCATGAGTCACTGACTCTGAACCCCCACCCTGCCCTGCAGGCCCGCTGGGCCACGCTGCTTGTCGCTCTGTGTGCTCAATACAAATGTGGTACCTGTCATTCATAAATCTCTTGACTACCAGCGGCTGCTGATGTTTCTAAGCACTTGTCTAGCCAATCAGGACGTGTGTTGCTTTTCCTGCAAGAATAGTAAAAGTGAGAGTTAGGTCTCCAGGTCTAGGGCTGCAATTTATTTTGCTACGTTCAAACTCCTGGTGATAATATACATTTTACCTTACGTAAAAGCAACACTGTGATTTTATTTTGGAGGTGTTAAATTGAGCAGACGGACTCACTGTGTGACTGTCCTTTCATATGTAGACTATATTAAGACCCTTCTCAGAAAAGCATTTATATTTAGACCTGGTTACTGGTTCTGTATTCTCCTCTGCCCTAGGAACATTTTCATAATACATACAGAACAGATCCATTTTAGTTGCAGCCATGTTGTTTGAAGTTACACTTTGAATTATTTTATTGAATCCAACACATGGTAAATGCACTCCTTGTATTTCTATAGAGGTGATTTTACACTTTCAAATTTGTCTTGTTTTAGCTTTTGTGTTTGTATATAGCACACAGTGTGCTTCATTGTCTCTTGGGGCCACCAACCATCCTTCCTACCCGACACACTAATACAACATCAAGCTTTTCTGGCTCTGTAGAGGGCCATCTCCTAGACCCCTACCACCCAACCAGCATTTCTCTCTCCCACTCTTCTACTCTCCTCCTTTGTGTCTCCGTCCTCCAGACCACTGGGTTTGATTATCTGATGCGCCAGCTGGACATGGTGGCCGTGATCAAAGTGAAGCTCCTTAATGGCCTCAGCCAGGCTGCAGAATGAAAGATGAGATTAATTAGATATCACAGTGGCGTGGAGTCTCCCTGCCGGCAGGTGTGGACCATCTATATTTAGGTCCATTAAGCAAGAGAGAGAGAGATATAGCAAGACACAGAGAGAGAGAGAGAGATATAGCAAGACACAGAGAGAGAGAGAGAGAGAGAGATCGAGCAAGCGCCAGGGCTCTCTGACTCACTGAGCCTTTCAGTGGTTCACAGGTTCACAGGCTGGCCCCCTGTGATGCTTTCAAATAACCTGTCCTTTTGTCAAGTGCTTACAAGCCCAAGATAAATAATGCCTCTCAGCAGTAGAAAAGTCAAAGCTACAGGTGCTAGCTGCTTCCTATGTCTCTCTCCTTCTCTGTCTCTCTATTGTATGCACGGCTTGTGTTAGTTGTTTCATTGGTGGTGGGGTTTTCCTTGTTTGATTGGTACACACTGCTGCCTTATGCATTTGAATTTGTTTTTTGACAAGATACCTGCGCCACTGAACCACTTCATGTTGTGTTTTATGATGCAGCCATTTATTCGGTTTTCCTCTCCCCCAGTTACTCTTTTTCTTTCTTTTCTTCTTTCCTCTCTCTCTCTCTCTCTCTCTCTCTCTCTCTCTCTCTCTCTCTCTCTCTCTCCCTCTCTCTCTCTCTGTCCCTCTGTGTCTCCCTGCTGGGCACTCTCCGGTCTTATATAACGGACTCAAAGGCCAACATGGTCGTCGTCGTGTTGACACGGCAACAGTTAGGCAGGAGATGCCACGCGGAGAGGCTCAATATCTGCAGGATGGCTAGACATAATTACGTCGCCGTTGTTACCATGGCAGCAGTGAGTTAGGCTAGTGGTGGAGGGGGACTGCTTGTCGTAGACTAAGATTGCACCATTTGCTTCTGTGTTGCTATTTATAATGGTCATCAGCACCCACACAGCATGGTGGCGGCTGAGAAGAAAACAGGCTGTGACAAAACAAATGGGCGCCAGTGTGCTTTACATTCTGGGTGAACATTGGAAGCGTTGCCTGTTGTAAATTTACATTTACAACTTCCATACATAGAAGCGTTGCCTTGCATTTTGGACAAAACAGAGCATCCTTATCACACTTTAGGTCTGCTTCATGTGGAAGATTTGTATTTTTCTTTAAACAAAAGTTGTAGTGGTGGTGGTGTTCCTGCTGGCCTCCTGGTGTACATGTGGTCTTATGACAGAGTCTGAACTTCCCTCAAATGTGACCCCTTAATAAGCCAATGAATGCACCCTTCCTCCTCCCCTCCCTCCTTTATCCTTCAGCCTCTGGCATTCTCAGTAGGTTTGATTCCCCCCCCCCCCCCCCCTCCACTCTGGTTTAAAAAAGGAAGCAAAATTATTCAAGCTGTACAATGCATTCAATTCTTTGAGTATTACCTCATGACGAATGACCTTTCTTGGAAATGGCAAATACAGTTATTTCACTGTACTGGCTTGGTGCGCTGTATTTTTGAATGTTCCATACTTCATGTAGCAAGTAGTAGCAAGTTGAAGGAGGAATTTCTGGATGATTTTAGGATGCTATGTTAGTGAATTTCTACCCATTAACTGAATAGCAGACAGATAGGGTTTGCTGGAGATAATTCAGAGGACAAGTTAGGTGTTTGGTGCCAGACAACCAATGCGTCTGATATGGTCTCTCCCAGGGGGCTCTTTGCTTACTGATGTCATTTGTTGTTTGTTTACATGAACAGTGATATCATTGCGGCATTACTAAGCATCACAGGAGAAGACTGCGGTTCTTAATTTTTGCCCAAATTCCATTCCTTCTCCTTTTCTCTTTCTTTCTCTTACAAAAGCATCACATTGATTCTGTTAATCAGCTAAAATAATTGTGTGTGTTTAATGTGATTCCTCCCTATGTAAAGCACTTTAAGAGGCCTTTATGTTTGAATGGTGCTGTGTAAGTCATCTCTCCCTGCTAATAGCAACCTGTTGTGTGGGGATCAGCTACAACCTTTCCAAATGTCTTGGTATCTTCCCCATGCAGTGGACATAAAGCCAGAGGCGGCCCTGGAAGTGGATCCTGTTTCCCCGCTAGACCTGCGCAAGGAGCTGAGGATGCTGGGCCCAGGGTCGGACCCCAGCATGTGGGAGCGGCAGCTGCAGCAGGAGCTGCTGCTCATACAGAAGCAGCAGCAGATCCAGAAGCAGCTACTCATCAGCGAGTTCCAGAAGCAGCATGAGAACCTGAGCCGCCAGCACCAGGCCCAGCTCCAGGAGCACCTTAAGGTCAGCCCCAGGGGCCTATCCTAACCACAGCATAGCACAACATTGCCTTATGTTCTTACACTACAGAAAATATAACACAATGTATCATACACAACAGAATTGCAAAGTGTAAAAATGGATCAGACAATGCGTTCCATTGTTCTTTGTTCATCACGTGCAGTGCACTGTGTGTGTCTGTATGTACAGTATAAACTGTATATATATATATATATATATATAAAATTCTGTCTGGGATTTATACTTTTTTACTTTATCTTAAGTTTAGTTTGTAACCCTACATGCTGCTAATCTTAAATGGGAGACTATAACCCATTGTGTTGTCCAGCTCCAGCAGGAGCTCCAGGCCATGAAGCAGCAGCAGGAGCTGGTAGAGAAGGAGCGGCGTCTAGAACAGCAGCAGCAGCAGCAGCAGCAGCAGCAGCAGCAGCAGCAGCAGCAGCAGCAGCTCCAGCAGCAGCAGAGCCAGCAGGAGCGCGAGCAGGAGAGACACCGTCGAGAGCAGCACCTCTCTAGCCTCAGCCTCCGGGGGAAGGACCGCTCCAGAGAAAGTAAGAGCTCAGCACTGTGGCCCTCGTCCACACCAGGCCACCCTCTAGCCCTGCTGCTCTCCCTCCACCCCTTCAGTAGATCATTGGAGTTACGCTTTACTTGACTACTTTCTATTTGTAGCATGTAAAAATATGCTGCAAATGATTGAATCAATAGCCCTGACACTGTTGAAGGCTCATATATATAATTGCTTCATTGTCTTGAGTGTATCTATACCAAATAAAAGATTATTTGTGGATTTGGCATTTTTATAATTATAACATACAATTTATAATGCCAAGCTCTGTCAGTCAATTAGTCAAGCTCTGTTCTCAAACCAAAAACTGCTGTGACAAAAGAACACAGAACACAGAGCAATATTACACAGGGTACCACACCACTGTTTTACCACTAGGGGGAGATCACCTTACACACAAGAGGCTCATTCATCACGAAACAAAACAATACCATGGAAACTTAGGACCTGCCTTAATGTTGCACAATAATTAGCACAATGGACAGCCATAATAACATGGAGGAAAAGTTGATCAATACAATTGAAAATTGCGTAGTTGCATCGGAATTGTGTAGCGCAACACATATTGATGTCTTAGACGTAACCCCTAGGGTAATGTCAATCTCTGTGGCTCTGACCTCTGGCCTCACAGGTGCGGTTGCCAGTACCGAAGTCAAGCAAAAGCTGCAGGAGTTTCTGCTGAGCAAATCGGCAAAGGATCCCATCTGCAGTGGGGCCACTCACTCCCTCATCCACCACCCTAAACTCTGGTACACTTGAGAAATGTCCTCTTCAGCTGATAGAGGATAACCCATTACCACAGTGATATATATTCTGCTAAGACAACAGTCCTTATGTGTGTGTGTGTGTGTGTGTGTGTGTGTGTGTGTGTGTGTGTGTGTGTGTGTGTGTTTTGTCATCAGGTCATCCCATCACACATCCTTGGACCAAAGTGGCTCTCCGCTGGGCGGGGCGTCTCCAACATGCCAGTACGCCCTCCCATCCCCAGTAGAGAGCAAGGACGACTTCCCCTTGAGGAAGACAGGTTTGTAATACAGATACATGCAAGCTTGCATACATGCACACACATACCGTGAACACATGTACACAGACACACATGAATGCATGCACACACACACACACACACACACACAATTTTCAATGAATGAGGTGTGGATTTTCAGAACATCTTTCTATCACAAGGTTTGGTGGTGTTCAATTCACAATTAATGGGTTATGAGTGGCATGTGGATTATTAACAAAAAGAGTGGGCTATGCCCATCTACCCAAGGGAGAACTTACTGGCTATGCTGATGACCCGCTAATGACATCAGCTAGGCTTAGGACTGCTGCCCCTTCCAGCCTTCAGGGCCTCATTTTTAGGACCACTGATGACCACAATAAACATTGTGTTCAACATTCAACACTGGTGTAGAAAACATAGTGGAGCGTAATATTGAACTACAAACTCATTTGCAGCAATTTAAATAAACATATTACAATGTCAAAGTCCTCTTTCAGCAGTCATTCTTTAAGTGTCACGAAAGAGTAGAATTACAGAGGATTGTTTTCTTCTGAATCATTGCCTTTGCAAATTATCTTAAGAGCATGCAAATGTTCCCCAAAAAGTAGCTTCTATTTGTTGTCTCAGAGTTTGCAGACCCCTGAAGAGGGGTGGTTGTAAAAATACTAGTGATATGTCCCTCTTGGTTCGCTCCATCACAAATGCTCACCAAAGTAAAAACTTCCAATTGCATTTATACTTAATTTATACTTCATTTATAATTACATTGGCAAACCATTATACTTGCTCTGCACAATTTAAAGATTATTGAAAGTGGTAATGGGAAGTCACTTGTGAGGCCAGAGTAAATGCTACAATAATTTAGTTTTTAACCCATTACTTGGGTTAAAAAATCTTCAGTATAAGGCAAAACATATGGTCCTAGCTGTACGCGTGCCTTAACACCTTGGAGACCAGCCCCATCAACCAGCTGAGGACAGTTTTTAACAATAAGCAAGCTGCCTTAATTAACTTTTAAAGTTTATGATAGCATTGTGTGCCTTTGACAAGCATCCAAAACACAGAACATTGTAAACAAATATCATAAATGTCCTGAATTGTCCTGTGAATCTGGTTTATTTAGAAAGGCTTTGCATGCCTTTCATTCATGATCTATTCTGTTGAATGGCTTTATTTTCCTCAATGCCTTGATAAAACAGTAGGAAAACGTTTCCCAGCAGTTGGATTCCAGAATCTATATGTGGTCATTTCCTGTGTAGGTCTGCCTCCCCCAACTTCCTGTCAGTCTTCATTTAAGCCCTCAGAGAGGTTGGCACTCAAAAAGTAACACACAAAGGTAGCCTTGTTGCTTGCACCACTGGGTGTCACTGATAGCTGATTGGCAGGTGTTACTTACTAAGGGCCCTGGAACAGGCAGGATGGATTTAGACAGCACTGTTTGTTTAAACAAAGATAGCCTGCTGAAAACAAAGTGGAGATGACTCCAGAGCCACAAGCTAGGCTCCACCCTGCTCCACTTAGCCATAGGGGCCAGACAGAACCAGCTCTTCTTGGAGTTGAGGTTGTTCTAGTTAAGGTTGAAATATGAGTATTTTTGAATTATATCATGACCATGTCAAATCTGCAGATATACAACAAATGATATATTTTCAGACTATAAACTTTAGGAGCTAAATGTAACAAATGTACTGAACAAAGTCATAAAATGAGTCTGATATGTTATCAGAGGGATGGAATGTTTGTTTTTGTTTTGGCCCATTTGTTATGAGTACCCCAGGCTGCCAGATACAAAACAAATTGGTACAGAAAAACAGCATGGAAGCAAGCATTTGGATGGGATCAACTGAGATTGTACTAGATTATACCTGACCTAAAAAGCCTCCTCCTCTAGCTCTATGAACAGAGCCATGCTAAAACACAGCTAAATCTTACTTGCGTTTGAAAGATTGAGACATCTTAAAGGTAAGGAGGGGGCGGGCAGAGAAAACACTCTCCAATATTGTGTATTTGGACTGCAGTGCCCATTTTAATAATACTAATAATAATAATAATAATAATAATAATCTAAATATATACATTTTAAAGACATATATCTATATACTGTATATAGATATAGGTATGTATGAATTCCAGAATTCCATGTAATTAACTTGTTAAGTTGCTATATGTCCTTTTTATGATATATCCGGTCCAGAATAGTCTGAACATGGGCCACATGATGGTCTGGTGCTAGAATAGAGACAGCTGAGTGGTGGAGAGGTTTAACACCCTCTGTGGTCTTGACCCAGTTACCAATCTTGTGCATTCAGCAGGAGAAGGAAAGGATTTAAAATAGGCTCTTAAAAGGGTAAGGGTATGGCAAAGCCCAGATTAAGGTACACTTGTTGATTAACCTTTGGACGTTTCATAGGCTAAAGACAAGAAGGGACGAGAGATGTCGTGCAACCTTAGATGAAAGCAGTGCAGTGGTCGCATATGATATTATAAATTTATATATTCTAACACTCTACTATACGTAGAGTGTCTGTCTCTTCTTTCTTTTTTTCCCTGGAGTATTGTAACAAATGCAATTTCCCTCAGGGATCATTAAAGTATGTCTGTCTGTCAGTCACAATAAGAAGTGCTTGCTCATGATGGGAATCTGCTGGGTCTCTGTAAATAACAACATGAAGAAGAAGAATTACTGATTACTGATTCTGGTCTAGACCTGCTCTAAATGTAAATTGTCTTAAGATAACTTCTGTTATGAATTGGCGCAATATAAATTAAATTTCATCAAAAATTGTTCAGTTAAGTTCTTTCAAAAAATGTACATTAAATGTAAATCCTCCAGGATTTATAAAAACACTGGCCACATTTGGCTTGCTTTGGTGCTGCAGGGACCCATGTTTTTAGCATGCAGCCGTAGTTGACACTCCTACCGCCATGGCTGCCTCCTGGTGCCTTGTGTTCTCTCCCTTGGAGACCAGAGAGAAAAAGCTACATCCCTCGCTGCTGTCTTGTGTTCCCGTGGCGACCATTTGTGATGCAGAGCTTGTGGTGGCAGCGTCTAAAAATAGAAACCAATCAGGGCTGCTAGGCGTGAAGCCGATTCATACGGCCTCCCTGCAGTCTAGTGTCTGTCTATCTCTTTTCTTTCTCACTCCCACTCTCTTTCACCCTACAACTCTTGCACACAACAGCACACTTTATGTTACCTTCGTTAATATGCAAAGCGTTTGCACTGTTTTGACAGGAGCTAGAAATCACAGTATCTGGTCAAATCTGCTGGCCATTGCCCCAACCTACCCAGCACACGTCATTGCTCCCTTCAAAGCTTTGTGCTGTACACACTACTCACACACACCGTACACACCTATACACATACTGCACACACATACACACTCACCACACCACACACAGACACACACAAATTGCACACACGCATCCCCTGCATACACACACACACACACACACCCACGCACTTCTAAATGATTGACGTTACCTCCATTATTGATGCAGTATAACAGATGGTTTATGTAACCAGGTTGTATCATGCTCGCTCTCTGCTGATAAACCAACATATCTGTTCCACTTATTTTAATACAAGACTAGGGATGGTGGAGAGTCATCAACAGGGGGTTGGGTTGATCCAAAAGAGCATGTGAGACTAAGAGGTGCTAGGGAATGTGTCACCCTCCCTGGGCATTCGTATAGAAACATACTTCCCCCCCAGACACAACACTTGCTCACATACAAACCGGGCTATTCTCTGGTGATCTCTCACTTGACTTTAAATACCAATTACTACCTAATCAACTTACAGCGTAGGACCCTTCATCACTTGTCATTGTCAAATAAATAAATGCACATGTCTCAAAAAAGAATGTTGTGTTTGACTCGTCTTGCGCTCATGTTGGTTCAGTGTAATCAATCTGGAAACCCGCAAGAGCTTTGAGTCTGTGGAGGAATGGACAGGCGGAGACAACTCAATGTGTCAGTGTGTGTGTTGGTACCGTGGTACTGTTGGTAGCTTGTGTTCATCTCTGTTCTGTTAGGAGGGTGTGCATGAGGAGCTCTTGAAACATCTGCCATGTTTTTCTGTTAGTTTAACTGCTGCTGTATCAGACTGTGGTCAACAGGGTGGCAGGTAGCGGACTCTTTCACGTAGAGCATGTGTTTTGCTTCACGTAATTTGGACCAGATGAGGTGGAAAGGGGCTCAACTCTTGTCGGGTTTGTGATCTGTGAAACCAACTCTGAATTTCTGAAATTGAATTGTTAATAGTGGAATCACATGATCATATCTGTATGTTCTTGATTTGTACATTAGTTCAAAAAAACTATGTATTCATACACTTCCCAGTCAAGCTTCCCAGCTCTGATTGTTAAAGAATGCATTTTCCCCCATACATTGTATGTACGTACATCCAACTCCTGTGGATGCAGACCTAATATAAGGTAGTGTTTGTTTGTATTCTCCAGCCTCCGAGCCCAACCTGAAGGTCCGGTCCAGGCTGAAGCAGAAGGTGGCTGAACGGAGGAGCAGCCCCATGCTGAAGAGGAGGGATGGAAACATCATGACCCCTTACAAGAAGAGGGCTCTGGAACTCATGGGTACAGCTGCTGCCTTTCTGTTTCACGTTTCAACTTATCATAATATATCTATCTATATATACATATACATGCATACATACAGTATATATATATATATATATATATATATATATATATATATATATATATATATATATATACATACACAGTATATACTGTATATACTGTATCTATAACTTTCACTGTCATTGAAGCATGTTGTTATATTGTTTTATATGGGAACACTGATTGTAGTATTATATAGATGTCCGTCTAACTGTGAGGTTTTCCACAGATTCTACTCCCACTACCAGTGCCCCTGGCTCTGGCCCCAGCTCTCCTATAGGGGCCTCTAGTGCCCTGGGGGCTGAAAATGGACCCTCCTCTCTGCCCACCACAACAAAAACTGAGGTACGACAGCAAAACATCTCCAGAGTCACACAGGCAGTTGGATTTTTTTATATGGAGAGAGTGAGACTTTGGTTTCCTTATCTTTCTTCAAGCTAATGCTCCATCAAATTAAAAAAAATAAGTAAAAAGATGTTAAAAAATTAAAAGTTCCCCGTTTGCGGGACAGATAAAGGGTTTTCTTTTCTTATCTTATCTTAACGTAACCTTGGCGCAAATTTGATATTGATATTGAAATTCATAAGTGGGCCTTGCGCGAGTTTGTTTAAGGCATTCCCCAAACGATTCAAAACAGACCATTATTGAGGGGGTGGGGTGGTGGCAGACAAACATGAAGATCTCAAAACATCTGAACAGGCCAGCTGTGTTCAGCCATGCTTGTTTACGTTCTCTGGGTCTCCTAGTGACATGAAAATGGGGAAAGATGGCCTGACATTGTCCTGGAAGTGAGGGGGGCTGAGGGTGATGGGGAAGGAGTATGATTGATATCCCAGGCACTGGTAGCTAGACACCCACATGCTAATAAAATAAACACACGGGAGATTGCTATTGTATCATTGCCAAGACGCAAATCTCATGAAGACCTGCAAGGCCGCCCAAAGACCTCATGCGTGTTGCAAAAGCAAGGCATGTTTTTGCACTGTTACATTAAGTATTTTTTAGGGAGAACGTGTCCCTTGGGTTGTATGTTGGGCCGGATATCCCCGCACAGGTCAACGAGTACTGGTTGGGGGTTGGAAGGATAAACATAGCAAGTTCCTAGAGCTGGTTCACCTCTCTACAGGGAACAGGAAGTGTGCCCCAGTGCTAATGTTCTCTCAAGCAGGCCTTGAGAGGTGGGGACCCCAGACAAATGACAAGGAAACTGAGAACTTTAACTGTACGATATGATTGCTATACACTGTTACACACATTGTTCAAAAAACTATTATGTAAGGGATGATTCTGGGCTTTGTTTTTGTTTTGATTTTGAACTACTTGAGTACTGGTTTTCATATATATATTTTTGAATATACATTTATTAAAATGGGGTTAATTCTATTATTGAATATGTATAGGGTGATGCTTGGTTCCATCATAGATCTTTTTATTTTGTCATTACCGTAAGTTGCTATTTTATCCTTCTTATTCATTCTATTTATTTGACTCTCACTTAAGTCCCTCCATTCCTGTTCCATTCCTTCTACTTCTTGATACAGCGTTGGCCCTCACAGCCCACATTATTCCGTCCTGAGGGCACCATGTCTGTGATGAGTTTGTACACATCTCCGTCTTTACCCAACATCACACTGGGCCTCTCCACGGCCTCCTCCCCGCTCAGTGTGAGTACACATAAGATAATGGTTTTGCATACAAATCCATCACAACTCAGAAACCACAAAACTCTGCTCTACTCTTAAGGGGGACTCTGTGGTGATAGGACCGGTGGCTAGATACCCCCTCAGGTCATTGACCTCTCAATCAACATGATTTTATTTCCCCTGGATAAATATTGTTGAGGTGTCTTGTGTCTGGCGGCACGGTGGTGCAGTGGTTAGCACTGTCGCCTCACAGCAAGAGGGTTCTGGGTTCGAATCCACCTGGGACCCGGGACCTTTCTGTGTGGAGTTTGCATGTTCTCCCCGTGCTTGCGTGGGTTCTCTCCGGGTACTCCGGCTTCCTCCCACAGACCAAAAACCATGCAGGTTGGGGATTAGGTAAATTGGTGTCTCTAAATTGACCATAGGTGTGAGTGTGAATGGTTGTTTGTCTATGTATGTTAGCCCTGTGATAGGCTGGCGACCTGTCCAGGGTGTACCCCGCCTCTCGCCCGTTGCAGCTGGGATTGGCTCCAGCCCCCCCGCGACCCTCGTAGAGGATAAGCGGTTACGATAATGGATGGATGGATGGATGTCTTGTGTCTCAGCTTCCTGTGCTTATTGCTATCTGCTACCACCTTCATTTTGGCTTTCTTTCAAAAGTGGATGTCCCCTCAGCAGCCCCATATGATCCTACATGATATATCTTATTAATCACTGGCACATTCACATTAGCTCTTTCATCAACTGAGCTCACTTCTAACTTGGGGGCTCAGATTTTTCAGAATTATATGATATGTTAACTTATTTGTATATTTAAGTAGAGAGTGATTATGAGAAACAGTTTAAATTAGTTGATTTGAGAGAATAAGGAGTTTGTTAGAGGTAAGATTTTCTGACATGATGCTGCACAATATTAAGATTTCACACGTTATGCGCATAAAATGCACAGTATCAAAAGTACCAATAAAGAATATATTTAAATGTTGGTGACAATTGTGTGCGTTACCCCTCCAGGGTGCTATGGGGCTGAAGGAACCGTCAGCAGATATCAGGCATGGGCTGCCCCATGGGCAGTTGATGGGACCAGTGCCCCTGCAGACGGGCCTGGAGACCAAGGTGAGCCCCAGTCATCAGGCACTCCTCCAGCACCTACTGCAGAAGGAGCAGATGAGGCAGCAGAAGATCATGTCTTCTGGTGAGTTTCACTCTCAGTTGTCAGGCAGAGGATGTCAGTTGCTTACTGTTTTGTCTTAGCTAGAAATGTGAAAGCAACTGAGTTACAACAACAATGAATAACTGGTTATTTAGTTGCAGATGCTTTTAGAGAATTAATTCAGATATGTGTCATTAGGCCAAGATATATTTAAAACAATGAATGAACTCCTTTGTTGGTTGTTTCTATCCTCCTGTTCTCCTCACAGGTCAGGGTCCGGCGGCGGCCCACCCTCAGTCTCCGCTGGCCATGAAGGAGCGCCAGTCCACCACCAGCAGGCCCAAGTTACCCAAACACCGACCCCTGAACCGCACCCAGTCGGCCCCTCTACCACAGAACACACTGGCCCAGCTAGTAATCCAGCAGCAGCATCAGCACTTTCTGGAGAAGCAGAAGCAGTACCAACACCAGATTCACATAAATAAGGTCCCTTATCAATGTATTGCCTATTCCTCATTCCAATGACAAAAGTCATTGTTTGCGATTATATTTAAATAATTCAAGGGCCATGCCCTTCCAGGCATGGCCGTGATGGAATCATTTTGAATATACAAATGCAAATCTATTTTTAGGCCTTCACACAAAAGGGCTTCAGGGATAGCAAAGGCTACAGAGCTCGACTAATGCTTGCTAAGTTACCTAATTGAAGAGTGAATTGAACTGATATCCTGGTGTTTGTTCTGGGCACAGAACTTCAAGTGGAAAATAAGCGCATCCATCCCCATGCAATGATTCCATCATCATTTAAGCTAAAGGCATCAGCACTGTTCACATGCTAACTCTGTGAAACTCAATTCATCAGAGGTCAAATGAAGGGGATGGTGGGGTATCCCAGAATGCATGTGTAGCACTTGTACTATTGATATGATATATGATATGATATTATTGATATTATTTAGTTACTGGACCAGTTCTAGGCTCTGAAGGAGTGGGGAAACACTTCAATAACCAGACCAAGACCATGTCATTTAAATGCAAAAAGCCGGCACTTTACTGACATCAGACATAAAACAGACAAAGGCAATATGAAATTGTTTTCAATAACCTGCAGGTAATGATTAAACAGAAGTAAAAGTAATTTTCACTTTCATTCAAGTTTAGGCCCTCTAATATTGAGATAGTTTAAATCAAAAACACTCCGTTTAAGCAGGTTTTTTAGATTTAATCAGCTATTTTTTATTTCAACTATTTTATCAAAGCAGACCGGTCTGTGAATGTTTAGTTGTTTAGGTTAAGTGTTTACCTATTTTAGTTCCAGTTTCAGGTTTCTTTGAGTTAACTCTTTTTTCCCCCTTTTTCACCGATAAAGGAATACATTTAAAATATCCCAAATCAGTATGAAATATAACACAATTATACCTTGTTCACAACAAAGCAATCATGAACAGATTAGGTGTAACATCAAGTAACAAACTAGAAAACGCAATTCCATGGATTATGGAATTACCATGGCATAACACAATAAAAACGTATGGTTGGCCAATGTAGACAGTACGTTGGCCAAAAATACAGGCAACCGTTCAGTAGAACTAGCGACTATTAAGCACTTCTGATAGTGTTAGCTGCTAGTTGAACCAGCTGCTAACACCAATGATATGTCAGTACTTCGCTAGTTAGTAAGTTTGATTTACACTCTCATACAAAGACAACATTAACGAACATTTGACGACAAAGTCAAGTAGCTCAACCAATACCGACAAATGGAAAACTTACCTTGCTTGTAATTTGTATGAAATGCCAGTTTGACGAGCGAATCAATGAATCCAACAGACGTTAGCCTAGACCGGGTTCACACAGCTGGAAAGTTGATTAGCGGAGTCATGGTAACAATGGGGTCAATAGGCTCAATGTTATTTCAATGGAGAGTTTATTGACTTTAAAACACTTATAGCTTGAAAAGTATAACGTTTTCAGATCTGAAAAATACATAGCCGACCTACACGTAACGAGACGTTTGCAATGACGTCTCGTATGACCGATATGAACCAGTTGGAAGCGCTGTATTAAATTTCGGTTTTGGTGGCAAGAATAAAATTGGAGTGCGATAACAGTATGCCTGTCATGACGTAAGACGTCATGCCATGCATAATTAAATTTAACTTCACTTTCAATGGTATTCAGTTCAGTTTCAAAATCAGCTTTCCACCTCAGTTCAGTTCAGAAAATGAATCCAATAGTCCTACCGCTCTGGCAGTGAGTTTAAAGTGATGGTTCGGAGTGAAATTCACCCTGAGGTAATTTACACCAATAGTCATGCTAAATACCCCCTCGGATGCATTTTTAGCGACGATCAATATTTATCGAGTTTAGGGTTATCAGCCGAAAGACTTCGTACTGGAGTGCCGGTACAGTGTGTACATCTCGTCAATGACTAATAATGCATGGATTGTTACCCAACTTCTGTAGTAGTACATATATGGTCTGTACTCACAAAACAAGGCATTTTAAAGTTTGTAAGTACACCAGGAGTTTATTTAAAAGAGCACTTTTCTGATAGCTTCAACTAGCTGTTGCTAAGGCTACCGCTGCGTCGACGTCTCTTCCGTTTTTCCGGATAAGTTCGTAAAAGTCCTCTTCAAAACTCACAAGTGTAAGGAAAAAGTTAGTGAATTCAACACTCCATCTAAATTCAAGTATTCAATTATTCCAGGTGTCAATACATTTCGATGGAGTGTTGAATTCACTAACCTTTTCCTTACTTTTACGAACTTATCCGGAAAGACGGAAGAGACGTCGACGCAGCGGTAGCCTTAGCAACAGCTAGTTGAAGCTATCAGAAAAGTGCTCTTTTAAATAAACTCCTGGTGTACTTACAAACTTTAAAATGCCTCGTTTTGTGAGTACAGACCATATATGTATTGGGTAACAATCCATGCATTATTAGTAGAGTCATTGACGAGATGTACACACTGTACCGGCACTCCAGTACGAAGTCTTTCGGCTGATAACCCTAAACTTGATAAATATTGACCGTCGCTAAAAATGCATCCGAGGGGGTATTTAGCATGACTATTGGTGTAAATTACCTCAGGGTGAATTTCACTCCGAACCATCACTTTAACAGCGGCTTTGTTGCGGCAGTGGACTCCCTCACTGGCGCGATGAAAATGACCTCCTGGTCCTAAAATCCTGCTCCACGGGGTTGGCTCGCCATCTTAGATCCCACGTGTGTGTGCGTGTCGTCCTCCGCACACCACAGAAACAGAACCTCCACATCAAAATCCGACGGGAACAAAAAACCTGACCTGTACAACAGGCCATAAAAGAAACAATTATTCTAACCATACATATATTATATAAACATACATTGAGGATACAAGTTTCACTTCCATCTCAGAAAACATAGTCACAGCGACAATTTCAACCATAAAATGTCGTCTTAACTCTTCTAAAGGTAGTAACCAAACCTTTGGAAACAATATGCATTAATTCAAATTCAATTGTGTTAATAATATAGTATTAAGTATTCACTGCTAAAAAGTGTTAATGGCTTTCCCTGCACAATTCAACTGCTTTGCTAGCAGACACGTGCCTGCACATTTGTTCTGAATAAAGTAAGTCAAAACTCACCAAGAACCTTGTTAGTAGTTCAGGCAAAATCTCCACACGTAGATAACAACTTACTCTTCTTGTATCGACATTTATTTTATGTTTTATATCCAGTATTTTGCCAATTAATTACTCCGGTTCTCTTCCCCGCCGTTCTCCTCAGCTCTCGCCGCGTTCTGCACTGAACTAGTTCTTAAAGGTAAAAGGGCAGCGATCTTTAAAGGGGAAACGTCACCACAATTTTTAACAGCCATACTTCTAATCATCTCCATTAAAGAAACTATCTGACCGTTTTTAACTGATTTTTAATAGTTTAAATTGATATATTTTAGTGAATTAACTTATTTATAAATTTTAATTGACAGATTTTAGCTCTAATTAAGTAATTGACCAATTTAAACAATTTTATACATTTTAATAAACTATTTAAGCATTTTTTTCTTATTTATTGTGGCATATATAGTTTCACTTTATCAGGCCATTTACCCAACTCCTTCATGTGGGTTACACATGCTTTTGTACTTCTGTGGCATCTATGGCAATATTTCCGTTTCTGCAAGCAGGCTGTGACGACCTTATCATCCGCAGAGTGTAATTGTCCTCAGGGAGGTGTGCAAGGTGGCAGACACTGTGAAAGGCAGTATTGTGCTTACACTGATACGTTGCAATGCCGTCCAGGCCTTGGACAAGCTATGGGTCCGATGGATCTGGCTGCAACCATATCTCCCACCTAATAATCAGAAAACACACAATACCTGCTGGTATTGTGTGTTTTATATCCAAGACAGCACATATTTTCTATTCATTTCTTGTAAAATGAAATGATAAATGAAACCTTGCAGTCTAAAAGTGGATATAGAACAGTGAAGATGCCAGTAGTGCACAGCGTTGATCACATTATAAATATGTGATCACATTATAAATATGTGAAGGCCCTGCTAACTGGAGGTTATAAATGGCCGCTAAACAGGGATGTGCCCTCTGTGTTTATTGAGAAAGGAGCCTCATTTGCATCCTTGGCCTGATTCATTTCTTTGTAGAGGGAGGCACTAGGGGGATGTGGCATTTTTTATGTACCGCAATACCTGAAAGAGTAAAGGGCCGAGGTTTGGAGAGAGTTGGAATTCACAAGAGCTTGGAGGGTTATGGAAGATGTAGAAAGTAGCAGCTAGTGATGTTAGGCTAAAGAGATTAATTCTTAACTGAAGGGGATCGTCATTTGTCCTTTTTTGGCTGACAGGGCTAGTGCTTGCTATCTGCTCCTTTTGGCATATTACATCATAACAAGTTAGGCATGGTAGATGGCAATCGTGTAGTAGCAATGGTATGGCACATCACCAATTGAAATATTGGAGTGTAGCTTATGAACAAACTGTGCAGAAGATATAGAAATGCTGCAATCAATTATCAAAATACAACACATATTTTTATCAAATCATATGATATATCATATGATACCCTTAAACCTTAAACTTATTCTAAATTGTATTCACAGTACCGGTCCATTACATTTGGTTGCATGTTAATGGCCTCATAAGCCCTTTGACCTCTAAACTCCGGGTAAACATGCAAAAACAGTAATCCAGTAGCAACCTCATTTATTAAGATGATTAAATATCGATTTAGCTTTCTATGAAGTGTTACTTTGACAAGTGACCACCAAGGCAATGCAGTTGTTCCACAATTAGACCCTACTTCGCGGGGAATTTGATAGTTGTATTTTTTGTATCCATCCGATGCCATCCATGATCGATCCCATACATTGACCATTTTTGTAACTATTTAAAATGGATGAATTCATATTTCATTGTAGAACTGTGCTAAACACGTTGATACACTCGCTTTCTCTCACTACCATGTTGACAACAGAGCGTCTGTGGATAGCCCCTCCTCTCTGTGCACATTGAAAACATCACAAACATCACACACTCAAAACATCACAAACATCACACACTCAAGACATCACAAACATCACACACTCAAGACATCACAAACATCAAACACTCAAGACATCACAAACACCACACTCTCAAAACATCACAAACACCACACTCTCAAAACATCACAAACATCACACACTCAAAACATCACAAACATCACACACTCAAGACATCACAAACATCACACACTCAAAACATCACACACTCAAGACATCACAAACATCACACACTCAAAACATCACAAACATCACACACTCAAGACATCACAAACACCACACACTCAAAACATCACAAACATCACACACTCAAAACATCACAAACATCACTCTCAAAACATCACAAACATCACACACTCAAAACATCACAAACATCACACTCTCAAAACATCACAAACATCACACTCTCAAAACATCACAATCACACACTCAAAACATCACAAACATCACACTCTCAAATCATCACAAACATCACACACTCAAAACATGATGGAAGGATTGCCATTGGCATTCCCCCGAAGAAGGCTGGATTCATAAATCAATCCGAAATTCACAAATCAGAATTAGGGAGGCCAGAAATAGATTAAAAAAAAATACTTTATGGAATACACAATTTAATTGTCAACTAATACGGTATTGGTTGGTGCTTTTTTGGTGAAAAAAAGCACTTTTTTGGTGAATCTGCAATAGTTTCCACCGATGTACACATATTAAAAGTCAAATTAATCTGTATTAGTCTATGTTAAATCAGTTTAGTCTATTATATACAGTCTATGTTCATTACACTGACAGAGCACCTATTCTTCAGGGGCCTCTTTCAGAAAGCAGGTTTAACAAACTCTGAGTTAAAGCCTGAACTCTGGCTTGAGTAACTCGAGCAACTTGAGCTGTCAGGTTCCAGAACAAGGGATAGCAATAAGTTCAATCAACTCTGAGCAGTGATGTGCATGGGGGGCAGTCGCCTGAAAAACGCACGTTAAAGTGTCCTCTTGGGAGCCAAAAAGCGTGCTAAAGTGCCCTCTTGGGATCCAAAACTCGCTAAAGTTTCCTATTGGGTGGCAAAAACACGTGCTAAAGTGCCCTCCTGGTTGGCAAAATACACTAAATTGCCCTCTTGGATGGAAAAAATACATTAAACTCTAGAAGACTATTGGGACCAAGAAATACTATGACACACTACTGTTGCGATGACTTTTATCTTGGGTCCTTTGTTGACCTATATTGAGCCAGAACTATATCTCACAGAAAGTTTGGATTATCTGGTGCTAATATGGTGTTAAAATGCACTAGAATACAGGAAATGGCGTCTACTTAATTGAACATTTTATGGGGGAACACCCCCAGACCCCCTAGGGATTTATTTCCTTCATACATCCACGTCCCTGTTTGTTCTTCACAGTCCAACGTTGTAATCCACACAGTTCTCGTGGATGCTGATCCTAACAGCAAACTAACCTGAGTAGTCTGTCTAGTTAGTCTGTTTTAAAGCTATATAATGTGCCACTTGTGTAACATATAAAACGTGTCTAAAGTGCCCTCTACAGTGGTGAGGATGCGCTATATGTGCCCTTTTTTTTTCTTTCCGCCCCTGCCCTTCAAAAAGTCTGTGCACGCCACTGACTCTGAGTATGTTCAGCCTGAGTAAAGCTTGTGCACGAGGAGAGTATAAAGCCCACATTAATGGAACACCGATAATGCGATTCCACCAATGGCAGCTGGAGAAAAAAAGGCTTGATCTCTCTTGATTTCTCCCTAGTGGTTAGAAATATTTATGACTGCATATGCTGAATATGATGACATTTAAGAAAAAAGTAGGCAAGTTTTAGGCAGATGTGAAAAAATGCTGTAAACTAAAATTGCTTTCACAAATAGAAATGTTCATAGTTTATTTTTTTTTTTTTATCAATTAACAAAATGCAAAGTGAATGAATGGAAGAGAAATCTAAATCAAATCAATATTTGGTTTGACCACCCTTCAAAACTGTATTCTTACTTTACAGCATTTTTTCATACCTGCCTAAAAGTTTTGCACAGTATATATATATATATATATCAGTGTTTCCCACAGGATTTTTGTAGACTATGGTGGGGGGCTCGCGATCCTCTAGGGGGGTCCGGGGGCATGCCCCCCCGGGAGAAAAAAATCAGTAGATTTCATTTAAATGCATCAATCTGGTGAACTTTGAGAACCAATTTATGACATATCAATTACTGACAAATTACTTACAAACTGCTGGTACTGATATGAATGTTGATGATACAATGTGTCATACTAAATGGGGTTGAGGAGTTTTCAGAAAGCATTTATACAAAAATGACTAAAACACAGTGCTGAGCCTTTATACTACTAGTGAACTGTCAAGCGCACAGCTGGGGGGGGGGGGGGTCGCGAGGACGCCTTGCCATGGCGATGGGGGGGGGGGGGGGGAACCGAACGTTGGGGAGCCAATCCAGCCGCGAGGATTTCCCCTTATATTAAACGCTGCAGCCCACCTGTGTAGGCATATTATTGAGCTGCTAGTGAAGTTTATTTGCCTTGGTCAAATGAGTCCGCCAGAGCTAGTGAGCGGAGCGGAGCGCTTTTTTTATTTAGACGCCGGAGCGGCCGCTCTGTTCCGCTCCAGTTTCGCTCCGATACCGCTCACACCACGAGTCTGAGGCATGCCCAAATCCAAACGTGTGTCTTCTTGTTGCATTTGTCTATCTATTAAAATAAATGTTCTATGACTGAAATATATTGCCGTTGCTCTTAGTTCTTTAGGATGTACGTTTTCTGTTTAAGGTGGCAATTCGTAGTAGATTATTTCTCCCTCATTTAAATTGGAGCGAGCGTGGAGCGATTTCAGTGGAGCGTCATGATTTTTAAGTGGAGCGCGGAGCAAAAATTAGCGGAGCCGTCGGACGCGATTTAGAGCGAGGAGCGGCCGACAGAACAGCCATCTGAGAGAGGAGCGGAATATTCACACCGCTCAGCTCTGCTCACTAGCTCTGGTCCGGGCGGATATTGAAACTATGGCGGCCGAAATTAGACTATGGCGGTGCGCCATAGTCTCGTCAATGTGTGGGAAACGCTGATATATATATATATATATATATATATATATATATATATATATATATATATATATATATATAAACGAAGGAAACGAAGTGCCACACAAATAATTTGTTCAGAACTAAGAGCATGTCCACCATGTGTCATACGAACGATATGAGGGCTGAGAATATTGTTAAGATAAATGATAGATTGTGCAGAAAAATGGTAACTTTCGAACAGATAATCATCAGGGAACAATAAAACATCTGCGGGGTCTGATCACTCTCTCCCCACGGTGATTTCTGCAGAGTATTTGCGCTTCAATGTCAACTGGCTCTTCAAGAAAAGGACACGCCTTGTCTGACACTTCTTTCAGTCTGCAGCTAAAGAGGAGAAACTCAGGCTTAGTGGGAGAAAACCTGCCAGCGAGCAGGTTAGCTTCACAGAGTATGTTGCTGCAGTAACAGACTCAGAGTTAAACTGAACTGGCTTTGTGAAACCGAAAACCCTGAGTTTCCTTCAACTCTGACTCAACTAACTCTGAGTTTTCACTAAACCCGCTTTCGGAGGCTAGCTTTACAAGACAATGATCTGAACATAAACAGCAAAAGTGGCGTTGCGTTCCCACTTTTTATTTCACGTTTAGACGAGCGTCTTTGGGCGGAAATCTGCATGCACATGGTGACGCAAAAGTGTGTGAAATTTGATGTAGTATGCATGCCAGGTGGCTAGCTGGTACTGAAGCACTGCCATACAACAACACCAAGCCCTGGGTAATAAAGGTGCCTTCTCTGTTCTGTTATGTTATCTGTGATTACTCGGCTTAATTGCTGAAATGACTCCTGGATATATATCAGAGCAGCTAAGGCAACTTGAATGTCCAACTGATGGAAATAATCCAACATGTCTGCTGTTGTTTGGCTGTGCTGCACATGGATTTGACGTCAATGCGTACGTGAGGATAACCAGCGTGAGCAGCTCAGAGCACACTTTTGCGTTTTCAACCCTTCAGACGGTAACGCGACGGTGGAGCGTTTTTAAGATTTCCACTCTTGAGGGTGGGTTCTTTTTTTGCGTTTTTAAACCCCAAAAACGCTGTCGCCGTCTAAACGAAAGGCACATTTGCAGTGGCGGCTGGTGAAGAATATTCTAGGTGGGGCTGTGCCATATTCAGTCAATTTCAGTAACCATCCCAATACATTGAACACAAACTACAGGAAACGAGTGCTCCGTGAAATATTCAATACTTATTTAATGCCAATATTAAAAAGTTGAGGCATTCTAACACAAAACATAAACAACATATTGCACAAACTAAAGCTTTCATTTTTTTCATTTGAAATTGAATTTGTAGTCACTTTGGGCTCTATGAAATAACAGTAAACATTTTATATACTAAATAATCAAGAAAATAATCAGCAGATAAATAGGTAGTGAAAATTAAGGACTAAAAAATAAGGTCATAAGGTCAACTACATACAACTGTATACAACTATATACAGACTCGCCCTTACTTGCCCCTGCATTCGCTTGCTTGGGGCGATAAAGTAATCGCCCATATCGGCTTGGATTTGAGGACGCTGATTGGCCAAATTTTATGTCATGCTTTCACATCTTAAATTAGTAATTGGCTAAACAGTTACACAGACCCGCCTCCTTGGGGCGATTTCTCCATCGCCCCAGAGCTGTTGAAGCATGGGACACGGGACGTGTAGGAAAAGCATACATCGTGCACAGATGATTTTCTATCATATTTTACAGATATTACTGGGTAGTCATATTTCAAACACGCAAATATTAACAATTTGTATAATTTATTGTTATTAGTTTTATTATTTTTTAAATTTATTTATTTATTGTCGGTCAAGGGGGGGGCGGTGCCCTATCGCCCTCTATGGGCCAGCCGCCACTGCACATTTGATAAAATATTTTGTTTCACCCGGGAGCGTTGTCGTGTAAAGCCACCCTGAAACAGGCCCCAGAGCTCTTTAGTTCCCCACATCACATCGCTGTCATCAGAGTATGAATATCTGTTGAATAAAATACAGTAAGTATAATAATAATAATTTCACCGGCAATGGTGATGAAGACAACTCCCATGTTCCCACGCTACTTCACCATGTCATCAAACTATGTCTGTTATTGTTTTGATCTAGATACCCCTAGTGGCAAAAGTTACATAATATAGCCTACCTTTAACAACTGAAATTTATACCTATGAAAATCAGGTATAAAAATCTAAAAAATAAAGGAAGTAATTGAAAACTGTTTGAATAATAATACATTACACATCAGGCTATATTTTTAATGATTAATATTAAAAATATAGCCTAATATTGCATTTTACTTTGTTCAATTCCATACCATTATTTTCCTTTGCGCAGAACATAAATAATGTTTACTTTTAATATATTTTCAATAGGGATGTCCGATATTGACTTTTTGCCGATATCCGATAGCCGATATTGTCCAAATTCTTAATTTCCGATTCCGATATCAACCGATATGGTATACCGATATATACAGGCGTTTTTATTTTCGCCCAGACTAATTTTAGGCCCCATATCTCCTGTTGTGGAATTAACACATCATCTACTTTTATTGTGATGCCTCACTAGATTGCATTTCACAAATTAACACTGTCTATAAAAAATAAGGACACTATTTCAACTTATGGAAAAGTGCCATATTTATGCAAAAGCACATTATCGGTGGTAAAACCGATAACGATATGAACCGATATTACAAAAATAGGCTAATATCGGCCGATAATATCGGTTGGCCGATATTATCGGACATCCCTAATTTTCAGTATGTATGTTAGTTTAGAAGATTAGATTAGATCAACTCCCTGAGGGGAAATTAGGTTGTCATAGCAGCAGTACAAATACAGCCAAAAATACAACAAAGTGCTGAGAGCAAAACCTGATATTAAAAAAGAAAAAAATAGTACAATATAACATATACACAATACACAATATATACAATATACCCAATAGCAAAGTGGGAAAGTAATTTAAATTATGAGTCTGATAAAAATGTATTGCATTTCCGTTGCCGTTCCTTTAAGGCAGCGGGGTTGAATGAGTCTGTTGCTGAAGCTGCCCTTAAGCTTGTCCAGAGTTTTTTTGGACGGGAGCATCGGATGTTGATCATCCGGTTGCAGACGTTGCAGGACCTCAGGAAGTAAAGCCGGCTCAGGCCGGCTTAAGAAACCTGTAGGCTACACCAAGATCTTTTCAAATGGATTCGGAAAATGTAAACGCAACAAATTAGTCTTATTAGAACTGATAAAAAAAAAACTGACCTTTTCCATTTTTACTCTATAGAATCCATAAAAAACACGTAGAACACGTTTTAAAACATGCGGTTTCCAATGTGCTTCGCAGCTTCTGTCCAAGTCCATCGAGCAGCTACGTCAGCCCAGCGCACACCTGCAGGAGTCCGAGGAGGAGGAGGAGGAGCGCATCAGAGAGCACAGCAGAGAGCACAGCCAGGGCACGGTCCAGGAGGGCGGGCTGCCCTCTGGAGGCGTAATCCGGAAGCACATGCTGAGCAGCTGCAGCAGTGGGGGCAGTGGCAGCAGCAGCAGTGGCTCCACCGGGGAGCTCACCGATACCCCCCCACACCACAGTGGGGTCATCAGGGTGAAGGAGGAGCCAGCTGACAGTGAGGACGAGGTGCTGAGCAGCGAGCGCCTGGAGGCAGAGCAGAGTGCCTATCTGCACCAGGTCAAAGGGAGACTGGTGATAAGGGCCATGATCTGAGGAGAAGGCCCTGAGTTTCACCCACCCATCTCCACCCTCCCAGGGAGGTTTATATACTGTAACATTCGCAGATAAACGCGTAGACAGACATGCAAAGTATAGATACAAGTGCATGTGTGCACATACACACACATGCATTTAGTGCACCCACACACACACACACACACAAACACACACACGTCTTTTACTCTGACTAGGCCAATTCACTCTCTGCCACCCACAAGTTGTGACCCTTTTTCACTTAAACTGCAGCCTCGCCCTACACACTAGGACTGTGTGTTTGTGAAATTTGTGTAGTGTGCTCTGTAAAGTACGTTGTAACGTTGTGTATATAATATGAAGAGGATTTAACCCTTTCTTTTTAAGTTTTTTTTTAAAGTCGGCGTTCAAAATTTTTTGATGTATATATGCTGTGGATTTAGCATCAAAGATTATTTTAGAGCAAAACTTGAATATGTACAGCTTTAGCCAATTTATGTTCCAATTGTGTAATTTTATTTTTATCCATAAAATATTCTGACTCTGTTTTATCCACTTTTACATTGACGATTTTCACAATGTCCTGCAATGTGTCTAAGGAAATGAACAACATTCTCAAATTTGCTGGACTCAGTACTGAAATGATGAACAACCCTCCAAAAGAAAATGTGGCCGTCTGAGAATGTAAACTCTAATACTTAAGGAAAGGACGCTCCCCTATGACAGACTTTGCACTAGCAGTATAATTGCCTATTGACTACAGTCCACTGCTCATAATGCGGTTTTAAGGATAAAAACACTAAATCAGGCATCTCCAGCAGATCCCACATCTTAAGTAAAAGCCCCATAGCCTGTGTTGGGTTGAGCCAAGCTCTCATCCCTCTCCCCCCTCTCGGTCTGAATCAGAGTGAGAGTGTGTGAGAGTGTGTGTGTGTGAGAGAGAGAGAGAGAGAGAGAGAGAGAGAGAGAGAGAGAGAGAGAGAGAGAGAGAGAGAGAGAGAGAGAGAGAGAGAGAGAGAGAGAGAGAGAGAGAGAGAGAGAGAGAGAGAGAGAGAGAGAGAGAGAGAGAGAGAGAGAGAGAGAGAGAGAGAGAGAGAGAGAGAGAGAGAGAGAGAGAGAGAGAGAGAGAGAGTGTGGGGGGTCAGGAAATGCCTTCTAGAAGCCAGGAGTCCAAGTGATTCATGTATGCAGGAATGTAGGGAGGGTAGGACCTAGTGTTGGAGGAGTCCAAGGGGCCAGGCTTGAAAACTGATTTACTGTCTAGAAGGATTACAATGTGGGTGGGGAACTTGTTAAGGGAGCCCTTTTCTTTAAAAAAAAAAAAAGAGAATCACTTCCGCTGTATTCCCTAGTGACATGCTTACCTCCACAAACAAGGTTTGATGTTACTTCAATAAAAAGAGCCCGGAAGAGATATTTTGCTTTGTTTTGTCTTAAAGACAGACCTCTCCTTTGAAAGTGCCCACTACAGCGTGTATAGTCTGTCTTAAAGAAAAGTGCTCAATCAAATGTATTGCACAAATGTAAACCTTGTTTTATTTGTAACTGTCTATTCAAAATTCCCTGTTACGGGGTGCTGTATTTGGATTCATGTGGAAAGACAATGCTGTGTTCTGATTGTCTGGGTTCAATGTTTTAGTGTAAGGAATCACCACCATCACAACAATGTGTGTCTTGTTCTCTTGCTCCTTTGATTTGGTACAAGAACCCTGCTTGCCACCAGTGGTGCTGGTGGTTGTTGTTGTTGTTTGTATGTGTGTGTGTGTGTGTGTGTGTGGGGGGGGGGGGGGGGGGGGGGGGGGGGGGGTTGTATGTGTGAGGGAGTGAGTGACTGTGTTAATAGGGTGGTTGGTGGTGGTCCTGTTCTCTGTAATAGCCGTTTGCATTTCTTCCCTTTTTCTGCCTTGTGTGAGAAACTTTTCTTTTTTAAATAAAGTTCATTCCCCTATATGAAAGGTGAGTTACTGCGACTTTTTCTAAATGCTTTCAATATCATGCTGAATAAATACACCACCAGGCTGAACACCACACATATTTGCAATGGTAGCGAATAAAGAAAAGACTGCACAGAGATTAAGTTAATGTAACTTTACTGCCAGCTCACTGCAGACAATGACCCCCCTCGCATACGTTGCTGCCCAGATAATCAGTAGTGCCCCTCTGTCTAACATACACATCTGTATATTCAGATCACACCACAGGAGAGACACAAATCAACAGCTAATATTAGAGTATTAAAGTATGAGAGTTACTGCGAGTTTTCAAGTAATAACTTAGGACAACTTAGTCCAGGTTGGGGAGGGGAGGGGTTGTGGATATGGGATTTAAACCTTAAAACTTAAAAACAATGCATAGGTTGGGATTCGCACTTGCAGCTAAATAAGACTCAAGATGAAAGGTAGAGTTTCAAACCATTACACTGGCATACTTTGTCTACATTGGTATGCGCACAGTGAGTATTGAAGTATGTGCTTATTTAACGACAAGATACTTAAATAGCAAAAATATCTGTCAAATATCTTTTAAAATAACACAAAATGATTTGATGTGTTTGCACTGGCATATTATTGGTTGAAAGCAGTTCATCTCTATTGGCTGAGAAAATTGGGGGAGTAGGTCTTTCGTTTCCCAACGCGTTATTAAATCTTTCTGAAGTATAAACGAAGCATAACCCAGCCTTAGACCACGTTTACACATAGCAGGGTATTCTGGAAAACGGCTATTTTCTCCTCCTCGTTTGTGAAAATAATTGTGTTTAGACCAATGATAAAAACAGCCGGCGAAGTACGTCACGAACACTTCGAGCAAACAGGTGGCCAATCAGAAATGCCAAACGAATGACTCAAAACGACAGACCAACGCAAAAACGCCGGTTTCCCTATTTACATGCAACCTCGAAACCGGAGTTTTCCAAAATCTCCACTTTGCTCGGAGTTTTTAGAAATAATCATTTTCTCTGATGAAAACTGAGTTTTCGTGTAAATGAGAGGCCAAACCGCATGGAAATATCTGCTTTTTCCCATCGTGTAAACGGGGCCTCCATGTGTTGCCAGATGCGTTACAAGCCGTCTGGCAATGCTTTCAGAAGCGCAAGTTGTGGCACAATCGGCCTGCCATAGAACGCGTTGCCAGACGCGTCCGAGAAAGATTGAACGCGTTGCCAGACGGGTTCAGACGTGTCTGGTGGCAACGCGTTCAGAAGCGCGAGTTGTGGAACAATCGGCCTGCCATATTTAGCTGCACGGCCCGACCTAACCGGACGAGTGGTCTTGCAATTGCCAAAGCCTCTCATCCCTTTGTATTCGATTAAAGATGTCAATCCCTATGTCTCGCGAATGTCCAATCATATGGCCAAACACACTACGTGCTTGTTTGCATAATATTTAACATTTTTTATTGATTTTCTTGAGGATTCAATACAATTATATATTACAGGTATAATAATCACCTCACCCACCCAGACATCCCTCCCTCATACCCACCCTTCACCAGCCTATCCCATAAAACTACCAGAAAATAATAAGTCACATAATAAAAGTATAAAGACAACAACCAAGAACAAACAAAAACCAAATACACATACCAAAACACAAACACACGATTTTCTTAATTTTACCAGTCTTTTAACTTTTTATTAGTTTTCTTTTGTCTACTTTGAACACCTTCTGTCCGACACCCTTCTGGACCTCGGATCTGACTACAATTCTCCCCTTCTACTCGTGAGTAGGAACGTACCTGTGTGGATCTCCAGCTGTCAACATCGCCCACCGGGAATAATAACTCTGCGGACCTAACCACCTCCATCACTCCAGTCACATCTGTTTCTGTCGTCCGGGTATGTTTGAACTGTCCTCGCTTGCCTCTCCGTTCTCCATCTGTGCCCGTGACTTGCTGGCAGCTCGGGCCCACGGGAAAGTGGGCTAGCTGGAAACTGGTCGCTAGCTAGCCAGCTGGCGACTACCTGTCCGTGCCACTGCTGTCAGCTGTCCGGGACCTTCCAGCAGTGCTGGGCCATTGACTAGCTGGCTCCCGGGTGAGCGGCTACAACCCGGCCCTCCGTCATCGTCCCCTGCTAAAACACCAGTATTCCATCTCCGAACTCCTCCAACTACGCTTCTCACCATGCACTCCTCCCGGACACATTATATCCAACACCATCAAAGAACTTGGACTCCTACATTGGCCACGATATGTCCACAAAGGCAGCCGGAGGAAGTTTGTTTACTCCGGCTCAGGAAATTCCATTCCCTCTCTGTGGCCAATCGGTACCCACCAATCTCAACTCATCTGAAATGTGCACTTCTCAACACCCATTCACTTAATAAAAAAGGACTTCTCCTCAGTGAATTTATTTCTGATTCTGCACTGGATTTTCTCTGTCTCACCGAAACCTGGCAAAAACCTATGGACTATTTTTTTCACTCAATCAAGCCACGCCCCCTGATTACTCTTCCATTGATAAACCTCGTCTGGATGGTCGAACTGGCGGTGGAATTGTCATCATTCTATCGAGCTTGGGAGATTGGCCTCTCTTGTTTTTTTCAATCTAGAGGAGTATTCAATTATATGGCCTCTAATGAAAGCTTTAGGCATCTCCCATATTGTTGAGTGTGAGTCTGGGGTAGAGTTAGTATCAGTGAAAACTTTTTTTCTGGGAGATCAGCTTTACAAACTCTTCGTCTGCTTATACAAGTGGGTTAAGTCTCCAATGGATTGTTTGCATAAGATGAACAGAAATGTAACTTTTGCTCCACCCTTTCAACTCCTGTTCAAACACAAGCCTTCCCATGATCCCTTGGCCCAAGGGATCATGGGAATACAACGTGAATTGGATGCGTTGCCATTAGACATTGTGGCTACTGTAGCAGCTCTCATTGATAAAAGTGGGAACATTTGACCCTGACCACCAAACCGACGTCAAAGCATATGGCTGCAAGGTCTGACTGTACTTGAACTCACTGCAAAGACAATAACCAATGGCCAACTAGTAGGCACATTCTTGTGCCTGTGGCCAGCAGGTGGCGGTAGTCTGTATTTGTCATTCAAAAAGGGACACCAGAAGACCTAGGACTGCGAATATATACACAAACAAAACAACATTTGCTTACAATTTCACACACGCTCACTCGTTTTGTACTTCAGCTAGTTCAAAATCAATCTAATTGAGTATAATAGAATATGTGAAAATGATGAATGATCAGATGAGATAAAAGTCGTATGTTGCTTTACTCACTTTAGTTTCTTTTCTCGTGCACTGATTTGCTGAACTTGTCAATCGCCAAAAGGCCCTGCCATACTTTCCTGACACCTGGAATGGGGTGATCTTGGGATTACTGTTGAACTAGGTTATGTGTTCACCCGGCTATGAACTGAAACTTGATAAATCATATTCCATAAGCACTGACCTAGATTACATCTAACACTTTTGAAGGTTTCCCAAAGACAAAGATGTGAGGAAGAAGTGGGAAGTGGCTTTGAGGAGGGAAGGATTCACTGCAAGTGATCATTCAATTCTCTGTAGTCAACATTTTAAGCAGGCTGACTTTGATAGGACGGTCAGATTGTTCGACTATGTGATGGTGTTATTCCATCCCTCTTCAGCTTCCCGGTTCACCTCCAAAAAGTAGGTGTATCATCATAAGGCTATTAGCATTTATACATGTAAATATTCTATTATCAAACAAACTTATCTTTTTATGTATTGTATTATGTATTATGCGTAATGTTTCTTCATTTCAGTTGTTGAAGGGCAGGGCAACGTCTACGTCCAGAAGAGCTGAAGATGGCCCGTCTGTGGTCTCTAATGATTCCCCAGAAATGGCAACCTCACACCCACAACCTCAGCCTAATGATGTGAGTATTTCTACTTTAAACATCATATCATAATGTTCCTGGACATATTAAAATCTTACTTGTTTTGCTGCCACTCATATTAAACACACACACAAATAACTGGCTTTGACAGGTGATGACTATAAGAAAGAATGTGGATGTGGGCCATAAACTAGTGGTGTCAAGGTGATGTTTGTGATGTGAAACATTACTGAAACCATGTTCGTCCTTTTTTCTACTAGGATCATAGCTATGCCTTGCCTGCTTCTCCTACAGCTCTTAAGGAAAAAGTCAATGAACATTTGGCAAGACTGGAACGTCTGGAGCGGGAAAAGAAGAATGCCATGTCCAGAGAGAGGAGGGCAAAGACCACAGTGAAGGATCTTTTGGGGGATTTGAGGGAAAATAACCTAATTAATGAAGAGCTCAGTGAGAAGCTTTTATTCTACTCAGGTAAGACAAAATTAGCACTTTGAAATTCATGTACATGTTATTGTTACTCTCTTTATTAAACTCATTGGTTATTATCTGAAGGGGAATAATTCATCTTTGCTCATAACATTTCAGATCTTAAGATGGACTTTGTGGCAAAGCAGGGCCATGAGTACTCACAGGACTGCAGAGAGTTTGCACTCACGCTCCATCTCCATGGTCCAAAGGCATACAAATACCTCAGAGAGACTCAACATTTTCCCCTCCCACATCCACATACATTACAAAGGTAGGTAGGCTTAATGTTGTCTGATTGAATTTTTGGAAAATACTGATGCCAACACGTTATAACCTCTTCTAAATATTTTTACAGGTGGCTGCGTTCGGTGGATGCCAAGCCTGGCCTGAGGGAGATGATGCTGGATATGCTGGAGAGAAGATGCCAGGGAGACCCGTCTAAATATGGATCTGTTTCACTCATGATGGATGCCATGTCCATCAAAAAACATGTGCAATACAATCCACACAATACAATCAATGTCTGGTTTTGTAGACATGGGAGATGGAAACAATGAGACTGATGTTGCTTCTGAGGCTCTTGTGTTCATGTCCTACAAGGACATTGGAAGGCTCCCATTGCATACTTTTTGACCGGGTCTCTCTCTCCAGATCCACAGAGGGTCCTTCTCAGTCAGGCTTTGGAGGAGCTGCATGCACAGGGCATTCGGGTGGTTTGCCTAACAATGGATGGACATGCCTCCAACGTCAGCATGTGCAACCAACTTGGATGTGCGCTGAAGGGGGACCCACGAGAGCCACTTCAAACCAGCTTCCCACATCCGGTGACTGGCGAGAAAGTCTTTATAATGATGGATGCTTGCCACATTCTGAAGTTGGCACGTAATATGTTGCAGGTAAATGAAGATCATTGTAGACCTATTTCTACAATTTATGCCTCTGCTGCTAAAAGTTATCTAAATATTGTGGTCTGTCCATTTGCAAAGTTATGGCTGGACGTGATGATCATCATTTTTGTACTTGTTTCAGCAGTGACTGATTTTTACTCTGCAGGCATACAGTCCAATTGCGACGACCACCGGACAGATCCATTGGAGGTCCATCAATCGTCACCATGACCTCCAAAAAGAGGATGGACTGCATGCTGCCAATAAAATTACAGTAAAATTACAGACAAGACACTGAGTCGCTCTGTGTCAGTAGCTCTCCGCACAATGAGGGATCTTGGGTACTCTCAGTTTAAGGACTGTGAGGCAACGGCAGAATTCATTGAGGTAATACAATTAGTGATTTTAGAACCAAGTACCTGTTTCTTATTTTTTTATTCTTATTTTTTAAACTCCATCCATCGAAGTGGTAAAGCTCTGTGAAATTTGCTGTAGTACAAAGCAGACCTATGGTTGAAGGAAGTCAAGCAAATACTAATACTTTTGTTTACTGGCATTTTGAGCATACAGTTTAGAAATATGTACCTGATACCTTATGATTTACATGCCGATATGTCTATAGATTGTTGACAGGCTGTTTGACACAATGAATGGACGCAATCCTCGGGCCAAAGGATACAAAGCTCCCTTGGGTGCTTTTAATTGGATGGAGAGGAAAGCATTTTTCTCTAGAGCCAGGGAGTACTTGTTCACTTTGGTGACAAAAGATGGAACCCCCCTTCACCGGTCTAACAGGTCAATTAAAATAGTGTTTGTCAAGTTCATGACATGAGTTCTCCGATACTCTATTCCCTTATGCATCGATTTCCTAAGATGCTCCGTTGTTCCCTTATGCATCGAGTTCCTAAGATGCTCCGTTGTTCCCTTGTGCATCGCGTTCCTAAGATGCTTCATTGTTCCCTTATGCATCGAGTTCCTAAGATGCTCCTAACTGCTTCAGTTTTGTTTCTGTTGGAATTATCTTCTATTCAGTGTGTTTCAGGTCCTGCATGTTTCCAAATGGTATGTATGTATTACACAACATCAAGTACATGTAGGTGTCAAAATGGTAGGTATTGGTAGGTATTTTAGTGTTGTGCATGTGTTACATTTTTGCATTGGTTCCATTGTTCTATACAAGAAATATCTCGTGGATGCACTGGGACACATCCTCAGTGATGTATCCTGGGATCATTAGGTGTTTTGGGTCTGGCAACATCATACACCCTCGCCCAGGCGACCCAGCCGGGGTTGATCAAGTCCCGACTTGCGTCCCAGTAGCAGTCCACGGATCAGCCCTCTTAATCCAAAGCCACCTTAGCCCTGTTTATATTTTGGGCCATCAGCCCAGGAACTTAAGCCCAGGAACTTTGGCCCAGGGCACAAGCACCAGGGCTAGAGTTCTTGTTGCGTTTATACTGTATGGGCCATGTAGCCAACGGTCAAACTTGAAGCCATAGAAACAGTGTACAACATTCCAAAAAAAGATTACCATCAAATAAAACATCACAATAGTTTAAAAATGGAGCCAAATGAGCTAATTGTCCTACTTGTTTCCGTGCTTCAATATTTAAGCACATCCCGTCGTATCCAAGACGAGGCAAATGATTTGAGGATAAGGAGACAGCGTATGGCATCTGAAGTGCGCTTCAAAAGGATGCTGAAAATGCGCAGACTCCGGCAAATGGTACGCTGTATTCGTAGCTAACGTTAGCTAAGCTACCTAAGTAGCCTATAGTGGCTCGTTATACATTAACAACGTCAATATTGCTTTTCCAGTGGTAGCCGTGTTTAAGTGTTCAATGTTGTTTGAATTAAGTATTGACTTGTGTAAAGTTCACACAAGCTTTTAACCCGTAAGCACTTCAGGGGTGGGGAACTCAAAGGCCATTTCCATTGGAATGCTTCCAGACGAGTCGCAGCTCGCACTAAACACACTAACGTACACTCACACTGATATTGACACATAAACTGACCTCTTTCATCAGACGACAGGAACTGTTCCTCTCTGCACAGCCCTCTTTCTATCCATTTCTGATCAAAGTTGCTTGTTGTGCACGCCAACTTCGCAGATGAGCGTTATCATCCGTGCGCATCTGCCCTTGCAAATGGTTGAGTTTCACGGTGTGGCCAGAGGGTTGTTGAATCTTTCTGTACTGTACTCCAGTTAAACCTTTGCATCACAAATAACTCTTTTCCGTAGTGCACACTGGCTTGTCCCTCACTTCATCATCAACAACAACAACAACAACAACAGCAACAACAAAAATAACATCGCCATGCTAACTGCCTGTCACTGTCAGCAATAGGCGAGTTTCAGATAGCAGACGAGTTCGAGGCATTGGATCTTCCCTTATTGATGCAGGCTGAGGAGCAAATGTGATGAATTTTCTGCATGCACAATGGCTTGGCTATGTGGAGAAATGTGTAAATAAAATAAATAAAATAAAAAATGCAGGATGAGTGATGAAGTGAAAGTTCACAAAATCGTCTCTTTTTAATCTCTTTTTAATATGCATAGTTTGGGAGAGGGCACCAGACACGCCTCTCTGAAAGGAGTTATGCCTACTTCTGACGTGGGGACTTTAATGTCGGTATTCCAACCAACCAGGGCAAAGTTGAGGGGATGTTGAGGGGAGTATCTTATGTCCGCACTTGCTCGAGAGAACATGCCCAGAAAAGCAGGCGGAAGTTGTTTTCCTGAAACCACGCAAGTTTTGAAAGCCAGGTGAATCGTCGCATCGGAAGTTCATCAGAGGTATTTCTGACGTTTTCATCCCAGAATGCATTCTGAAGCATGGCAAACGAAGCCGCATGCCTCATCTGAAACTCGCCTATTGATACCGCTACAAAAGTAATTCGTCGCTTGATGTTTAACGTTACGCTGACAGTGACCCGGACAGACGAGGGAAGTGACAGTCATGACCTTTTTCTCACTTATTTTCAATGTTGTTTTGGGTATAATCATATGTTGTACAAGTATTTACAAATATTTTTACAATTACATACATTTTCCTAACGTTTTTTAATTTTTTTTTATTATTATTTATGTTTCTGGCCTTTTTACCTGTGTATTGGTATGGGGATGGGTTTACAAAAAGTCCTGTATGAAGTATCAAAACCGCAGCCTTCTCTACACTATTACTGCTGTACACCTATTATTGTAATGTGACAGCAGTAAATGCGCCATTTTGGATACAAAAATATAAGGGATAATTCAACAGATCAAACTAGGCCACAAGTTCCCCACCCCCAACTCTTATGCTTATTATCTGTAACACTATACTATCTGAATCCTTCAGGACAGTGTTTCTCAACCGGGGTGCCGTCTGACATCCTCAGGGGTGCCGTAGAAACGTGGCTAACACTAGGCTAATAAAATGAAATTGAAATAAATGAATGCATTAGGGCTGGGCGATTAATTGAATTTCGATTTCGATTACGATTTTGGCTTCCCTCGATCATTAAATCAAGATAATCGTAATAAAACGATCATTCTGCCACCTGCCGTGTTTTGTGTGGTAAATGGAGCGAACCCTTCTTTCTCCACCTGCACACTCCGCTGCGCCCCGCCCCCGCCTGAAAACTTGCAAGATATGTCACGCGACGTGTCTGCACCTCAAGTGAATACGACCAATCTATTTAACCACTTAAAAGTCTGCACACAGAGTAATACATGACCAAGCAATGAAGGAAAAAATGAAAAACTCCTCCACTCCTGCCACCGCAACACAGTCCTCAATTAAGGAGACCCTATACAATGCCACCCCATATCCAGCCAGCTCCCGCAGGCATAAAGAAATAACAGATGCAATCGCATACATGATTAGATTAGATTCAACTTTATTGTCATTGTGCAGAGTACAAGTACAGGGACAACGAAATACAGTTGGCGTTCTAACCAGAAGTGCAAATGAGCGATTAAGGTGCAGGTTGAAATGCAGAAATGCAGAATAAGGTGCAAAATTGAAAAGTGACAGTGGTTATTAAAATGACGGTAATTATAGGTAGTTAACAAAGTGACAAACAGTGCAGATGGAGGTAGTGATCATCGAGGTATTAAAGAGTTACTCACAGTGGCATAACATGCAGGTGAAAAGTGTAAAGTGTAAACAGTATACAATGTGCAAAATAGAAGTAGTGCAAATAGAAGTAAGTGTGCAAGTGGTGCAGTAGTGCTCTAGTGCAGTATAACAGAATAACAGAATGGGTACAACAGATGAGTATGGGTTGTATGGGTATGGGAGTGGGGGGTGCAATGGCAGTTGGGAATAAATAAATAAATAACATTACTATAAATTATAATATGTTTAGTATGTCCAGGGGGGGTGAGGTGTGGGGGTGCTGGATGTGCGGGGGGTGCATGTCCTTTGGGGGGGTGGGGGGGGGGGCCAGGTATTGGGTGGGCAGTGGTGAGTGTCTTTGGGGGGCGGGGTCAAATGGGTCCAGGTCATGGGTGGGCAGGGGTGTATGTCCTGGGGGGGGGCAATGTTCATGTGGGTTTGGAGTTCAGGAGGCTGACAGCTTGGGGGAAAAAGCTTCCCCTGAACCTGGTGGTCCGGGTGCCCAGAGACCTGTAGCGCTTTCCAGAGGGGAGGAGGGTAAACAGTCTGTGGTTGGGGTGAGAGCTGTCCTTTGCGATGCTGCGCGCCTTACGCAGGCACCGCTTCCTCTGGACAGCCTCGATGGAGGGGAGTGGGGAACCGGTGATGCGTTGGGCGATTTTCACCACCCTCTGCAGTGCTTTCCGGTCCGAGGCGGAGCAGTTACCATACCACACTGTGACACAGTTGGTTAGTACGCTCTCGATGGTGCTGCGGTAGAAGTTCACCAGGATCTGAGGAGACAGGTGGGCTTTTTTTAGTCTCCTCAAGAAGAAGAGGCGCTGGTGAGCCTTCTTGATTAGGGCAGTGGTGTTGAGGGACCAGGATAGACTGTCGGAGATGTGGACTCCCAGAAACTTAAAGTTGGATACCCGCTCAACCTCCGTCCCGTTAATGTGGAGGGGGGTGTGCGTGCCACCTTTTGTTTTCCTGTAGTCCACGATGATCTCCTTGGTCTTCGTGGCGTTGAGGGACAGGTTGTTGTCGGCGCACCACGCAGCTAGGCACTGAACCTCCTCCCTGTACGCTGACTCATCGTTGTTGCTGATGAGGCCTATCACCGTTGTGTCGTCTGCAAACTTCACAATGGTGTTTGAACCATGTGTCGGTGTGCAGTCGTGGGTGAAGAGAGAGTACAGGAGAGGGCTCAGCACACAGCCCTGCGGAACACCAGTGTTCAGGGTGAGGGTGGAGGAAGTGTGACCGTTGATCCTAACAGACTGCGGTCTGCTGGTCAGGAAGTCCAGTATCCAGTTACGGAGGAAGGGGGCAATGTTCAGATCACAGAGTTTGGTGATCAGTTTGGAGGGGTTGATGGTGTTGAATGCTGAACTGAAGTCTATGAACAGCATTCTAACATATGTATGGCTTTTGTCCAGGTGGGAGAGGGCGGAGTGCAGTGCCGTGGCAATGGCATCCTCTGTACTCCTTGCCAAAGACATGTGCCCTATCAGCACCGTTAGCGACCCGGCGTTCAATAAACTGATAAACACATTGGACAAGCGGTATGTGTTCCCACCACGTCACCATTTCAGTAGAATTGCGCTGCCTGCCCTTTATGACGAATGTCGCGGAAAAGTTGCAGGAGAAGTGTCAATTATATATTATATTTTGCCACCACAATGGACCTATGTTTGAGTCGTACCATGAAAAACATTTTTTGATTTTTTTTTTAAATCAATGAATAATCGTCTTTAATAATCGCAATTACAATATCAATCAAAATAATCGTGATTATCATTTTTGACATAATCGAAAAGCCCTAGAATGCATCATTTTGTAATCTTTCTTCTAGCTTTATCATACAGTTGAGTAAATGGAGGCCACACAGAGAAAATAGTTTTCTAACGCCGAAGTTAACATACTGCTACCCTTTGCCACGACATATTTGTGTGAATTGAGCTTTTCGAGCTTAACTTGCATCAAGAACAGGTACAAAGAGCGCCTTAGTGCTGTGGACCAGGATCTACGTGTGTGTCTGTCATCCATTCCTGCGAGAATAGAGCGATTGTGTGCATCCTCCCAGGCCCAAGTCTCTCACTGAGATTAAGTCACACTCTTGTGTGTGTGTGTGTGTGTGTGTGTAGTTGTAGTAGCCTATGATGCTATATGCGTTATGCATTTTGTTGGTCTTCAAGACTGTGTATTCTAATGATATAAGTGTAGTGTAATTTAGTGAAAAATTATTTGTGTTGTCTATCTCACTAGGCCCATCTTTTTTGGAGGGGAAAAATCAAGTTTGTTTTGATGTAATGAATGAGTCATTAACTTGTTTTACAGAGCTGGAATGACATTTAATTCCACAACATTTCTTTATTTCCATTATCATAATTTACATTAAAAAAAAAAGTTTGGGATGCCTTGAGATTTTTCATTCATGTAAAGGGTGCCACGACTGAAAAAAGGTTGAGAAACACTGCTACAGGACATACATAAAGTATCTATCTATCTATCTATCTATCTCTCTATCTATCTATCTATCTATCTATCTATCTATCTATCTATCTATCTATCTATCTATCTATCTATCTATCTATCTATCTATCTATCTATCTATCTATCTGTCTGTCTGTCTGTCTGTCTGTCTGTCTGTCCATCCATGTATCTATCTGTGTTTCAGGTGTTTTCCAAATCTCTAAGATCACAGGCACTACAGTCCCTCCCAAGGTCGGACAGCTGGTGGCAAGACATTGCATGCAATTATACGGATGCAGAGTGGATGCAAGACTTCCGACTTTCTAAGCCAACTTTCAATTTCATTTGTCAGTCTATCAGACAATCAATTGCAAGACAGGACACCACATTTAGAAATTGCATACCTGTTAACAAAAGAGTGGCCATTGCTGTTTTCCAACTGGCAAGCACAACAGAATACCGTGTGGTTGGGGGTTTGTTTGGGGTCAGCCAGTCCACAGTCTGCAACTGTGTTAGGGAGTTTTGTAAAGCAGTGATTGACATACTGATGCCCAAATGTATTAGAAACCCTACTGCTGTGGAAATGGAGGGGATGGCAACTTATTTTGAGGAGAGGTGGGGCCTTCCTCAGTGTATAGGGGCCATAGATGGATCACACATCCCGATCATGCGCTCACCTGAATATCCATCAGACTACCACAACAGGAAGGGATGGCACTCCATTGTGGTTCAGGCCATCGTTGATGGCAAGGGGAGCTTTTGGGACCTTTGTGTGGGGAGCCCTGGCAGCACCCATGATGCCAGGATTTTAAAAAGATCAAGTTTTTACACACAGGCGACCAGTCGCTTATTTCCTGGAAAGCAAAAGAGGGTTGGGGACCAGGATATAGGCTACTACATCCTGGGTGATTCTGCCTACCCATTGCAGAGCTGGCTACTGAAGCCATTCATTGACAATGGAAGACTAACGCCAGATCAGCACCTTTATAACACCACCACCAGTCGGGCACGAGCGGTTGTAGAACATGCCTTTGGCCGGCTGAAGGGGAGGTGGAGATGTCTTTTGAAGCGCAACGACTGTAATGTTGAAACAGTAAAAGACATGGTCTTGGCCTGCTGTGTTCTTCACAATCTTTGTGAACGACACAGTGAAGTTTTTGACCCAGAGTGGACTGTGGCAGAGCCACAGTCATTTACAACACCTGTGCTGGATGACGTACTCGGACAGAACATCAGAGATGCTTTAATTCAGCACATGAAATCTTAAAAATAAATAAATAAATAAACACGGCACAATGCCACCATAATTCACTACTCATTTAATTTAATTAAAGTAATAATGATAATTTAATTTCTCTTTAATTTCTCCCTCAAGACACTGACCAGCTGTGTCAGTACTGAGACTATAGCTGAATTTTCTTCTTTCCTCACATTCAGCTCCATCTCTCTCCTATCCTCCCTGTCCTGCTCCTCACAACGCAGTGCTGCCTCTCTCTCAAACATTTCGCTGTCTGCCTCGCGAAAGAAAGAAATCAGCTCCTGTGTGGAGCCCGAAGCTGCTGACCACTTCCTCTTTCCTGCAAGAACCACATGCAACCACTTAATATTTGCCTTCACCTACTCATTAGTGTTAAATATCTTTTGATATGGCAATCACCCTGACTTACCAGGTCTGGTCCTTGGGGGGATTAATGTGGAGGAGCCCCTAGCTGCTACTGGCAAAGCTGACCCTTAATCTGTTTTAAAATAGATTATGTGTATTTTTTCTAATGGGCATAGTGGACACCCCCCATTAAATACCAGTGTTGTGCAAGTTCACACTTAACATGAACTAGTTCAAAGTTCAGTTCATACAAAAGAAAATTAATACATTCACGTTAATAGTTCTGTTGAAACATACTCGGATTGGCCATCGGGAGAGTCGGGACGGGACTTTTCCACTAGTGGGTACACATGCACAACAATTAAATATAGTAGCTAATGTACTTTGAACTTGAAAATATTAAATTCTTATTTTAGTCACAAGAGGGCGATAGCATAACGATAGTGACAGAGCCGTATATAGAGATACGGTTCTGGATAGTGAGTGAGATAGTAACTAGCTCAAAGTTCAGTTCATACAAAAGATGGATGATATTTAGAGTCCCTGGAGATGTTTGCTAGAGATAGCCAGGAATTGCAACTTATCGCTAAAAACAGTCAACAAAACTTGCTTACAACCTGGAGATGACGTTGATGCGATCATGTCCATCGCTTCCCAGTCAACAGTGCTGCTGTCAAAAGCATCTATGAGAGAGGTATGATTTCAGTTTTAATTCTTTAGTAGGCTACTAGAGCTAACGCTAGTTAGGCTAACGTTACTTGCGTTGTGATATCTACAAAATGGGACAGAAGCGATCAGTCTTGGATGACAACATACTCTTTAACATGGACTCGCTAGGTGATTACATTTGTGTAACGGGGGGGGGGGGGGGGTAGTGGCTAGTTGATTTTTCTTTACAATGGACTTCATTAAGCTCATGTTAGCTTTACCCATAAGCGTCTCAAGCTCCTCGCTTGGCTCCTCCTGTGGTTGGCAAGGCACTGCAGAGTTTCTCAGCCCTGTGCCACTGGAAGCTGGCCGAGGGCCAAGTATCTGGTCCATCTTCTCATACCAGGGAAATGTTGTTCGCCCTGCTCCACTCCTATTGTTTTGCTCCTTTACCTGCCGGTACTGTTGTTTTAATTTCTTGAGTTTCTCCCTGATTTGTTTGCTGTCCCTGCTAATGCCCAATTTCCCCAACTCTTGTCCAATCGTTTTGTACACTTCCTCATTTCTCACTACTCCCTCAAATTGTCTTTGTATGTCTTCCTGACCCCAAATTTCTAGAAGAACTTTGGTTTCATTTAACGTCCATATTTGTCTGCCCCCACTTGCCATAATTGTAGCTATTAATTGTATTACAGTTGCTATAAAATTAGCGGCTAAATCTAGCTACAGCCTGGAGTTTGTAAATAGAACGGTAGCCCTAGTAACCAATTCGACGTGACGTGTAAGCACCAGGGGTTGGACTGTGGCCCTGACCGTTGAGGTGGGCTTGTGGTCAGGACAGTAGTTCCAGGTTTAGCCCCATTTAAGCCTAGCCCAGTCTAGTATAAACTCCTACCTGGGCTGGGCTTAAGTTCAAGCACCAGGTTTGGCCCAAAGTATAAACGGGGCTCTTGTGGCCTTCTCTGCGGCTTGACTCGCTGATTGAATCGCCCTCTTCTTGGCCGTCCCTGTAACACCCAAACAACTGAGGACGTTGCAGAGTGAACGCCCTGCAAAGCCTCTACAGCCGACTTTTATTGGCCCATAGAAGGTTTTCCAGCCTCTCTCCCTGCACTCCTCCACCAGTTCCTGGTACTTGAGGCGTTTCCTCTCATTGGCTTCCTCAATGTGCTCTCTCCATGGCACCGTCAGTTTCAGGATGATCAGGTGTTTTGAAGCCTCAGAGGTAATGATCATGTCTGGGCGGAGACTTGTTGTTAAAATGTGCTATAGGAACCTCAGCTGCTTCCCCAGGTCGACCTGCAGCTGCCAGTCAAAGGCAGTGTGGAGGAGGCCTGTTCTTTGTTGTGGGCGTGCCCGGGGTTTCTCTCCAGCTTTGATGAAGGGGACTGCCTTCTTTGGAGCATGATGGTGTTTGCTGGTTCTCATGGCTGAGGCATGAGAAGGGCAGCTGCAGGGTGTTACTCGTCCCATACAGTGCAGCGCTGGTGAGACTGCATGGAAGGCCCAGCCACTTCCGAAGAAAGCCACTGATCTTCCTTTCTAGGGACTCAACTGTTGTCATTGGGACTGCATAGACTAGCAGGGGCCACAGGACTCGGGGCAGGATGGAATGCTGGTAGATCCAGGCTTTAAATCTACCAGGCAGACCGGACTTGTCAACCTTAGTGAGCCAGGCTCCAAGCTCTTTGTTGGACTTCTGGATGGCGGCAGAGTCTTTAAGGCTGGAGTCAGAGAGGTTCCCCAAACTCTTGACAGGTTGCTCTGTGATGGTTGGAATGACAGTTCCTGAGATGGAAAAACAGAACTTGTCAATCATTTTCCCCTTCTTCAGCACTTCAGTTCCAAGTTATTGTTCCATTGTCTACAAGAATGGTTTATTACACATCAACTCAACTCAACTCAACTTGTTCTTTATTGTCATTGCACAAGAAACAGAGTGATTTTTGGCAGCGAAATGTCGTTGCTATGGTTTCCGGCAGACAAAGAGAATAAGCAGATGTATAAATAGATCTGTAAAAAAATACAGAAATAACAATATAAAACTATGATCAATGTAATATATTAATAAAGTGCAAAGGAACTCGATATAAATTACAGATAATACTAGAAAAAGTGTCAGTGTAGGCATTAGAATAGTATTGTGAACATTTTAGCAGCAGGGTGGAGATTATTTCACACATCGATAGGGAATTAATGCACTGAAAGTATTGCACTGAAATGGGTGGGGGGGGTTATTCTGCATTGAGCAGTCTGATGGCTAGGGGGAAGAAACTTTTGCTGAGTCTGGCTGTTCTGCAGCGAATGCTGCGGAACCTTCTGCCAGACACCAGCCGGGAGAACAGTCCTTGGTGGGGGTGGGTGGGGTCAGAGAGGATCCTGTGGGCTCTGGACAAGCAGCGGCTGTCTGCTATGTCTCGGATGGGGGGGGGGGGGGTCCCGATGATCTTCTCCGCTGTCCTCGCCACTCTCTGCAAAGGCTTCCAGTCAGAGGCTCTGCAGCTCCCAGACCAGACGGAGATGCATCTGGTCAGCAAGCTCTCGATGGTCCCTCTGTAGAAGGTGGTGAGGATGGGAGGCTCTCCTCAGCCTCCGCAGGAAGTGCAGGCGCTGCTGTGCCTTCTTCTAATGAATTTTCCACCTTCTTTACTGACAAAATCCTGAAAATTAGACAGTCGCTCAGCCCCTCTACCCTCGGTCCAGGGCACCTACAGGCCAGCTGTCCAACTAAATTAGCCCCATACACCATGACACAATTTAATCGGATCAACCACAAAATTTTCGAAGACATTATAGAACACCTAAAATCCTCCTCCTGCTGCCTCGATATTCTTCCAACAAACTTTTTCAAACGTGTTTATGATTGCTTTGCCTCAGATCTTTTATTAATGACCAACACATCTCTTCTCTCAAGTATCTTCCCACAGGCCTTGAAGACGGCTGTTATCAAGCCACTCCTTAAAAAGAACAATCTAGATGTATCACAAATGAACAATTATAGGCCCATATCAAACCTCCCATTTCTAAGCAAAATAATTGAAAAGGCTATCTTCCAACAGTTAAATGCCTTCCTAGCAAGAAGCAACTGTTTTGATGTCTTCCAGTCAGGATTTCGACCTCACCACAGTACCGAGACTGCCCTTGTTAAAGTCCTCAGTGACATCCATTTAAATACAGACTGTGGCAAAATTTCAGTCTTGGTTTTACTGGATCTCAGTGCCGCATTCGACACAGTTGATCACAATATTTTGTTAGATCGACTACAAAATTGGGTTGGCCTCTCTGGCACAGCGTTAAACTGGTTTGAATCCTACTTGAAAGACAGAGATTACTTTGTCTCTCCAGGTAATTATACATCTGAACGAACGCAAATGACATGTGGAGTTCCTCAAGGCTCTATTCTGGGGCCTCTTTAGTTTAACATGTACATGCTCCCACTGGCTCAGATCCTGCAAAATGACATCTGCTACCACAGTTATGCAGATGATACACAAATTTACATAACAATAACCCCAGGTGACTATGGTCCAATACAAGCATTGAGTAATTGCATTGACCAAATCAATGATTGGATGTGCCAGAATTTTCTTCAGTTGAATAAGGACAAGACTGAAATAATTGTCTTTGGAGCCAAGGAAGAACGATTAAAAGTTTGTGCTCAGCTGCAACTGGCAATGTTAAAAACCACAGACCAGGCAAGAAATCTAGGTGTTGTCATGGACTCAGACCTGAATTTTAACAGCCACATGAAAATGATTACGAAGTCTGCCTACTATCACTTAAAGAATATATCAAGGGTCAGAGGACTGATGTCTCAGCAGGACTTAGTGAAACTTGTCCACGCATTTATCTTCAGTAGGCTCGACTATTGTAACAGCATCTTCACTGGTCTCCCAAAAAAGTCCATCAGAAAGCTCCAGTTAATTCAGAATGCTGCTGCTCGAGTCCTCACAAAAACTAAGAAAATGGATCACATTACTCCGGTTCTCAGATCGTTACATTGGCTTCCTGTCTGTCAGAGAATTGACTTTAAAGTACTGCTGTTAGTTTATAAAGCACTGAATGGTTTGGGACCAAAATACATTTCAGATCTTCTAATTTTCTATGAACCATCCAGATCTCTCAGGTCATCTGGGGCGGGTCTGCTTACTGTCCCCAGAGTCAGAACCAAACATGGAGAGGCAGCGTTCAGTTTTTACGCGCCACATATATGGAACAAACAAAGTTGTAGGCCTGCTGAAACACTCACCACTTTTAAATCCAGATTAAATACCTTTATGTTTGCTGCAGCCTTCCCCTAAGCTTATCTTAACGTGTTTTAATTTCCTTTTTATGTTTGTATTTTAATTTCAATGCTTTTAATGCTGTATATGTATGTATGTATGTGTTATTTTTGTTTGTTTGTTTTTTGCTATGCTTTTATTGTATTTTAATGCTTTTATGTATGTAAAGCACAATGAATTGCCTTGCTGCTGAATTGTGCTATACAAATAAACTTGCCTTGCCTTCGCCAGGGAGGAGGTGTGGAGTGACCAGCTGAGGTTGTCAGAGATGTGCACCTCCAACTTGGTGCTTCTCACAACTTCCACAGCTGTGCCGTTGATGAGGAGAGGCGTGTGGCTGGGTCTGGATCTCCTGAAGTCCACGATGATCTCCTTTGTTTTATCAACGTTCAGGACCAGGTTGTTCACCTCTCACCAGTCCACCAAGTGTCGCATCTCCTTCCTGTAAGCCAGTTCGTTATTGTCCTGAATGAGGCCCACAACTGTTGTGTCGTCCGCGTACTTCAGGATGTGGTTGCTGTTGTACCTTGGACGACAGTCGTGGGTCATCAGAGTGAAAAGCAGGGGGCTCAGAACGCAGCTCTGGGGGGAGCCGGTGTTCAGGGAGATGATACTGGAGGTGTTGTTCCCCATGCGGACAGACTGGGTTCTGTCGGGAAGAAAGTCCAGCAACCAGTTACACAGGGGGGTATTGAGTCCCAGTCCCATTGAGTCCCTCCAATTTGCATACCAAGTCCTGGGGAATGATCGTATTGAATGCTGAGCTGAAATCCAGGAACAGCATCCGTATGTGGGTGTTCTTCTCCTCCAGGTGCTCCAGGCTCAGATGGAGAGCAGAGGAGATGACATCCTCAGTGGAGCGGTTGGGCCGGTATGCAAACTGGGCCGGGTCGAATGATGGGGGGAGTAAGGAGATGATGTGGTCCTTGACAGTCCTCTCGAAGCACTTCATGATGGTGGATGTGAGTGCGACGGGGCGAAAGTCGTTAAGGCATGTGATGGCAGATGTCTTGGGCACTGGAATTATTGTGGCTGACTTGAAACATGGGGGGACGACGGTCTGGTTCAGTGAGATGTTAAAGATGTCTGTGAGCACGTGGGCCAGCTGGTCTGCACATTCCTTGATCAGCCGTCCTGGAATATTGTCAGGGCCTGCAGCTTTCTGTGCGTTGACCTTCCTCAGTGCTCTCCGCACAACAGTGGTTTCGAGCCTGAGTGTCTGTTCATCGACACGTTCATGCACATTCAGATTCCTGAACTGCTCCAGGTTCAGCAGTATGTGCTCACCTACAGGTTCAGCCAGGATCACTTGGAGCTCCTATTTATCTCAATCAGAGCGTCAGGTAGGTTGATCTTTTAATTGCAATACATTGTTAAAACATAACTAATGAATATCTTTGTTATGTCTATGTGAATTATGTATGTATTGTGTGCCTGTTTTCCATACAAGGCGGCTGTAATAATAATCCCACGGCGCGCCAGTTCCAGGCCATCTTCCGCCGTCTGATGGTTCGGTGTGGTGTCTCACCTAGTGAGACAGGCAATGTGGCGGCCCAAGATAACACTGTGTCCCTGTCTGCTGTGGAGATGTCCTCTGCTGAATCTGCTGAAGAGCAACCATCTCCATTCGCCAATATTTCGGCCCTTGTGTCTGAGTCATAGTTATAGTTATCTCCCCACTCGATTTGGTGGACTGGTGGAAAATGCTCTGGTCTACATGAAAAGCTGTCCTGCCCTGTGTGCCGTTGGAGCTTGGTCAGAGATGCTGTGCCATCTTCATTTGACAAGAACTTCCACCTTCTGACCCTGAAAAACAATGGCGGCCTAGTGATTCCATCACTAGGCACAGTGAAGGTTTGATTTTATCTTGTTTTTTTTTTAAATCTGTTAGGCTTTGAATATTTAAGTTGCCTTTTTCTTATTTTCTCCATTCTGCAAAGTGTATTTGAGCACTGCGTAAAGCACTGTATAAATTCAATGTATTATTATTATTGTTATTATTATTATTATTATTATTATTATTATTATTATTATTATTATTATAAGGTGCAGCAGAGAGCTGCAGAGAGGGTGATCCGCCAAGCTTCGACAATTGTTCAAGACACATTGTTCGAGGGGAGATTGGTACAGAGGATGTATTCCTGCTTGGGGACCACATTGAGGAGACACAGTTTGGCATCGACAACCACCATTCTGACCTGTTATCATTGGTTGTGTCTGTGTTTCATAAGATAAGGTTGCACCACATTGCCAAACTCGCTTCTCTTGAACTTCAGAAAGGAAGCACAAGAAAGAAGCTATGCAAAACAGTCCTCTTTCAGGGGTTTTAATCCCAATTAGGTATTGACACAATACCTAATTGGGATTGTGTCTTCAGGGGTGGTCTTCAGCGCCCCTCACAACCCCCCTTCCTGTGAGGATGGACACTGGTCTTCAGCGCCCCTCACAACCCCCCTTCCCGCGAGGATGGACACTGGTCTTCAGCGCCCCTCACAACCCCCCCTTCCTGTGAGGATGGACACTGGTCTTCAGCGCCCCTCACAACCCCCCCTTCCTGTGAGGATGGACACTGGTCTTCAGCGCCCCTCACAACCCCCCCTTCCTGTGAGGATGGACACTGGTCTTCAGCGCCCCTCACAACCCCCCTTCCTGTGAGGATGGACACTGGTCTTCAGCGGCCCTCACAACCCTACACCACCACCACCCCTTTCTAGTGTACGTATTCTATATAGTTCTCTGCAAACCTATGGTGGCATCATGCCTTCAGTGTGCATATTCTCTCTCTCTCTCTTGCCTTTTCTCTCTATAGTGTAACACTGTATAGTACCATTGATACACTTGTTAATACTAACTATCATGAAACCTATAGCAATACTAACCCACTCTATGCATCTCTCTCTCTTCCCCCTTACCTCACTTGTGAGGTAAACCATTACCAGTCATCAGCCATCCTTGTATTTGGCCCTCATCGCACCTGAAGTCCCATCCTATGACTCCCTACCATCGCCTGTTGCTGTCCCCTTGACCGGATTCCTGGCCTGCGCTACCTAGCAATCCACTACTGCCCTATGACAATTCATCCGGACTATTTGAACTTTCTGACACTAAATGGGATTCAGGCATTATCATACTGGTTATGTAACCATCCTACATCTTTATTACATACAGCCCAGGTGGCTCTAAACACCATGTTCTATTCTCTACACCTAAGTAACCTCTTCATTTATCAGGTTACAAACCTTACTGCCCTGTAACTGACCCTAGGCAGATGGGTCAGGCCCTTGAGTCGTGGATCTGCTCGAGGTTTCTTCCTATATGTATCTCCAATTATAGGGAGTTTTTCCTCGCCCCCGTTATTCATGGGCTCTCTGAATGTTCAACACTGTCAAGCGCCATGAGTCGTGTAATGGCGCTCTATAAATTGAATTGAATATCAATATTGAATTGAATATCAACTTGTGTATAATTCCCATTTTTTATGGATGATTTGCACTTAAAATCTTGCTGAATTCAACAAAAGAAATAAATTAAGTTAAAGATCCCATGCCATCGAAATCCCATTTTTGCTATTGTTTGTTAAATAACTATAGGTCAGAATTAGTTTGTGACCTGTGGTAAGTTTGAAATCTATGCAGTTTGTCTGCTGTATGCAATAGCCAACGAAAGTAAAAAGGCAGAAAAAACGAGCCGATCTGAAAACAGTGACACTGTGACGTAGAAGTGACACATTATTATTCATGAACCCGCCCACTTGGTTGGTTCGTAACCACCCACAGAAATTCTGAAGGAGTCGAGATTGCATCTCCTGCCAAAGACAGAGGAATTAAGGGAGAAATGGTTGCAATTTATTTTTGGAGATCGAATACCAGAAAACTATGGAAGCAGATTAGCGCTGTGTTCGGCGCATTTCAACGACGATAACTTCGTCAACTTCAGGGAGTACAGCAGTGGGTTTGCCTCAAAGTTGGTTTTGAAACCTGGAGTTGTGCCATCACGGAGGTTGCCCACCTCTCCATCAGCCGTAAGTACTTTTATCTACACAATGAAATCCTATTTAAAAAGTTATATGTAACTAGCAGCTACATGATCTATGTGCCCATTTTGGAGAATGCTAGCAGCTAGCATGAACAGTAAAGTCGCACTTGCAGCTAGCGCTAACTTACCAATTAATCTATGGTAGCCGCCTAGACATTCTAATAAGGTTGCAGTGAAGGTAAAGGAAAAGAACAACACAGCGCAAAACATATTCCTGCCACCTCATTATACCTTTGATTTAATTGAGGTGACCAGGGCAATGGTCAACATTTTTGCTTGTAGCTACTAACACAGTGCTGGCATGACCTGGTTGTGTAGGCTAATCACCAAGAGGTTTGATAAGGTAGCCTACTGTTGCAAGTTATGATTATCAGCGAGTTGCATAATAAGAAAAAGTATACCCGCACACTGTCGCTGCTCATCTAATACAATCACTGGGAGCAGCAGCGACAGTGTGCGGGTATACTTTTTCTTATTATCTGACGGACTGTTTACCCTGCACCTGTACAGAGTTGGATGTACTCTCTCTACTACTATCAGCAAGTTATAGCCATCAGGGATTTTCTGCCCATACACGGTATCTAAATGTGTATATATGTGTACAATTTCTGCATAGTTTTCTTCATGTCAGCAGCACAACCGTCTAGTAGTTATGGTTACCAAACTAATCTGGGAGCTCTCAGGATAATTTGCCTGTAGATGAAGATAACTTGTAGGCTAGTCTACTACTCAGATAAGTTTGCTCTTTTATTACAGTGTAAGTTAACATCTTGCTGTAGCCGATGGATTGGGCTGCAGCATCAAAGAGTGAGGCACTAAGGGAAGACCACTTCTCACTGGTTGTCCCCTCCACGTCCAGCAAGAAGAAACATCAGGACTGGTTCGATGAAAATTCCACCCACATTTCCACCCTCCTCAACAATAAGCACAAAGCCCACAAAGCCTCCCTCAATAACCCATCTTCAAGTTCAAGTTCAAGTTCAAGTATCTTTATTGTCAAATGTGCTACATGGCAGGCATATAGCACAGATGAAATTGCAGTCCTCTCAGACCTGCGGTGCAAAATAAACAATGGACAAACAATCTTCCACAGCACTTAAGGAACACTGGCATGAACAAAGGAGTAAGGCACAGTCTGCTCTGAGACAGATGGAAAATCAGTGGTGGATTTGCAAGGCTCAGGAAATTCAATCATACGCAGACAGATATGACATGCACAATTTCTATGATGCAATAAAGACCACCCATGGTCCAAGAACACATACTGTCTGTCCCCTGAGAACTGCAGATGGATCCGCACTCATCAAGGACCAGGCCCTGATTGTCCGGAGATGGGGGGAGCACTTTGAGGCACTGTTGAACCAGCCAGCCTCAGTGGACCTGACAGTTCTGGAAGAGCTGCCAACCCGAACGACCATCCAGAGCCTTGACCTTCCGCCCTCCTTCTCAGAAGTCCATGCAGCCATGAAATCACTGAAAAACAATAAATCACCAGGCCCAGATGCCATCCCTGCTGAGATCCTGAAAGAGGGAGGGTACCAGTGCACGAGGGCCATCCACCGCTTTGTCTCCCTAGTATGGCGAGAAGAAAGCATCCCTCAACAATGGAGGGATGCTAACATTGTCACCATATTTAAAAACAAGGGGGACAAATCCATCTGTGGAAACAGCCGTGGCATAGCACTCCTCTCTATACCTGGAAAAGTGTTGGCAAAAATCATGCTCCACAGACTGATCAAGAACATCACGGAAGACCTGCTACCAGAATCCCAGTGTGGCTTCAGACAAAATCGTAGCACAGTGGACATGATCTTCACCTCGCGGCAGCTGCAGGAAAAGTGTCGTGAACAAAATCAAGACCTGTTCATAGCCTTTGTAGACCTCTCCAAGGCGTTTGACACGGTAGATTGTGAACTCCTATGGAAGGTCCACTTGCAATATGGCTGCCCAGTGAAGTTTGTGAACATCCTGCGGCAGTTTCATGAGGGGATGATGGCCAAGGTGTCAGTAGGAGGGCAGGAATCTGCTCCATTTGGAGTAGGCACTGGTGTTAGGCAGGGTTGTGTTCTCGCACCAGTCCTCTTCAACATCTTTCTCCTTTGTGTAACAACGCTACTGCACAAAGTGATAGGGGAAGAGAGTGGGGTAACCCTGAGCTACAGGCTGGATGGGAACCTCTTTAACATCAGGAGGTTCCAAGCCACAACAAAGCTTAAGCCTGTACGCATACTAGAGCTCCAATATGCTGATGACTGTGCTCTTGTGGCGCATACGCCAGAAGCTCTGCAGACCACTCTTGCAGCTGCTGTGAGAGCATACAGCAGAATGGGATTGTCTGTGAACACCTCAAAGACAGGAGTCCTTTGCCAGTGGTCATCGGAACCCCCACTGAAGCCACCTTCCTTTACCCTTGCAGACTCACCACTCACCACCGTCCCACACTTCAAATACCTTGGTAGCATCCTCTCTGAAGACTCCAGCATCGACCAGGACATCCAGAACCGGATCAAGCAGGCCTCATCCTCCTTTGGACGAATGAGAAGGAGAGTCTACCACAACAACCTCCACCTCAACACCAAAATTGCAGTCTACAAGGCAATCTGCATCCCCACTCTCCTGTTTGGCTGTGAGACATGGACCGTCTACGCTCGCCACTTGAGGAGGCTTGAGGCATTTCATATAAAGTGCCTGCAGCGTATCCTCAAAGTGGCATGGCAGGATCGTGTGCCACACTCTGTGATCCTGCAGAAGACCAGCTGCAGGAGCATAGAAGCCACCATCATGCACCATCAGCTAAGATGGCTTGGCCATGTCATCAGGATGCCAGCCAGCCGCCTGCCCCGCCAGACTTTGTACGGCCAGCTCCACCTTGGTCGCCGTCTGGCAGGGGGCCAGAAGATGAGATGGAAGGATCAGCTAAAGACTACCCTGAAGAAGTGTGGAGTACCGCCTCCCTCCATGGAAGCCGCCTTAGATCGGGATTCCTGGCGTGGTCTCTGCCATGCAGGAATCCAACGAGCTGAGGACAACAGGAGAAAACACCGTCTCGCCAAAAAAGAAAGAAGGAAGATGGCTGCCATGTCTGCGCCTGTCCCTCAGGGACAGGTTTTCATCTGCCCTGTCTGTGACAGACAGTGTGCATCTCGCATCGGACTTTACAGTCATCAAAGGACTCACAAAAAGTAGCAGAAGTCATCATCGGCCACGATGGACTACCTAAAGGAAGTTAACATCAATGTCAAATTTTCCAGGACTTCATTCATTTGGCTTCAGGCTATGATTTAGCTTTATGTTGGTGTCTAATTGTCTCTTGTGTGTATTATGTCATTTAGAGCACACCAGGACTATCAAGAACATCCAACAACCATGCATCTTGCCAAACACATCCACCTAGTCTGTCCTCCAGTGGTACACAGCTTTCTGTTGGTACTTTACGCAGTCATGTGAGAAGCAGAGGTTTGTGATTTCATTCATTTTTCAAATGCTCATGTGCCAAGTAACTTTTGTTCTGATGACAGACAGACAGACAGACAGACAGACGTACTTTAATAATCCCTGAGGGAAATTGCATAATGATCATGCAGTGTTGATAATAGTGGCTAAACCAAGTAAACTCAGTTCATCGAAATATCATATTTATACAATAGGGTTTGCAAAAATCTAAATAGTTCATGCACCTTTTACTTCTAGTAGATTTTATGAACTATAAACTTCAAATGTTTGCTACGGTCTGTGTACTATTGTTTTCAGCACAACTTGCCAGCCATAGTATATACACTTAATTACTCTACTCATTTTTTAACTCTATACACCTGAAGTAATCTATAGATTACTGGATGGCTTCTGTTGTTATTCTCACATAAATGGTGTAACAAAACAGTAATATGCCGTAATATTCCTTAGGCACACAAACTACTGCCTGCTCTGTAAGTGTGAGTACAACTACCGATGATGCACCTTGGGGACCCTCGACCTCTACGCCAATCAAGCCAACGCCAGCTAAAAGACCTCGGTTAGCTGTAGAGGAGGAAGATGAAGGGGAAGAGTCCACAGTGAAAGCAGTAAAAACACAACCAACATACTGTAAGTTGTAAGAAAATATTTATTGATGTATAAAACACTTTGTACATTGTTACATGAGGAGTTTACCTACATTGTATTTCTTTTAGGCTCTATCTTCAGCCTGATGCATCTCCTCTTTGAAAAGGTAGTGCCTAACCCCCTGCCCTACTAGGAGGAGCGTCAGAAGATTCCTGTGCCCAGTGACCTGTCATCCCAATACGAACATCCACCCTTAGAAGACGCTGTTGCGGCCTATGTTTCACGCTTTAGAGTGGAGGAGGTTTAAAGCCAACATGTTGGCCTTCAGCATCAGCGAACTCCCTTCGTATGCGTTGGACCACACAAGAGGGGATGACAACACGTACCTTCCTGCCAAGATATCCCCAGCACCAGCTGACAAATGACCTGTAGGCCAAGTACCAGCAATGGCTGTCAAAAAGCAGAGGACATTGTTGTTTATGAATATATGGCCAAGGCTGAACTGTATATAGTGTGTGAGTTACATATGACATGTTTAGTCATGTGTAAATAGAATAAAGTTTGTTCAAAATGTTCCTTATTTGTATTGGTATTATTGGTAAGTACAGCTCCATCACTTTGACTTTCACTATACAAAATAGTGTATGAGCTTGGTAGACATGTTTGAATATGCTGATGTGCCATAGTGTAGACATTTTTTCATCTCACTTACTCATTGCCTCTAACTTGTAAGTTCCCATAATCGCGCTGATAAATGTTCAGGGCATTTAGCTGGGAATACCTATTGAAACAAACTGGATCTAGTCCTGGGTGGAGGGCCATGCATAATATTGGTGGATTCTCCTCTTCCATTATTCGTACAACCTGTACAATCAGATATGTTTGATTAATAAAATCTGATTTTACTGACAGCGTATAACCAAAATGTAATCCATATCACCCATGGTGACACTGTCTTACCGTTGGTGTCTCCCTGCAGCATACATTCTCCACCTCTGTCTGCATTGTAGAGCAATTCCCACAGGTACACCTGAAGCAAAAGGTAGGCAATGTGTTTGGCAGCCATCGATAATGAGACACAAATTAGGCTATAGGCCTCTCTAATATATAAAAAAATCAGTCTGGTTATATGAAAATGAAAAAATCGGCCTACATCTCTGAATGGCAATACAAAAGAGAGTTATGACTATCCTAGGCCTATTTGAATAACCTTGTTGCTCTGTTAGAATGTCTATCAATAAAGCAATCACTAACAAGCTATTTGATAGAAAGGGCTATATGCATGTGTGTAGTGGTCCAATAAAAAGCAGAAATGTGGTTATCATAGCAAGGTGGACCACGACGTGATGATTACAAAAGACATACTAAAAGTGTTTGGACAGGTAGCCTCCGGGAAAGTTGAGTGCATAGGCCTGTACTATACTATACGTAGCCGTAATGTGGATAATACCGTGTTATTTTGTAATATTACAAAATGCATTGGGTTCATAAACGATTTGGAAGTGCATAATCTATTTCGGGAAATAAAAGAGGTGGGAATAGGCCTACGCTCCGTTTATTGGCGTATAGCCACCACTAAGCCCTATGCCAGTATTTTATCAAACTTGTCTGATAGGTTAAGTTAGCACAAATTACCATTCTGAAACGTCCATCATCGTACGTGTTTGTGGTTGTTGTTGGTCTTCTCCTTCAGGTTCATCTTCCGACTCTGGATCAAACACGTAAGGCAAAATCCCTGCCATTGTTTTTAGGTTTGCTGTGCCTCGGTAAGCACATTGACAGCTGTTTAGTCGTCCAGAGGCTGATCCAATCAGAGTAAAGTGAAATTTAAATATTGAATATTCATGTGAACAGTGATCCAATCAGAGCAATGCTCATTAATGCATGAATATTCATTAGAAAACCAGTCGTCTTTTCTACCAGGCTTTTTCAGTGATGCTAGAATGGCTTGAAATAAGCTATCCAAGACATTTCCAACACAAATAATGTTACAAACTCGATCAAAGGACATCAAGGATTATAAAAAAATGAATGAAATAGGTGTGGCATGGGATCTTTAAAACTTGGTTCTGTAGCCCCATTCGTCTTTGTAAGGAAATGTTCTATTTTGTGTTTATTATTTTGTCAGGATGCACCACAATGCTTAATTTGTTTGTGAAAATCACATCTTCTGGGGGAGGATGACCCCAGACAGAGGTTACAGAGGTTTGGTTTACAAACTTTCAGCCCCACCTAAAACAAAATTCACCAGCCGCCACTGATTATGATGGATTCTCATTTTAGGCAAAGTATAAGACAATACTTTCTTAACAGTATAATTGTAACCTGAATAAGTCATTCAAGTAACAATATTCAAATGCTAACATTGTTGGGTAAGACATAATTTGGTTTTATTTTTAATCCAGTGAATAAGATTGGTGGTTTTAGCTGATATGAAAACGTTTAGCTGATATGAAAAAAGGTGTTGCTATATGTTCATGTTTAAGTAGCCTATTTGGCAGATGCTTTTATCCAAAGCGATATACATAAAAATACATATAAAACAATCACTGTAAACATTAATAATTTAAGGAAAGAATGTTGTTAATACAAAATATCAATACAAGTGTCAAGACAGAATAAACCCTTTGCTGCTGCAGCAACAGTCAAGAGGTACAGTCTATAGGTCCCTAAGATATACAATAGAGATACATCTATAAGATATACAGTATGTACCAATGCTTATTCTACCAGAACAAAAGTCTTGCCGTGAATTAATGAAATGGAAATGAATGAATGAACGTGAATGCGTGGGAAAAAGTTCGGTGCGATTCAACGTCATGTATGCATCCATCGGTTAAACACACAAACTCAACCCAACACAAAACACAGTCCATGGCAATGAATATTAACAGTGTGAGCACATGCGCCTTATGGGCACAAGTCCGACATGTAGAAGTTTAGTGCGGCCATTATATGGTCGCGTGAGGACGCACAGATAGCCACGGCGTCACAGTTCATAGGTCATGTTTTTCAGTTAAAACTGACATCTGTGTTACCAAGCCAAAGGTGTAAGACGAATACGGACCCCTTTGCAATTGTTTTCAAAGCTGCTGGACTTGGCCAGAGAGAGGAATTGAGTTGACAACTTGTGCAAATGACATCAATGGGGAATATTTTCACATTTTATTTTTCAAACCTCAATTGCATTGTATTGGAATTAGGGTTTGCAATATAAATAAAGCCTATAGTTTTCTAAATCAAGTGCATTGTTGGCCATTTCAGATATTGTCCTAATTTCCAAGGACACACAACAACAAATAACACTTTACCTTTACCTTTAGTAGGAAACTACTGTAAGATAAAATGCAGGAGTAGCTAAATTTGACTGCTTGGATGAAACGGTGATAACTTGACGATGATAGTTGTAAGTGATATTATCCATACTGCAATCCCAGCCTGTCCAAGATGAATACTCCTTTTCAAGTTTAATGAGATAAGAGGCCCTGGAAGAGGGTCACCTCTGCTGTGTTCAAAGGCCACCCAGCTTTACAGGAACTGTTTTATCTCTGGCCTCTGGTTTTCTTGGCTGATAGCTGATACTGGTAAACTACAGTGGGCCAGGGTGAAGTTCCACTGAGGGGAATATAGGCCTGGCAAACTTAACCTCTGTCTCTTCCTGAGGTCTGCAGCACAAGAAGCCCATCAGTGGAGCTCAAGCATCCCTAGAATGGCGTCAGCCCTCTTTGGTTCCTGCAGCCAGGGACAGGGCACACACACACACACGGATCAGCCTTATCCAGAGCTCATGAAGTAAGTCTGCTGCTCCCCAACTAGCTGGATATGTGAGGTGGATATGTGTTTGTAAGGCTTGCCTGAATGCTCAGAGAAAAAAAAAGCCTGGGCTCATAAGCCTTGTGATTTCTTCTCCATGTGCATGCCGAGGAACCCTTTCTAGTCCCAGCTCAGCTTTTCTAAACCCAGCATCTATCATGCTTTTTTTTCAAGACCTTTACAGCATGTTGATGGCTGTGTATTAACTAAGGGCATTGCAAGACCATGAGGGAAACAGAACAAGAGAGCAATATTTAATATAAAGAATTCAGTCAGAGACAGGGGCCTGGCATCTAGCAATATTTTGAATGGAAGGATAAAGGGTGTACGTCTAAAATGACTTTGGAAAGGTCCTCCAGGCATATTGAAGGTGTTTTGCTACAAACTATATCACAGAGCAACTCTCTGAGGAAAACATCTGTGTGGGGATGTACAGTATGTGGTATGAGTAGGCTAAACTGTATAACATTGATGTCTTGCTTGTAACTGTTCATAGTGAATATAGAATAGATTTTCAATTCTATATTCACTCAAAATGTATACATTCAGTTTACATTGGGTGCTGAGTGGTGGATAGATGAGTCAACTGACCAACCCATTGCACTGTATGAACTGCCGCACATGTGAAGTAAGTTAAATGGCTTGTCATGGCTAATCACATGTGTGCATACTGGTAAAATAGGGGCCCTTAAATGTAACTTTCTAAAGATTATCAATTGGGTGTAATCAAACACTTTAGGAGTATCCATGTAGCTTAAGGATTATGCTGTGGAAATCTGTATGCAAATGATTAATTCATGTCATAAAATGAAAACACAAAATAAATCATGAACACAGATTAATATAATGGTTGAATTGGTTGTTACAAGCCATACACATTTTTTATCTGTCATGGGGAATTGAATGGAAATGTAATAAATGTAAGCACTGGTGTTAAAACCAATGCAGACTGGGAGCATATCAGTGAATGCACCCTGGTATTAAACTGCCAGGGATGTCCCTCTTCTAATGTTTGAACTGTTAGCTGAGGAGAATGGAATGCATGGCCACTCCAGTGGTACAGGGCGTAGCAACACATTGCTTTGAGAAAGTGGTAAACCTCCATAAAAGCATTGAACACATCTATATTGTTAAAACGCATTCAACCCATTGGATTGTGGTTAGTTGAAGTTAGAATGACTTGCCTTATGTTTTGTGGTAAGTACAGCTGGCCCTGCCGCCTCTCATGGCCTGGTGTTAATCTGCCATGAAAAAGCCTTGTGCAAAAAGCCACAGTGTAGGGGAAGCAGATGGCTGCCCCTCTCTGGGCAAATGCATCTTCAAATACATCTTCGCTTTAGAAATAAATCAATGATATATTATATAAGATTTGATTACATCCCAAAGTCATAAATTACCCCCAAATTATATATTGAAACATACAATAATGTGAAATACACTTTTAGGTCATATTTTCCAATCTCATGTTGCAGATTTAAATAAATCTTTCTCTTTTTACAACATCCTACTTTCCGGTTTAGCCATTTCAAATATCTGTCCCTGCATGTTCATTTGTAAGCCAAGCAAAATCTGGGTTGCTTGTATTTCCATGTATACTTGCAACAATAACATTGTGTTATATATACCCAGAAGAGGAAAGGAAGGACACATACAATTTGTAATTTACTCCATCAATATTGTAAGAATATATTTTTTCCTGGAACAAAGCTTATACATGTAAGTATTGACATTCACTTTAAAAACCTTTATCCTCTGGAAATAATTTTGTTCAAATTTGGGCGGAAAATGTTATTTCCTAAAATGAAAATGAAATGGATGGCATACTGGCATACTGCAGGGTTGGTTGTGATCCCTACAGAGAGTTACAGCTCCTTATTACGTGTTAGATCCAGGACCTTGGTTCTTTGTCATGGCTCAGGAATTTTTTGGCCACCGCCTCTTTAGTAATTAAACAGAGAATTAAAAAAAAAAAAAAAAGTTGTATTCACTTTTTTCTTTAATCATTCAAAAGGTTATTTGTTTGGCTTACACCTAATTTTGGGTAAGACAAAACCAACTTAACTCTCTCAGCATTTTAATCTCATTTGACACTCAGGCATTGTTCATAGTGAGCCCATTGTGCATCATATGTATTTGAATATTTGAGGGCCCCTTTCTGCCAGATGGATAGACACTGTAAGCTGTCACTCTATGGTACCAAGAATGCACCTAGAATCACAACAGTTCTAATCCCCCTGCTGCTGAAGTTAGAGAGAGATAAGATTGCCTTGAGCAAGACAGAGAGAGAGACATAGAGAGAGACACACACACACAGCGACAGAGAGCGAGAAGACTTTTACTTTCCTTAAATTTCTGCTCGCTGCTGAGACAGCGCCACTTCATATTCATCAGTGGTCATGATGGTATATCATATCCTAATATAATGTCAGGAATAAGGTACGAATAGGTATGCACACCTTTATGCTGCCATGTGTTATTGAATCAATAAAAGATCTGCAGGAACGCTAGATGTGAAAGACCAACTCTTTGCCATGCAAAGGTCACAATCAGTGATTTATCAGCATTTCCCACCTTTTTGTAAAGGTGGGCACCTGTTTGTGATGACAAATCCAAACAGGGACAGGCAACCAGGCATGACAGGAATGTGTTGCCATTGGATGGAAGTTCTAAAGTTTTAGAGTTTTTTTTTTTTTTTTAAGTTAAATTGAGGGACAGATTTTTCCAGAAGGTGCGCTGGTTCTGTCCAAGACAGAAGACTAATGCTATTGTCCATTGGTTGTCACTCTGCCAGCCCTCCCTCACTCTGGTTCCCACCTCTCCCTCTCACGCCACTGTTTTTAAATGTTGCCCAACAGTCGTCACAGCTGTGGACAGTATCATGGATAACTGCACCTGCACCTGGACAACCACAGAAAGAGAGAGAGAGAGAGAGAGAGAGAGAGAGAGAGTCTACTAAGGTTGCCTTGGTCTGTTGAGTTTTTCTAGAAAATGTAGCGGAGACTTTATTTTGCTATGCCATGTGTCTCAGAACCTCTGTAAGGAATTCTCATTGTGCATAAACTTACAGTGTAAACATTCACTCCATTCAGTTCTGCAGGCCCTCCACTTTGGTATCTTCCTTATAAACAATCTTGACATTCTTCTACCTTATTCTAACATATTCTTCTACCATATTTGTGATGAAATTGTCAGGCAACACACATTGAAATATATCCTATTTTGAGCCCATTATGACAAAGTGAGTACAGGTATCAGGATTAAAGACAGCACAATTGTTTGTAAAACATAAACAAATGTAATTTGTTATGATCATTTTGCCCTTAAAGGAAAACTCCACCGTTTCTGCTGCATACAGGTCATTCATATTACAAAACTGGTAATTTCACTACATAACTGGTCATCTCACTGCATAACTGGTCTTTTTTACCATGATAAAATCTGACATGCTACATCTTTGTGTATGCTATTACCTCTTAGTGTATGCCTGGATGTATGTACATTTATGTATATTTTTATATTTCTTTATATATATTTTTTGTATATTGTTTACATAGGTTTATATTATATATTTATATATTCTAACACTCTACTATACGTAGAGTGTCTGTCTCTTCTTCTTTTTTTCCCTGGAGTATTGTGACAAATGCAATTTCCCTCAGGTATCATTGAAGTATGTCTGTCTGTCTGTCTATCTTGTCCATACTGAACTTTGTTCTTCCCTGATCTTAGATGAGTTGATACATACCTCTCTCACTTTCGTGCGTGCACTCGATCGCTCTGGCGCGCAGCGCTACTTCGCTAGCATGTAGCTTGGCCCAGTATATTCCTTAGGATCCAAATAGGGGTGAAGTTAGAAGCGACCAAGCATTTTGAAAGAAGAAAAAAATTTGAAAAATAACCCTTTAAATGGTTACTTCTGGTGAGATTTTTATGAAAAAGTTAGATTGAGCTTCCAAATATGACATAACAACCAACAGAGTCAAGGTATCTGCTGAGACCAGATCATTGTGAAAATGTGCGATCACACTGTTCAATATTGCGATGACGATATGACTTGCGATAATAAATAAGAAAAGAGTAAAATTTTGGTCATGGTGAATACGTCGATATGAATTTAAACAAATGTGCATATCGTGACGTCACTGACCGCATCTCCATCCCGTAAAAGTTTAGTGGTCTCCTTTACGTCAGTCGACACGTCACTTTATAGCGGTGTCGAGATATTTCAATGCATTTTTTCATGTAGGACCTATTGCTACCGTGCATGAACCCAAAGTAATAATTTAGCCTTCTATAACTTTGAACGGTGACTGCGAACATTTACTTTACTGCAGCCGCAGCCATCATAACAGACAAGCGAACCATTGATGAAATGAAGCGAATATAAAATAATTCAACGTAGCCTACGTGTGTGTGTATGTAGGCAATTTATATTCGCGATACTTTCTAAAATATAATTAATAGGGTTTTATTGTAGTTGCATTAGTTATTTGAAGAGTTAAAAAAATCAACGGTCGGTCTTAACGCAAGTATACAACCGGCAAGTCGGTCGGACTAAAAGGGAAAAATAAATATTTGGGTCGGTCCTACATTGACAGGGTGGGTCGGGTTACTGCAAACCACAATATTTAAGGATGATTTAAGGATAAGGATGGCCCGAGTGTGCGTGGCAAACTTATCGCATTACAGACCAGCTTTTGCGATGTGTTTATCATGAACGCTCACATCGCGATGACGATGAAAATTGAGACTATGAGTCCATACAAAGTACTGATAAACTAAATTAAAAATGTTTATTTTGTGTAGTTGTATATTGCAATAATAATGTATGGTTGTCACAAAATCCCACGGCACACCTGGACTTGCCTCACGGCACACCGTTTGGGAACCAATGGTCTAATGAATGTGACGTTACTCCAAGCACAGTGGACTAGTTCACTAACGACATGAAGTAAACAGCATAGGGGTAAAACTAGACAGTATACATATCTAAAAAAAAAAAAGTGTTTTTTTTTTTTTTTTTGCAGTGGCGCTGACAATCCAGCAGCGGCGGTGCGCCGCTGCTGAATGCATATAGGGAAAACACTGCAGAGAGTCCCATTGCTTTTACGAGCGAGGTCGAGCGAACCAAAACCTGAAAAATCTATTCGTGGCGGACGAAATTCTTTCGTGGCGGGCCGCCACAAATAAATAAATGTGTGGGAAACACTGACTATAATATATGGTGAAATAACACCTGGGAGCACTTCGACGTCAGCGCAGTAATATCATCACTCCTAAAAGATCCGTATTTGAATAGGGAAAACGTGGAAGTGCCTGGTCACAAACGGTGGCGTTTTCCTTTAAAGAACAAACCAAAGTGGTTGGTAAATTACAAAACATGTCAACCAGACATGCCATGCAACAAAATGGAACACTTTTGGAAGGCAACTAAATGATACTATAATCCAGGGCTGTAGTCTTGGACTTGAGTCCGGACTTAAGACAGTTTATCTATGGTGTCGGACTTCGGACTTTGACTTGTCTCGGTCTCTGCCACTGGTCTTGCCAAATATGGCTTTTGGTCTCGACGGAGTCTAAGTGTCTTTATCATATCAACACTGGCCACTTGATAACTAATCACACACTAGTTTATCTTTGCGTGCCCTGCATCTGCATGCCCTACTAATGTTAATTTTCATTAATTTTCATTGACATGGGGGCTCGTGCCTTTGGACGGTAGGATTAAAATTTGTTTACTATTTGTATTATTGTGTTTTGATCATTTGTTTTTTATTAATTGTGTCATGTTCTTTTTGGTCGCTGCATAGTAAAGGGTGGATCGCCTGGCTGGTTAGGGGAGGGGGGCGACGCGCTGTTTACCCCGGTGGAGCGAGCAATGAAGCCGGTAAGCAGCTGAAGATGGTAGTAACCCTCATCCCACTAGGGGAGTAGTTAGTGCTCTTTGGGAAGATCAGGGTAACCAGGTGATCATGGTTAGTTGGTTAGGGACTAACTGTTTATTTGTTTTGTAGTTGTAGATGCGGTTGATTAATTACGGCTATGTCTAATTTTTATTTAGACGCGTTTGTGGTGGAGCCCATGTTAGCACTTTTTGGAAACTGCAAAAAAGCAGACTTGCGCCTGATCGCCGGACATTATGGTGTCTCTATTCCCGGTGCATTAAGGAAGGCTGAGTGCAAGGCAGCTCTGCTGTCTGCGTTGATCGAACAGCAAATACTCAGCCTACCTACGTCCCAGGTGCTTCTGGAGGGTGACGTCCCACTCTTCGGAGGTGCCGGTGACGGCTAGGGTGGGTGGGTGAGGCTGAGGGCGACACTGACAGTAAACATGGCAAAGTGGGTCTCGACCCGAGGGGTGGAGCCATCTCCGGGACTAGTGGCACTGTCAAGCTTGGGGGTCCTGTGGTAGAGGACCCTGATAGCGATTGGTCGGTGGGTTTTGGAGGTGGTTCTGCTCCTCCGTCTAGTCCGATGTTACAGGCGCGCTTTAAGCTGCGTTTAGCCCGTCTTCGCCTAGAGGAGGCGGCGGCTATCCGTAGAGAGGAGAAGGAGGAACGAGAGAAAGACAGGGCATTCCAGCTGTCGTTGAAAAATCTGGAGGCAGAGCAGTCCTTTAGACTGCGCCAGCTGGAATTGCAGGGTAGTCACGCGGTAGGTAACGTTACGTTGTCTTATGGTAGGTTAGATTCCGACTCCAGTGCCGCGTTCAATGTCAGTAAACATGTGTCGTTAGTTCCCACTTTCCGTGAGACTGAGGTGGAGACATATTTTACTGCCTTTGAGAGGATTGCCCGTGCCCTGCATTGGCCGGATGATATGTGGGCTATTCTGTTACAATGTAAGCTCACTGGTAATGCTCAGGAGGCGTGCGCCGCACTTTCCATCAAAGATAGTTTGGTTTACGAAAAAGTGAAAAACGCTGTCTTGCGTGTATATGAGCTTGTCCTCGAAGCGTACAGACAACGTTTTCGCAACTTAAAGAAAACCCAGACTCAGACATATGTGGATTTTTCTCGAGAGATGGGTATTCTTTTTGATCGCTGGTGTTCAGCGTGTAAGGTCGATGAGTTAGCCTCCCTGCGCGAGTTAATAGTTAATAGCTGGTTTAACAGTTTAAGCATTGCATGCCCGAACGCACCGTCATTTATCTAAATGAGCAAAAAGTGACTACACTTCAGCAGGCTGCAGTGCTTGCTGACGAATTGTCGTTGACACATAAGAACATTTTTGTTGGTCCAGAGGCATATCCCAGAGGTGATTTTCCCTCACCTCGTGGGTCGGCGTCCAGAGTGGATGACCGACGGCCATTTCCGACATGACCACTGCCATCTAAGGTGGCCGAGGTGTGTCGGTATTGCAAGACACCTGGCCACGTCATGAGCCAATGTTTATTGTTGAGGAAAAAGGAGGAGGCGAACACTACGGCCCAGAGGCCTAAAGGAGTGGGGTTGATCAAGTCTGTGTCTTGTCATGACCAAAATGACTCTCTGAGGAGAGCGGATAAGTGCTTTAAGCCCTTCATATATGATGGCTTTGTGTCCCTCTCTGGGGAGGTGTCTGGTCAACGACCAGTTAAAATACTTCGTGACACAGGGGGTTCTCAATCCTTTATTTTGTCTGATATATTGCCGTTGAATGATGAATCTGCCTGTAACTCGAGTGCTATTGTGAGGGGTATCGAAATGGGATTTGTGCCCGCGCCTTTGCATAAGGTGCATGTAAAATCAGGTCTAGTGACTGGTTTCTTCTCTGTGGCTGTTCGTCCATGTTTCCCTGTTGACAAGGTTGATTTCATTATGGGGAATGATATTGCTGGTGGCAGAGTGTACCCCGTCCTAGAGGTTGTCAACACACCTGTACCTGTATCTGTCTGTGAGGAATTGGTTAAAAGTCACCCAGATGTTTTTCCTGTGTGTGCTGTGACCAGGGCTCAGGGTTTGAAGAAGGACCTGGAGCTGGGTGACTCTGTGTTCGGTGAGGCCTTAGCTGAGAATGTGTGGCCAGCTAGTGGCGAGTTGGGTGATTCCAACGAAAAGGGTGTTCAGGAGAAGCTCGTAATTCCCAAGTTCGCTGACGTGCCGCTCCCATTGACACGTCAGGCCCTGATTTCTGCTCAGCAGAGTGATTCCTCGTTAGCGAGTTGTTTTGCTGCTGTGAGCAGTGATGCTAGTGTGTCTGGTAGACAACCGTCCTTCTTGATGGAGGAAGGAGTGTTAATGCGCACCTGGGTTGCAAGGCCAGGTAGTGGGAAATTGAAGACCAGTGAGGATTGGAATACAGTCCACCAGATTGTGTTACCGGTGGTCTGTAGGCGTCATGTGTTGGAGTTAGCGCATGAGCATTTGTGGTCTGGTCATCTGGGGATTGCGAAGACGTATGACCGGATTCTACAGTTTTTTTTTTGGCCCGGTTTAAAAACTGATGTAGTTAGTTTTTGCAGGAATTGTATGACTTGTCAGATAGTGGCCCGTTGAAGATGCTTAAGGAAAAGCTTTTGTCTGGTTCTTCTCCCAAGTCTAGTGTTCCAGACTTTGTCTCCCAGTGTAGGGAGCGCCTTCGCTGTGCGAAGTCATTGGCGAAGGAAGCCCTCTCTTCTGCCAAGGATGCCATGAAGAGGTTTGACAAAAAAGCAGTTGAGCGACAGTTTGAGCCTGGTGATGAGGTATTGGTTTTGCTTCCCATACCTGGTTCTGCTCTCACTGCCAGTTTTTCAGGACCTTATGTGGTGGAGAAGAAGGTGTCTGACACCAATTATGTAATATGTACGCCAGAGCGGCGGATAAAGACACGTTTATGTCACATTAAAGTGATGGTTTGGAGTCAAATTCACCCTGAGGTAATTTCCACCAATAATCCAGCCAAATACCCCCTCAGATGCATTTTTAGCGACGGTCAATATTTATCAAGTTTAGGGGTATCAGCCAAATGGCTTAGTATTAGAGCGTCCGGTACACTGTGTATATCTCGTAAATTACCGCACTAATAATGCATGGATTGTTACCCAACTTCTGTAGTAGTACATATATGGTCTGTACTCACAAAACGAGGCATTTTAAAGTTTGGAAGTACACCAGAAGTTTATTTAAAATAGCACTTTTCTGATAGCTTCAACTAGCTGTTGCTAAGGCTACCGCTGCGTCAACGTCTCTTCCATCTTTCCGGATAAGTTCGTAAAAGTCCTCTTCAAAACTCACAAGTGTAAGGAAAAAGTTAGTGAATTCAACACTCCATCTAATTTCAAGTATTCAATTATTCCAGTTGTCAATACATTTCGATGGAGTGTTGAATTCACTAACCTTTTCCTTACACTTGTGTGTGCCTCATTGTAATGTCTATTTGGATGATGTGGTGGTGTACTCTGACACATGGGAGGACCACATCGCCAGTTTGAGGGTGGTATTCCAACGGTTAGCTGTGGCATCGTTGACGCTCAATCTCGCTAAATGCGAGTTTGGTAAGGCCACCGTGACCTATTTAGGCAAGCAGGTTGGACACGGACAGGTCCGCCCTGTTGACGCCAAGGTCAAAGCTGTCCTAAAATATCCGGTTCCTTCCACTCGACGTGAGTTGCGTGGGTTTTTGGGAATGGCGGGGTATTATCGTTGTTTCAGCAGAAATTTTTCGGTGGTGGTAGCTCCCCTCACCTCGTTGTGTAGTCCTGCTGTTCCCTATGTCTGGAGTACTGCATGTCAGTGTGCCTTTGAGGCTACAAAATCCCTTCTGTGCAGCGCCCTGGTTCTGGCAGCCCCTGACTTTCTGCGTCCCTTTCAGCTGGAGGTTGACGCAAGCGCTGTTGGCGCTGGTGCCGTGTTGCTGCAAGAGGGTGAGGGCGTTGTGCAGCATCCAGTGTGTTACTTCTCAGTTAAGTTGAAAAACCACCAGCTTAACTACTCTACCATCGAGAAGGAAACCCTGGCTATGCTCCTTGCCCTCCAGCACTTTGAGGTGTATGTGGGATCCAGTGCCTCTCCTGCTGTGGTCTATACAGACCACAATCCTCTTGTTTTTTTTGCCCAAATGCGCAACAGCAACCAACGGTTGATGCGGTGGGCTCTTCTGGCACAAGGCTACAACATTGTGATATGTCACAAGAAGGGGGTGGACAATGTTGTGGCCGATGCCTTATCCAGAGGATAGTTGTTTTTTGTTTTTTTGGGTATATCAAGCTGATGTTTATGTTTTGTAGGTAGTAATGTGTGCTAACCCCCTGGGTTCGCTTTTATGGGGGGAGGTGTTACGTAGGTGGGTTGGCTCATCATCATTATTTTGTATGAGGATTTTAATCCCTTTTCTTTTTCCCCTCGGCTCAGGTACCCCCGCCCCTTCCTGTAGATAATCCTGCAGGCCCAGTGATGACAACAGCTGAGGGCAATTACAATCAAAAGGGGCGGGTGGATAAAGCCTGTGCTCTCCCACACCACATGGCTCTATGCCATGGTTGATACTGGCCGTATCGTGCTTAGGCTTGCATGCCATTATTTGTAGGTTTTCACGCCATTGTTGGTAGGCTCTAGGCTCACTTAGTTATCTTCTTTGGTTGTCATTCCGCTACTCCCAGGCAAGTTACTTTTCTCTGGTGATAGTTGTCGTTTGCTTGTGTTGGATTAGTTTGTCTTACTGTTGTTCCTGTTTTGTTCTCCCCTTCCTTTATCCCTTTTGTCAATAAATATTATTATTTACTTTAGAAAACATTGCTTTGCCTCCTTTCCCCTACCGGGACCTGTGCTTCGGCACCCGCTGTACGGGCTGAGGTCACGCCAGCCCTGTTCAGTGTAAGCTGGACTGATAATGTAAGCAGGGTTGATAATCTTTAGCACCTCGAATAGACAGATAAACCTGGGTGCCAGCTTCCTGGAATCCACCCGTAGAAGTAAGTCCCAGGTGAGAGCCACACCTTTTGGCCCACCTGGTTCGGGCTGGTGCGGTGTCGGTTAACCACCGCCGAGTAGCAGTCGGCAGAGCGTAGGAGCATGACCCTGGCTTGTGTCTGAGTCAACGGCAGAGACTGATAAAGGCCTGACTGATAACTGACGGGCAAGATGCCTCCTTCTGCTGGGCGGGGAACAGAGGAGGTTGGAAACCATAGGCACACTAGAAGGGGGAGAATCCCATGGCAGAGCTGTTCAGGGTGTTATGTGTGTATTACACCCAGAAGAGTTGTTGAGACCAGAACGAGGGATGTTTGGAAACGATACACCGGAGTGTAGCTTCCATCTCCTGGTTCTTCCTCTCTGACTGGCCATTTGACTGTGGGTGGAAACCTGATGACGGGCTGACGGTGACCTCGACCAATCTAAAAAACTCCTTCCAGAAGATGGAGGTGAATTGCAGTCCCCGGTCAGACACCACATCGACGGTAAGGCCATGAATGCGTAACACATGTGGAGAACCAGTTTGGCCGTTTGCAGCACAAAGTGGTCCATTTTGCTAAACCAATCGACCATGGTCAGGATGGCAGTGTGGCCATGGGATGGTGGTAATGCGGTGACAAAGTCCAGGGAGATGTGGGACCAAGGATGGTGGGGTACCGGCAAAGGGTGGAGCAGACCAAGAGGGGCCCGATGGGATGGCTTGTGCTGGCTATAGACTGGACAGGCCCCCGCAAACTCTCAGGTGTCCTTCTCCAACGTGGGCCACCAAAATCTCTGCTGGACCACGACCTTGGTGCACTTTATCCCCGGCGACAGGCGAGTCAGGAACTGTGGGGGAGGACATCCGAGTGGAGAGCAGCGGGGAGAAACAGGCAATCAGGAGGGTAAGCACTGGCAGTGGTGACGCCAGACATTTTTTTCTGCAGGTGCTATGGGGGTGCTCGGCGCTTTACCGAGGGTGCTGCGACGCTGCTCGAGGGAGCGCGTTTTCAAAGAGCGTGTGTATTTGCTGTCAGAGCACAGAGTGGTACACATTCCCAAAAAATATACTTCTGGATTTATGCCGGGATTTACAACATATAGTGGAGCGAGAGACCAAACGAACCAAAGCCATCCCAGTGCACATCCAGCTCCTGTCCACACTGGGATTTTTGACCACCGGGACATTTCAACATGAGATTGGAGACATATGCGGCATTTCACACACTGAGTAGAATCATGCCAGCAGTGTTAGATGCAATCATTTCTCTAGCGCCACTTTACATTCAGTTCCCGTACAGGCAACAGCAACAAGCTGAAATTAAACAACAATTACACGCCATTCGCAAATATAATTGGAGCCATAGATTACACACACATCACAATAAAAGCACCATCACACAATGAATTCAGTTACGTTAACAGGAAAGAATTCATTCAATTAATACACAAATAATCTGTAATGCCAATATGTCTCTACTAAACGTTGTTGCCCGGTGGCCTGGAGGAACGCACGGTTCGTTCATCCTGCAGAACAGCTCTGTGGGTGCGCAGCTCCAAGCAGGAGCTATTGAGGATGGCTGGCATTGATGTATTATTAAAGGGATTGCCGCTACCATATATGGTCAATTAGAGGCGTTTCTGAATGCAAATGACTCTAACCGTGCACGAGCATGGTAGTTGAGAACAGGTGGGATTTATCATCACGGATTACTTACTGGTGTGCGTACGACCAGTGTCCGCACCTTTGATAAATACAGATTTTTTTGTCCTTACACACATTCTAAATTTCATTCCTACGAAAGAAATTAGAACCTTTTCTACACATGGTTGATAAATGAGGCCCCAGGTTTTTATAGTGCGTCCAGACCAGAAAAGGCTGCTTGGTCCCTCTAACCAACGGTACTCCTCCAGGGCCTACTTTACTGCCAAGAGTTCCCTGTAGTTCCTCCCAGCGGGTAGACAGACATCAGGAGAAGAATGTGCAGGGATGGAGTTTCTGGTCCTTCACTGCTCGTTGGGAGAGGACAGCTCCTACTCCCATGTCAGAGGCGTCAACCTCTACCACAAACTGTCGGGGTCGGGTATCTGGATGATGGGAGCTTAAGTGAATCTGGCCTTGAGGGATCGAAAGGCTGTGTTGGCCACAGGGGACCACAGGAAGGGGACCTTGGAGGACGTAAGGGCTGTAAGGGGCGCGGTGATGATACTGTAATCCGAATAAACCTCCTATAGACCCCAGGTACCATTAACCCCAGGTTAACCCCAGGTACCATTGAAGCTGTTTGCAGGAGTTGGGGACGGGCCAGTTGATGACAGCTGACACCTTGGCAGGGTCCATTTTAATGTTCCTCCTCCTCCCCCTCCTTACAGACCCCCTGTTTGCCTCTCACCACCTCAATTCACTCCCACCTACTTCACCCCTCCACCCTGCAACACCCAACCCACTTGCTCTGCATCATGTCCTCCACTACCTGAGGACCCTATCCCTCCCCCCACTGACACCTCTACAGTGTCCTTCACGCCTGACCTGGTGAGAAGACAACTGATTGGACTCCACTTCCAGGGTGCTTAAAGAGCAATTTGCAGGTTAATTTTTTAAAGAAATGTATCCTCAACCTTGTTTGAAAATGAGCATTTGAAAAGTTAATGTAGGAATTAATATGCTTTCAATACATAAGGGCACAAATTTGGAGGAAAAAGTTGCCGTTTTGAGCAACTGCTCCTAAAAACGGCTTTTTTTCCAACACCGCGTCATATGACGTATCAAAAGGGAGTCGTCCAAAGAGACCCACATTACAACGCACTGTAGCTGATCGGGAGTTTGACCAAAACAAATGGTGAATTATTGTGTATGTGCAGGTTGCACACATTCAAACTCGTCAGGAGGACATCGAGTCCACAATTTTCCTGACAGGAAAGTGGAGCATGTCAGTTTTCGTGCCTGGGTGCGTTTTGTTCAGGTGAAGAGACAGGACTTCTCTGCTGCATTCGTCAGAGATTCAGCACTACGGAAACGTGAACTGTTCAAGGTAAGTACAGTTTTCTAACGTTTGCTAACTTCCAAATTAGTCAGCATAATTAATTAAATAATGACAAGCAACGTGTAATACCTGTTAATTGTAGCAAAGCTATGTCGTAAAACCGTGTAAAATCTGCTTATAATGTATGATAGCTCATGTTAGCTAACATTAGCATTAGCAGACTATTCTGTAAAACCTCACCATATGATAAGCAGGGGTGCAACGGATCAAAAACCTCACGGTTCGGATAGGTTCGCGGATCAGAGTCACGGATCGGATCATTTTTCGGATCAGCAAAAAAAAGACGGATCACGGATCAATGATGATGATCCGTTGCACCACTAATGATAAGACATAAGTGATAACATCAGTTTGCTAACTTCAGAAATCCTGGAGTCAAATTACAGCTCGGTGACTTTGTTTTTACTGCTAAAACTGCAGAAACCCTCATCCATGCATTTATCACATCATTTTATTTAATAAATGCATATATAGTCAGTTCTAGTAACATCTAAACAAAATATGTTCATACAGGATCAACTGCAGCAGTTAAACTGGAGAGTGTAGCCACTAGGACAGCACTGGTGAAGGATGTCCGGCAGTTGTCCCCGCAGCATCAGACCTTTTCACTGGAGGCGTTTCACTCACTCATCCTGCACTTTGCACCAAAGCACACAGGCTTTTCCTTCCTTGGGATGTACAGCAGGTAAATCCTCCTCTTCCATCCACCTCACCGTCCCCTCTGCCCGGCTCACCACCATGGGGAGCAGAGCTTTCAGCCGCTCTGCCCCCAAACTCTGGAACTCACTACCATTTGACATACGAAATATTGACTCCCTCCCTCAGTTCAAATCCTTTCTCAAAACCCACCTTTTCAGGACAGCTTTCTTATTGTAGTTGTCATGTTGTTTTTACTTGCACTTTTAATGGTTTTGTTATTTGCTTGCTCTTGTTTAAATTGTAAAGTGTCCTTGAGTGACCTGAAATGCGGTTCTAAATAAAATGTATTATTATTATTGGTTTGAACTACACATTCTACTACACATTCATGTTTTCTACAGAATTCTCTTGGCAGCCCTGCATTTCAATGCTAATGGCAGCAGAGAAGTTGCTCGAACCAGTGATGGTGAGGTACGCTATGCGGTTCCCTACCCAAGGTTCTGCAAAGGTGGCTGGGTAGTCCGTCCTATCAAGGAGAAGCCATCATACGGTTAGCAGTTTGTCAGTCCCTAAATATGGTTTATTATGTGAGTCAGTCCATGAGTCAACTATAATGTCACTGAATGTGATCTAAATATTTGTTTCCTTCCTCCAGCATATGCATCAGCCCTCATGGAGTCTTTGAGAGTGGGATCATCCAGGTCACCACAGGCTCTACGAGAGAGCAGTGCTGCCTTGACTTCAACTACACCTGCACCACTTTCCAGATCCTGCCAGAACATCACCAAGGATGAGGCAGTTGGCTTGTATCTTGCACGACATTCATGTTTTAACACTGGCTATTAGCGTGAAACTTGGCATTATGCCTGCTGTTATATTATTTTTGCACTGTACTTTAACCTTTGTTTCTGTTGGACAGGTACTGTAGGCTGTCGGCGGCAGTTCTTCCATGGTGTTGGTGTTCCCCTTTTCACTATTTCCTTTACAGTGTGAGTGTGGTGCCGCGGGTGTTTTAGGTGGATCCCTCTATCTTGGTTTTGCCTCTCTGCCGTCCGGTAAGCCCCCACCCGGTCCCCTCATTTATTCTCCTCATGCTCAGTGTCAATTTAAAAGAAGAATCATTAATTGTGTGAATAAAGTGTTCCCTCTTTTGTACACCGTCTCTTGCCCCGTGGGATTATTTCGAACCTGAGTGACCTTAAATAGTCATTTAATTTTCCTGGGGGCTAACTTCCCCCAAGTGGCGCTGTCAGAACCATTCCACCCTCGTGATTCTGCCACATGTTTGTTATTGGGTTGCTGATGTATGCAGGCTTTACTATCAATGCAGACCTGTTACATATATGTTATCTAAACTTGATAAAAAGGTTTTATACAGTAAGACACTTTGTGATTGTGAGTATTTTTTATTGATCATCACCCAAATGAGGCCAGTTAAAACCTTCATAAACTCCTCCTTCCTCTGGAAACGGTCTTCTGATGGCAGACACAACACATGAAGGTAAGAATTAGGGGTGGCACGGTTTTTGAAAACTGCTCCGAACCGTGCGGATGGCATGTCACGGTTCGGAATGTGTGTTCGTCGTACGGTCCTACGGTTCAGGCTAGGGCTGGGCGATTAATTGAATTTCGATTTCGATTACGATTTTGGCTTCCCTCGATCATTAAATCAAGATAATCGTAATAAAACAATCATTCTGCCACCCGCTGTGTTTTGTGTGGTAAATGGAGCGAACCCTTCTTTCTCCACCTGCGCACTCCGCTGTGCCCCGCCCCCGCCTGAAAACTTGCAAGATATGTCCCGCGACCGTGTCTGCACCTCAAGCGAATACGACCAATCTATTTAACCACTTAAAAGTCTGCACACAGAGTAATACATGACCAAGCAATGAAGGAAAAAATTAAAAGCTCCTCCACTCCTGCCACCGCAACACAGTCCTCAATTGAGGAGACCCTATACAATGCCACCCCATATCCAGCCAGCTCCCGCAGGCATGAAGAAATAACAGATGCAATCGCATACACGATTGCCAAAGACATGTGCCCTATCAGCACCGTTAGCGACCCGGCGTTCAATAAACTGATAAACACATTGGACAAGCGGTATGTGTTACCACCACGTCACCATTTCAGTAGAATTGCGCTGCCTGCCCTTTATGACGAATGTCGCGGAAAAGTTTGTGCATTATTACATGATAACTATTCTTTAAATACTCTAGCCTAATTGTGGATGATTAAGCTATACATGCTGAAATATGTTTCTGGAGTGTTAAAGATTAAAAGAAAAAAATAACAACAAGAACCGTACCGAACCGAAAACCGTGACCCTAAACCGTGATACGAACCGAACCGTAGATTTTGTGAACCGTGCCACCCCTAGTAAGAATAGAATAGAAAAATACTTTATTAATCCCAAGCTGGGAAATTGCAATTGCAAAGGGCTTCCTAATGTGTCTGCCCAGAATGCCATAGGCCCAGTGGACAAGCTGTCTGTAAGCTGTGTAGCGGTATTGCCTGGGGATAGGGACATAATATCAATATTTGTAGTCATATTCATTTTGAAAAGTGTGATATAAGTAGTGAAGTTCTAAATATGGGCAACTTGTAATAGAGAAAATAAGATTGAGATTGTTTTAATATCTCAAATTTGCTATTTATCTCCATATTCATACTTAGTTGTACTGTTCACTATTCAAGATTCAAGATTCAAGTATCTTTATTGTCAAATGTGCTACATGGCATGCATATAGAACAGATGAAATTGCAGTCCTCTCAGACCTGGTGCAAAATAAACAATGGACAGACAAACGGACACCGTACAGACAAAAACACAGAAACACAGAAAAGTACGAAAAAGTGAGGTAGTGCGTTGATAAATGGAAAATTGAATAGTGCAAAAAAATAGTGCAAAATATATTTAAAACAGTCAAAGGACAATTTTAAAGTGTCAGTCAGGATGAGAGTTTGTGAGTGGTGGCGGGAGGGCAATGGTCCGAGGTGGGTGCAGGGTTAAGAGTCTGTGGCAGGGGGGCAGAGTAGGGGGGGGGGCAGGGGCAGAACAGGGAGGGAGTTGAGCCTCCGGACAGCCTGGTGAAAGAAGCTGTCCTTGAGCCTGCTGGTTCTGGCCCGCAGACTCCGCAGTCTCCTCCCCGACGGCAGAAAACTGAAGATACTGTGGGATGGGTGGGTGGGGTCACCAGCAATCCTGATGGCTTTGCCGGTGAGGCGGATGTTGTAAATGTCCAATATGGGGGGGAGAGAGACACCGATGATCCTCTCAGCTGCTCTCACTATGCGCTGCAGTGTCTTGCGGCAGGACACAGTGCAGGCACCGTACCACACAGTGATGCAGCTGGTCAGGAGGCTCTCGATGGTGCCTCTGTAGAAGGTTTGCATAATGGTGGATGAGGCCCCAGCTCTTTTTAGTTTGCGGAGGAAGTACAGGCGTTGGTTGGCTTTTTTGGCCAGTGATGCGGTGTTATGGTTCCATGACAGGTCTTCGGAGATGTGCACACCCAGGAACTTGGTGCTGCTCACCCTCTCCACTGTAGCATCGTTGATGATCAGTGGAGCATGCTGTGTGTGCATTCTCCTGAAGTCCACAACAATCTCCTTCGTCTTCTCCACATTCAGACGGAGATTGTTGTCCTTGCACCACGTAGCCAGCCTGTTCACCTCACTCCTGTAGATCGTCTCATCGCCGTTGTTGATGAGACCCACCACAGTCGTGTCATCCGCAAACTTGATGAAGATTCTATTTCAAATTGGATATAGTATATTATTTAAAAGCAATGACTTCTAGATTTAGAAACCTGCTAAACACTCAACATCTATATGTACTACACAAGGCTTCTATTATGATAATATAGAAAATAGGAGTAATAACTGAGTAATATCCTCATGTCGGCTGGCCTGGAGAGGGCCATGCTCCTGCCTGAAATTCATGTAGGCTATCTGTAGCACAAAGGGGTTCAGACAGCATGCTTCAAAACCTGGGTGCAGTGTCAGGCATGGTATGTCACTTCTGGGGGTGAGATTCTCCACCAGTGCCCAGAAGACATCCACCTCCCTGCAGCACATACTCTCCACAGGTGAGGCCATGGGCTGGCATCTCCCACACAAGCACCTATCAAACAAGATGTTTATCAGGAAACTGTTTATGCTGTTTCTCTCTCTCTCTCTCTCTCTCTCCTCCCTCTGTCAACCTGCCCCCCCCCCCTCTCCTCCGTCAACCTGCCTCTCTCTCTCTCTCCGCCGTCAACCTGCCTCTCTCTCTCCCTCCCTCCCTCCCTCCCTCCATCGTTAACGGTAGAGCGTTGTATAAAGTAGTTGTAGTTATATTAACGTTACAGTGCGAGTCGAGATATGACTGATACGTGCACGCAAGTTTCTGTTCTGGGTAAGTATCATTACTCATGCCTGTATTAATGCTAGTTTTCTTATAGCCTGATACATGACAGCAAACTTTACAATGCTGTGATGTGAACGTAGCGTTAGACATCGTTAGCCAACGCCGGTCACTCACCAGGACACCTGCCCAGTTCTCCACCGATTCTCCTCACACCATAACTCAATTTCTCTCCTCTGACCGTTATTCCTTCTAACCCTGGTCTGTTCCTGGTCTATTTGACGCCTAGCAGGCTCATAATTATAAGGCTGTGGTCCATCATATGCCTGTGAATAAACATTTACAACCTCTTCAGTGTCGAAACTGGCTTGAGATCCATTCATTTCTATTGTACAGTCTGACCGGACTCCCCTTTCCTACGTCACTTCCGGTTTGGCTTTTTTAGCTGCGGAAGTACAATTAATTCATAAAAATGACTCCAGAAGTCAATGTAGTGTATATATGAGTATATTGTTGTGAAAATCCAGTGCCTAAATTATCTTCCTACATATTGATCCACTGGAGTCTCTAACCTGCAAGCCGCTCTTTAAAGCCTGTGCCCGGAGTGCCTGTGTGGAGTACTAAGGCCACATCCACACGAGGCCAGATTTAAAAAACAATCTTAACCCCCCCCCCCATTTTCTCGGCAGGGGGGCCAGACATTTCTCCGTAACGACGGAGTCATTGCTGAAATGCATCTAGCTCTAGAAACGCTGTAGTACATATTCCAGGCCTGTGTGTGGTGCTGTTTCAGCTACAGAAATCCACCGAAAATGAAGAAGAGGCGGAGCATGCGCATAAAGCCTGTGCGCTGAATACAAACAAACGGACAGTCCAAGAAGGAAAAGTAACCGAACAACTACAAACTACGTTGTTGTGTTATATATTACTGTATTATATATTACTACGAACGTAATATATATCCCCCTAGCATGTTGATAAGTCGCGGTCTTAAGAGGTCAAAAGCTAGAGGGGCGGGTCGAGGGGTGATGACATCATCGTTTGCGTTTCTAGCGTTCTCACGAATCCAAAACCTGAAACGTTTTTGACTTTTCCACCCTGGGGCCTGGTTTAAAAAAAGTGCGTTTTCAGGCACCAAAAACGCCGGATCCATCGCTACGGTCGGCCTAAAGGCACAACACCTTTGCGGTTTCACTCGAAAATCGTCTCCATGTGGATGGGCCCTAAATCATGTCTTCAGCCTGAGCCTGCACCTCCAGAGGGTCACTGTGCTGTGGAACAGTGGTTCCCAAACGTTTCGTGCCCAAGGTACACCAAAGGACAAGTAAAAATCTCAAGGCACACCTATTGTGCAAAATAGCCTTTATAACACATGTTATCATACATATCATGTAAAATATCTGTAAATGTGCATAGTTATTTACTAATGCCAAATAAAATGTGAAAAAGACTCATATTACTCATGAAATATTTAGTAACAAAATATTTCAAAAATGTATTTGAAACTTGATCAAATTAGGCTTCATCAAAGCAGCAACACACCCATTTAAACCAGACAGGTCACAAAATTAAAAACGAGGCAAGAATTAAAGAAATGTTTTTAGGTATATAGTGTGCCTCTGTATTATGAATTGAGTGCATACGAAGTACTGATAAACTAAATTAAAAAATAATTATTTTTGTGTAGTTGTATATTGCAATAATAATGTATGGTTGTCACAAAATCCCATGGCACTCCTGGACTTGCCTCACGGCACAACTGTTTGGGAACCAATGCTGTGGAAGACGTCCTGCCTCGTTCCTGTGCCAAAGACACCACATCCCAGCGGCCCTACGGCCCTCAGAAATACAGAGCGGTGGCTCTGACATCCCATATCATGTAGACCCTGGAGAGGCTCGTCCTGGAGCAGCTAAGGCCTATGGTCAGACCCTTGACCCACTGACCAACTACAGTTCGCCTACCAGCCCCACCTGGGAGTCGTCTACCTGCATCGTCTACCTGCTGAACAAAGTCTGTTCTCATCTGGATGAGCCGGCAAGCACTGTGAGAGTCATGTTCTTTGACTTCTCCAGTGCTTTCAACACCCTACGACTGGGCCTACTGGGCAAGAAGATGGCTGCGATGCAGGTGGAGGCCTCCATGGTATCCTGGATTGTTGATTTCCTGCTGTTTCCACACTGGGGCCCCACAGGGGACTGTCCTCTCTCCCTTCCTCTTCACCTTCTACACCTCAGACTCGGAACTATTGAGTCCTGCCACCTTCAGAAGTTTTATGATGACTCTGCAATAGTTGGTTGCATTGAAGACATTGGCAGCGGCAGGATATTTTTGTTGGTGTAGCTAAGCTGTTGCTAGGATGCAGTCAGGTGTTGCTACCCCCCCCCCCAAAAAAAAAAAAAAAACGGGACCAAAAATGACTTCATGATGGGAAGTCTATACAACTGCCAGAGGGGATATATATAGCCTATGCACTTGGCCTACAGTCCACCGGACAATTACAGCCAGCCAGCTAACATCTGAGCAGACTGGGCTACACACACCTTTTGACCACGCATATTCAAAATGCAAAAATCAACTAAATATGACAATGTAGCCTAGGCTACTGCAGGATACCAACAGAGACTGTGCGCAATTCTGCAGTGAAATAAAAACAGAATCTAAATAAATGTCTTACCGAGGACAGGTCTTTTCCTGGATCCTGACGGTCGAGTTCGAGAGAATGTCTAACGTTACATGAGATAGCCTACATTGACTCCTTCGCGACGCGATGTTTAAAAAAAAAAAAACTTACGCTTTGATTTATAATGCATATGATATCTTACGCCGACTGTCAGACTGTCAAATATTTATAACACACTAGCTTTATACCAGGCCGACATCCATTTCCTTGCATTCCTTCTTCTGAACTTATTTACCAACAGGCAAGGCCGCTTTAATGCACGGGCTTACCTGGGCTGAAGCCCAGGGGCCACCAAAGTTCAGGGGGCTCCCGTGGTCAGGATCACGATGAGCTGAAAATGTCTTATTGTTTTGTCACTTGTCAGGTTTTCTGTCAATCACTCTAATCGCACGTTACGTGGCTGCTGATTGATCCAAATTAGGAGTGACCCACGTGGCCTCCCCGTGGGCTCACCTATCAGAATGTCTGCAGTTAGTTTGGGGGGGTGTCGGGTGTCCAGTGTCCCTTTTTGATTGACGTCCTCCCCGACATTTTCCGCTTATCCTACTGTCACTTGAGAGTGGTGCCCAAAAAAGAAAAAAATATATAAAGAAGTTGCGCGAAAAGGACCTACTAAAGAGTATCCCTAAGCTCACTGGATGTTTTAAACCAGCTGCTGCTGCTGACGATGGACCAGCAGCGGAGGAAACCCGCTATGTCACACAAGGGGAGGGGCGGAGGAGGCTCACTAAACTCAGTAACGGAGAGTGTGTGCCCAGAGAATGGCTCTGTTATTCACCATCGGGTAGTGGGTTTTGTTTTGCATGCAAAATATTTGGCGAGAACGAGGAAAAGTCAGCATTTGTTAGTGGGGGTTATTTTGACTGGAAATATGCTAATGATCGTATAGCAGAACATGAAAGCTGTGACATTCACAGAAAAGCCATGATCGCTCTTACATCGCTTACATTTTCATATCGTTTGAAATCATACTTTCACACATTTTGGTTTCATTATCACCATAAGTTGCTGTGTGGTTGTTAAATAAAGTGTCTTGTGTTTATGTTCAAGTGGGCTCAGTGATATGTTAATAACAACATTATGGTATTTTCTGGCTCAAAGAGGGAAAACTCACTGTTGTATGTCTCGAAAGAAAGTAATGAATTTTGTGATGTAGATTACCTCGATATTACACTTTTTTTTAATGAAAATTTTAAAATGAGACTATAAATCGAGGGGATAGGGGGCCTACAAAACCTGTCAGCCCCGGGGCCTAACATTGGGTTAACTTAATGTTAACATAGGCTAACATTGGGTTAACTTAATGTTAACCTATGTTTACATTAGGTTAACTTAATGTTAACATAGGTTAACATTAGGTTAAGGCGGCCCTGCCAACAGGAGTGAAGTTTGATTTGTGCAGGCAGCGCCGCCACTTTTAAAAGGTGATGACAGTAATTGCATGCCGTTTGTTGTTAAAATGCCGTTTGTAAAATACAAACAAATAAAATTATTCCAAATATTAAATTACTTTCATTACAACATTTTATGATCATTTTATTATCACATTCTTTAAAAAAAAAAAAAAAACCTCTGGCCAACTTGGTGTTGCTTTGGTGTTGCTTAGCCAAATCTTGGTGTTGCTTTAGCTACAGCAAGCAACACCCTGGCGCCGCCCCTGATTGAAGAGGGTGATGAGAGTGAATATAGGACTGTTGTGGGCAACTTTGTCTCTTGGTGTGAGCTAAACCATCTGCAGCTCAATGGAACAAAGACAAAAGAGCTCATAGTGGACCTGAGGAGGGTCAAAACACCGGTGGGCCCTGTGTTCATCCAGGGGGTTCCTGTTGACACTGTGGAGGAGTACAAGTACCTGGGGGTGTACTTTAACAATAAGATGGATTGGACCAGAAATACAGAGGTGGTCTACAAGAAGGGCCAAAGCCATCTTTTTCTTGAGGAGGCTAAGGTCCATCAACATCTGCAGTACGATGCTGAGGATGTTCTATGAGTCTGTTGTTGACAGTGCGATCTTCTTCACTGTCACATGTTGGGGCAGTGGGATGAGGGTCGCGGACACCAATAGACTTAATAGACTCATCAAGAGGGCCGGTGACGTCGTGGTGGAGGAGCTGGACACCCTGACGACCGTGGCAGAAAGGAGGATGCTGTCCAGGCTACGGTCTATCTTAGACAATGCCTCAGACCCTCTCTATGCCACGCTGGTCCAGCGGAGGAGCACCTTCAGCAGAAGACTCCTCTCACCGAGATGCACCACAGAGCGACACAGGAAATCATTCCTGCCTGTGGTCATCAAACTATACAACACTAAGAGTCACTGAGAGTCAGCTACCCCCTCTCTTTAACTAACTATCACTTTTAATCACTTTAACTAACTGATTTATGCCCAGATTTATGCATATGTATTGTATTTAGATTTTTACATATGTTTATATTGTATATTATATATTTATATTTCATTGCACTCCTATACTGTTTTACTTTTACTTCTATACTGTTTATCTTTTCTTTTCCCTTTAACATTCAACTGGGGTATTTGTAACAAATGCAATTTCCGTCAGGGATCATGAAAGTATTTCTGTCTGTCTGTCTGTCTGTAATGCACAATTGGAGTGTTAAACATCGTCTTCCACTCATCTCCCTCTTGGATGCGAACCAGTTGGAAGGCGTTGCTCAGGTCCAATTTGGAGAACATGGTGGCCCCTTCCAGAAGCTTGAAAGCTGAGTAGATGAGAGGGAGGTGGGGTTCATAGTCAGGGACAGGCAGGATCGGTAAACTGGGACAGGAGACAGGCAGACGGAGATCAGGATGGACAAGGCGGGGTTCGTGGTTGGGAACTGGCAGGATCGGGAAATCGGGACAGGAGATCAATGAATGAATAAATGAATGGCGCTGGGTTAATTGATCGGGGTAGATTTGTAAACTTACTGATGACGAGATGCGGCGCAGCTGGGTGAATGAAAGGCAGGTGAGGTGGGGGCATGGCAGACAAACTGTGGCAATTAGATTATCAAATGCAAATATAATCCAGGGACTAAACAAAAGCCCAAGCCATGTCATATCTAATCAAATATTGGTTCCATTCAAGAAACAAGAAACATGAGGTAGGTTTGTTTGTCTGGTTGTTCCATCTCAGCTGCTCTCGTCTTCTAGACACGGTTAGCGTTGTCGCAATCTTACTAAGGTTATTTTGCAAAAAAAACATTAGAATAGCTTCCTGGTCCAATTGTAACATAGGCCTAACTGTTGAAGCCACATGAGACAGTGGAATAGTACCTTTGAGGTTATGAACTGTTGATAGTTTATAAGACATCAAATACCCTCTTTAAGTAAATATATCACAGCGGAGGTGGACTGGATCTTTCAATGAGTGCTCATGTGCAGTCTCAGTCTAGAGCATATACCTTAATGTTTCCTGATTTCTAGATACATGAAGGCAAAATAAGCCCACCAGCCAACCATTTCCCCTTAAAATATACTGTCTTCCTCCTGTGAAGACTTTGGTGTTGTGAGTCGGGGAGGTGCAAGGCGGGGTGCCTGACCTCTGTGATTACATCTGATATTATTGTACTTGTCATCTATTTTCTTTGGCCCTTTGGATGTTTGCCATGGTAACGAGACACAGTGGGCTGTCTGAGCTGACCCTGCTGTCCTCTGCATTTCCCAGCATGACTACGATAAAGGGAAGTCTATGTCTGTGATCCCCAGCCCCTGATGAGGAGGGTGCTCAGTTTCAGCTCCAGGTCCTGACCTTAATTCCCTCCTTGCACTCTGTTTTAAACTGGCACACAGGCCCAGCTCCATGCTGCTCTAAGGGCATCCTTTCAATTAAGGCTCCTTTCATTTGAAAACCCAAATGACCTTGACTTTTTTCTGTGAGTGCAAATTGCAAGATTGCGTGTGCAGTATCAACTATAGCCAACGGAAATCAGAGACAGAGAAAGCCGTGGCCTAAAAGATGACAATGTGACAGAACAGCTCTGAGGACTGATGGAAACTGACTCTAGATGGGTGTCCTGAATACATATACCTACTCTCCTTTATTTTAACATCAAAGTACAGGCACTTCAACTCAATCAAATTAAATTTATGGGGTCTGCAGATGATCAAAACCTGTGTTACTTACTTACCACTTACTTAGATACTTTTGTGTCTTGCAATGTTGTAAGGAGAAGATCTATTAACAAAAAGCATGAACCATATTTGATCACTTACGGCAGGCTAAGGGGGGGTTTAATCCACAGGCCTCCAGCGTCTTGCAGCGTCTCCCATCTGCTTAAAAAAATGTGGGTTTGCCGCCAAACCTTTTGGCAGCATCGAGATGAAAAAGATAATAAAATGGATTCTAATAAAATCCAGAGGACTTGGTCTGTCTGGATGTGTACTTGCAAGTGCCTCTCTCCCTTTTATTTTCTTTCTGAAGGGTGTTCTGTATGGATCTGGAATCCGAAAAGGAACTTTAGAAGTTGGTCGCTAATTCAAAGCAGGGCTGCTGCACCAGGCCTGTGTGAAGCTTTGATGCTTTTTGAAGTTCTGCAAGTGTATGCAGCACTGCTGGGCCCTGTCGTCATGACAACCCTAATAACCTTGCTTTACTGCTGAGTTTATTTATTTTTTTAACATAGGAAAGGAGCCATTATGTTCTGTAGGCATTTGCATTTCTCTAGGGCAAGAGTTAAAGGTCACAGAAAGGAACCCGAATAACAAAGGATATGGGTAAAAACTGTTAAGTTTATACAAAATACATCTTTTACAATTTTGTAAACACCCAATGTTATATTTCCTTTTTTTAAGGCCTGGTTATACTTCTACGACTGCGTAATCCGTAATCCAACTGCGTAACTACGGAGACCCCTCGAGCCCTCATAGTTCTCCGTCGTGGTGACGGATACGCAATGCAATTTCCCTCTTGACCAGTAGGGGTCGCTACGCAAGACTGGCGATGACATTCACGCAAGTAAATAAGTACAAAAGGAAAAAATAGTTAAGAGGGGATCAATTATTAAATAGAAAACATTATACATACAAACATTATAAATGAAATGCTTTTAAAAGTAAAAACAGTACACAAACTAAAAAAAACAAACAAAAACAAACTACTTACAACAATTTAGTGCAATTTGCCACCGTCTCTTTTAAGTTTCACAAGTTCAAGTAGGTCGGCTTGACATTTATCAAACCTGCCAGGGACTGCAGATGAAAATTAGTCTGTGACTAAATCTGATGCATTTACATGTCTTTAAGGCCATGTCAATTAATGTACATTGTCCCTTTCTTAAATAAATAAAACATAAACATAAAACATTTTGGAGCTTTATGCGTCCATATAGTAAAGCGTATATATATATATATAGCGTATAAAGTGTAGCCCATATATATAAATGGCGCTGCCAGTGTTTACGTTGTGATAGAAGTCAAACCGGAAAAGTAATTCCGGGAATGACGTTTTTAGAGGACCAATCGCAGCCCTTGCGGTCTCCGTTGTGCGTTGACGGAGTGACAGATACATAAAAAATATTTCAGGCCGACGGAGACGAAGCAGAGGCTCTCCGTCAGGCTCTCCGTCGACGTAGAGGGCTCTCCGTAACCGACGTACGGGGCACATTAAGCAGGAGTAACTTTCTTTTTTCATCTTTGTATAAATTCACCCTTCTGGTCCCTTAACAGATGCTTTAATTCTTAAATCATAACATCATTTTTAACGACCAATATACCTTTAATTGCTGGGATACCTGCTATGGCTTTTTATATTTTTTGTTGAAATTAGTTGATTATCCAACTTCAAAATCTCGCCAGAGGCTTTTGAGCAGAAGCAAATAAACATGTTCAAAGTGTTTCTTGTATTTAAATTATAAGCCCTTTATTTGTCCCACAAACAGGGACATTTCTCTGCATTTGACCCATCCTACATAGGAGCAGTGGGCTGCCAGGGAGCAAGTTGGGGTTCAGTTTCTTGCTCAAGGACACTTCGACATGCGGAGGAGACAGTTGGAGGAGGGGGATCGAACCACCGACCCTACGGTTAGTGGACAACCCGCTCTGTCCACCTGCTCTATCCACTGAGCTGCTGTCGCCCCAATGTTTGTATGTAAAGTTTGTAAACATTGTTGTATGTTCTGATGCAATAATGCAAATCACTCCTGAAATGTGTTTGCAACAAATACCAACATCTTTGTATGGTTTACTGACATAATCGACATAATCGTGGTGTATATGAGAGTTGGAAAGAGAGAGTGGAAAAGAGCAGATGATAACAATATGTGTGAATATGATGATTATGATATGATTGACAGACAAGATGGATTCCCTTAACACTTAGGAAAGAGATGCCCTGATTGGTCAGAAATGAGCCAGGAGCAAGCTAAAATCTGAATCTAAAGTCTTACAAAAAGGTGTAGTCAACCAATTAAGCATTTGAAAAGCTGATGGGTGAGGTTCTCTAACAGGATTACACTCAACAACATCTTTAACTGATTCCCTGGAAAGAGAAGCAATAGTTATGTGGAAGGGTGAGAAATGTATTATCGTTTGCATCTTTAATTATCTGAGTTAATTGGGATAATCAATCTTGTTTGCATTGCTGAAATTTGACATTAGACTTTGTCAGTTTGTAAGTGACTGTATTGTAGGCCTACTGAAATGTAAATAGCCTATATTGTTTGAAATGTACTTGATTTAGTAATTTGGTAATTGTTATTAGCAAAGTCAGCAAGTATTTGTGTTTCTCTACAATCCTACCTTCATTTTGTGACATTAAATTCTGATTATTATTATTATAGGCCTATGTTAAATTAAATACCTGAAAAATTCGTTAGACCTATATAATATGAACAAATCTTAATCATATTTTGTATAATAATAATACTATTTTTTTGTTGTTGTTGTTATAAATAAATACCATATTGTAATCTATCTTATTCAAAGTTTATACAAATTAGCCTTTCTGTTTTTTTTAGTGGGGAGTTAACCTCCTCTAATCTCTCTCTCTCTCACACACACACACACACACACACACACACACACACACACACACACACACACACACACACACAGGATGAGTAACCAATCACGCTTTTTGCAAGAGGGCTCGCCTGCACACAGTCTGCACACCGCAGTCGATGATAGCCAACAGTCTCAACACAGTTGCAGGCCTACGCCCTGGCTATAAATTGTATCTGTGTGTATTTGAATATATAAACGAAAGGCACAGCTCTCGGTAACGTTAACTCACCCGCCTTTTAATCCAAATAACCGATAGGCCTCGCAGTAACTTCGGCCTCGGTGGCGGCCCTCTCAAATCCATTTCGAGATAACCGATTGTCTTTTTGATCCGTTTGTTCCTTGCAACGAAGCACGGGGCAGGTCTGCTAAGGTCTGGAGCTCTCGGCTGAGTACAGAGCAGTTCGAAGCCAAGCCTCTGCTCCATATGCACATCTGTTCACCACGTGACATTTTAAAACTACACACATCTGTTCTAAATTTCTTTCTTTCTGTGACTCTGCATCATGTCCGTTGTCCATCTATAAAAAAAAAAACATTTACCGCAATGGCGTGCAGTGCAAAAAGAAAAAAAACAAAACAACAAAGGTATTTAGGCTATTTAAACAAATGTATTGGCCTTTGCATTAAAAAAAAAAACTAAGATGAAAAAATAACAATACAGGACAAAAATACGAGTAGACCAAACTACACTTTCGTGTTGTTGAGCTATGTTCATGTAGGCCTAATTTATTTTTGATCAGCTAAAGTCAGGATATGCTAAATAGGCCGACGTTAAATTGTCTAAAGCTCCTTGAATTTCATAGACTTCTGAGAATTCCACACATTTTCACATAACACCTTAACGGACATGTGTCAATTAAAAAGATTTAAGGAGGACTGAAAGATTCAAAATGTTTTTTTCAAATCAATAATAGGCGCCACAAACTGAAAACCACAAATCATTATAGCTATGAATTTTGTAAACTCAATTTGGTGATTTATACAAAACTAATAGCCCTACATTATATTGGATTGGATTGAATGGCATTAAGCCGTAGCTGTATGTTGTCTAATTGGGAAATTGACCTTTGGAAACTTTGAACTTTTGAATTCAGGGAGGATAATTTATATGAATCGTTCGTAAGCAGTAGCAAAGAGCACTGTAGTTAAGAGCAGTGAATGAAACTAAATAGGCTCAATAATTTAAATATATATTGCCTAAAATAAAATTTATATTGTCACCCAATATATTTTGGTGACAATATGACCTGTCGTTTTTAGGATGTCACTTTCAAACAGCCTAAACTATAAGTAGGCATAGCCTGAATATAGTCCCCCCCAAAAAATGTCTGTTAAATGGAGATTGTCTTATTTAATTACAAACGCTACCTTAAGGCCCAATCCTGTTTATACAAATATTATATTTAAACAAATAGCCCTGCTTCTCTACAGCAATATCAAGATCAAGAGATAAAAATAATCCTCATCTATTTACTTTACTTGCTAGTTGTTTTTAAGTTTATTGTCGTTCCTATGATTTTGTTGGAAAATACAAATAAACTAAATATAGATTTAGTTGAGAAATTATAACGAAAATAAGTAAAATAAAACAATGAAAAATATACACAAATTTCTTGAATAAATTTGTTGTGAATTAAGCATATATATTTTTAAACTATACAACTGTGCGAAAACTCGGATTGGTGATAACACTTTATCGCCAATACTATATACCATTTACGATTAGATACAAAAGATACAACATTCCTCTTTGAGGGTCCTTCTTCTTAATGTTAGGCCTAATGTGAAGACCCACTTGATGATAGGATAGGTCTACATATAAATTGTAGTTTGCTTTGGAAGAGCTTTCAGCTGAATATAGGGTTTTGCTATTATGTTGTTGTTGTTGCGATACAGTCCATTGCTTGTTAAGTAGGCCAACTAATTTTAAGTAGGCTAAGGCTCAGACATGACATTTGATTAATATTATTGATATGACAAAACAGTAAGTGTAAACATTTCATTTTAATTTTAATGCAAAAATATACAAAAATGTACATAGATAATAAAAATAGAAATGTGTTTATGGCACAGCTCAATCTTCTCCAATGTTTCACCAATAAATAAATAAATGAATTCTGAAAATACATTTGCACAGGTTATCGTATTATGAGCATTACTCATTGACACTCACACACAAAAACTGATTCGATGCCTTTTGACTTCCACTGAATTAAGTCCAAAGGCATACATACACAACAAGGTACATTCCCATTCGTCGTCAAAAACAATCAAAGGTTTCAGAAAGTAGTGAGGTAACAATAAAATGCGTGACTCATTCGGGGCTTAAGGGTTTAAATATTGTGTTCTCTTGTATCCAGAATTGGACTCCAGATAGTCCCGACACAGTGATAGGTTGAATCAGCAGTCACCTGTAAATAAGAATAAATCAAGTTGTATATGTCATAAACTCATTTGATTGGCCTATCAAACTACTAACTGGACATATTATGTAGGCCTATTATGGATTTCCTTACAGCAATATTCGGAAAATAATTAGCAAAAAGCATACCGTTTACAACGTTTTTTCCAGCAGCTAGTGAGATGTTGACATTGACCAAACGCCTTCCATTCTCCACACAGAAAACGCATAGCTTAATCTCTCATGAGCCGGAGAACTACAACTTGCCATTTTTGAGTCCAACTCGTCGCTTTGCAGTACTTGGCAGAGAAAGTCGATGTATCTGGCAGCGAGCTTTAGTGTTTGTATTTTGCTTAATTTGTCTGAGGGCAAAGTGGGAATGATTTTCCGCAGTGCTGCAAACGCTTGGTTCAGTGACTGAGTCCTCTGCCTTTCCCGGACGTTGGCCATGACGCGCTGGGTCTGGAGCTCTGAGAAAGACTGGGGTGGGCTGCTGCTGTTGGACTTCTTCCCTCTCTTCCCAGGGGTCGGGCTATCTGAATCCTCCCCGTTTCTACTCGATCTCCTTCTGATACTCCCACATCTCTTGGGTTTCCTATCTTCTCCCTCGCTGTTGCCGAGACTGTCCACTGGAGAGAAGGGGGAGCTGCAGCTCGACTCGTCCCCTAGGGTTTCTTCCGACATCACCTTGGGTGGGGATGACGACCAATAAGAAGTTGCAACGAAAGATCCTACATTAAATGAACGGATAATCCCACTAGTGATTCATTTTGTCGTTGCAAGCACAACATAATCCATACAGATGTACACTGGTGAACGCAAGTATATTCTGATACTTGAGTTCTTATAGGCTGCATGAAGTAAATCATTTTTGGGGAGCGATTGGATAGGCCAAGACAGTGTATGACGTGAAGAATGGGTGGGTGCACCCAGAACTCACATAGTCCACTTAGATTTCAGCTCATTGAGTAGATTGATACTGACAAGATAAACGGCAAGATAAATATATTTATTATTACTCACTTTTTGGTGCAGTTCACCAACATTTTAGTTTCGAATAAGTATGTAGTTGATCATTCTGGAGCAGACTTAAACATTAAGGGATCGGATGATTTTTATTTTTTTGCATTATTTTTTACATACAGCATTTTATTTATTATTTATTTTTTATTTATTTTTATTCATTAGTCTTTTAGACCTACATAAAAAAATAACAAATTTCAGTCAATGTCATAGGATACCTTTTTGGCCAAAACGGTGGAACTTTAACCTCCACAAGAGGGCGTTGTTCCGCTGGTAGCGGTATAGGCCTACTTACTGCTGTCCTAATAAATCTGTTGAGAAATGCAAGTGTTTATTTGTATGCAAATTATATCCCTTGTTCAAGTATGGCAAAAACCGAGAATTCCAACGTGATGCTATCCAATGGATTTTAACTTGGATATTTAGGATATTTACTTTTGAACATTATGATATTCATTGTCATATCCTTGTGAGGCTAGCAAATGTTTTATATCTGATTTGGTACCAAATTAAGAAGGTTTTCAGAACTAATAACTAAGTCTTCTGGTTCCTTGGACATGGCTATGGTGGACAACTACATGCATTATCAAACTGGCCAACTGAAGAAGCCCTATACTCCATTATTCAAAAATACAAATAAAAGTTGATTATACTTTAGAACTATGTAACAATATGCATTGTGCACTGAAGGTTCTAAACTGAACCAAAGTATGGGTATCGTTTCAACATTTCGAGAGTAGTGTACATCTCTGTCTGTCTGTCTGTCTGTTTGTCTGTCTCTCTCTCTCTCTCTCTCTCTCTCTCTGTCTGTCCGCATGCCCCCCCCCCCCCCCCCCCCTCCTCTCTCTCTCTCTCTCTCTCTCTCTCTCTCTCTCTCTCTCTCTCTCTCTCTCTCTCTCTCTCTCTCTCTCTCTCTCTCTCTCTCTCTCTCTCTCTCTCTCTCTCTCTCTCTCTCTCTCTCTCTCTCTCTCTCTCTCTCTCTCTCTCTCTCTCTCTGATATTTACCAGGATGTGCGAGATACAATATTCATCTTGTTTAGGATGATGCTTATTTTGTGAGGTTAAAGAAGCCTGTTGTCCAGGGGAGCAGCATGTGGTCCAGGAAGCCAGAGGGCAGTCAGGGTCAGAGGTCATGACACCACTGAACATCCATTCTAGGTTCTGCAGAGGCCTGAGAAGAGAGCCTTGTTCTCAGGGAGCCTGCCAGCCAATAACAGCCAACAAGGATGTTTTAACTGTGACCCATGTGTTACTCAGTCCTTCATCTGTTTAACATTTAAGGGCAAAAATTAAAAGGTTTATTTATGCAGTTGAATTGTGAATGTCTATCATTGTGCTGCATATGATGTATAACACAATGTCATCTTTTTCTAATAATATGAATACGTCTTAGTGTGCATGGATGTCTTCTTAATACTTCCTTAAAAAGGTAAGGGTGCCTGTCCATGGTGCTGGGGTGCATTTTATTCTGCATTGTTATATGATTTGTTTTTTTCCAATGTACAATGTATCAAATCATTTAGTTTAAAACAAACATGGAAGAAAGCATACAAGAAAGCAACCCTTTTCTTTAGCTCATATGTGTTATTGGTGATAACTAAGACTAGCAGCCTCAAAAGAGCATGTTATTGATGTGCTTTTGATGTACTTTTATTTGGCAGGCATACTCATACTGTAGTATTTCCTTCCTTGCTGTTGTTACTTTGAGAACACACTGCTGCTTCTAAATAACATTATGCCATTAGAGGATGCAAGCAGACCGTTGTTGACGTTTGATAAAGACATGCCCTGCCTTCATCAGTTTGCAGCATTCAAATAAAATTGCTGGATAAAATGAGCCCTTTTCAATGAATGCTAGAGCCAACATTAGAAGCATAAAAACAGCATTTCCCCTGATTGAATGACATTATTGTAAACCATTTGGGAAAAACATAGATGAATCTGTCAATGAATAGTGTGTTGAAGTTGTAATAAATGTGTGTGTATGATAAAGTGTGTGTGTGTGTGTGTGTGTATGATAAAGTGTGTGTGTGTGTGTGTGTGTGTGTGTGTGTGTGTGTGTGTGTGTGTGTGTGTGTGTATGTGTGTGTATGTGTATGTGTGTGTGTGTGTCTGTGTGTGTGTGTGTGTGTGTGTGTGTGTGTGTTTGTGTAGTGGGACAATAGTGAGAGATGCAACTCACACCACTGAATCACAGACAAACCAGAACCTTGACAGCTCCATTGAGACTTGTCTTAATTTCTCATTGCAGAAATGTCCTCTATCAGACTACACAGCATATCGATTGAAAGACAGACAGTCATGTTCTCTTTATAAAGTCTTACCGCACGTCCCAAGGGCTAGGCTGAGATGACAGACATGGACCAGCTGTTGGGGATGAGAGATGAGAAGGAAGTGTGACTCACTTCTTCTTCTGATCAAACCTACAGATGAGCAAGGTCATAAAAAACACATTTTTAACAGGCTCAATTTGAGACATTCTTCTTAGGGGCTCTTCACGCTAAGAGCAGTGTACAGGTAAGAAGAGAGTGGGTTGGTTGATTGCAGTGGTGTGGATGAAAACAGCTCTTTGTGGGTTGTTTGGGTATGTGTATGTGTAAATATATGTAAAATGATGCCATGTAATATGATGATCAAAAGGAGACCTTTAAAACCAAAAGGGTTTGATGCCATGGCTTAATTATGGAGGAACACAAAGAAAGAAAGCTTGACTACCAGTAAGACACTTGGACAGCCACTCGTGCTTAACTGACATAAAAGAAAAAACTACTGAGGCAGATGAAGATTACATCCAAATAAGCCCGATCACAGGATCCACTCCAGTAAGTTTGAATAAAATACACAGATTCAGCTATGAAGACATATCCAGTCATGCCGGTCATTCTGAAAGGCCGCCCAAGCCAGCCTTTCAGAATGACTTTACATAGTTACTAATAATACTTTACATAGTTAGCACACTACTCCGGGTAGGGAATGAGTCCTTACCCCAAGTGAAGGAGTTTAAGTACCTCGGGGTCTTGTTCACGAGTGAGGGGAGGATGGAGCAAGAGATGGGCCGGAGAATCGGAGCAGCGGGGGCGGTTTTGCATTCGCTCTACCGCACCGTTGTGACGAAGAGGGAGCTGAGCCAGAAGGCGAAGCTCTCGATCTTCCGGTCTATCTTTGTTCCTACTCTCACCTATGGTCATGAAGGTTGGGTCATGACCGAAAGAACGAGATCGCGGGTACAAGCGGCCGAAATGGGTTTTCTCAGGAGGGTGGCGGGCGTCTCCCTTAGAGATAGGGTGAGGAGCTCAGTCATCCGGGAGAGACTCGGAGTAGAGCCGCTGCTCCTTTGCGTGGAAAGGAGCCAGTTGAGGTGGTTCGGGCATCTGATAAGGATGCCCCCCGGGCGCCTCCCTATGGAGGTGTTCCGGGCACAACCAGCTGGGAAGAGACCACGGGGAAGACCCAGGACGAGGTGGAGAGATTATATCTTCACACTGGCCTGGGAACGCCTCGGGATCCCCCAGTCAGAGCTGGCTGATGTGGCCCGGGAAAGGGAAGTGTGGGGTTCCTTGCTCGAGCTGTTGCCCCCGCGACCCGACCCCGGATAAGCGGTAGAAGATGAGTGAGTGAGTGATAGTTAGCACAACACAGTATCGGAGAAATGCAAACGATGACAAACACATCATCTGCATCTTGTGCATCTTGCATATAGGGAAATCTCACCGCTACAGTAAAAACCAAACCTCTAAAAATATGGTGCCCAGCAAATAATAGTGGTGAAGTGTGGGGAAAGGTGGCATGCTGGGTTATTGTTATGACAGTGGTGCGTGTAGTATTCTAAGGGTGTACCCACTGTTTTAAAGGTCTGGATACCTGCAACCATTGAATCTTTCCACCATCTGTTCGTGGGGTCATAGAGGAATGTGCCCGGTATCACTCATGGTTATTTTTTCTCACCATTTTTTAATTTTCTTTGCATTAATGTTTAAAATAAACTCAAAACAATGATAGGATTTTTTAGATTAAACTTTATTGTCATTGTGCAGAGTACAAGTACAGGGACAACGAAATGCAGGATTTAAATTATTATGGAGGATAATCTACCCATTCTCAAGCCTAACTAGCAGTCCTCCATATGTTTCTTAGATAAACCTAGAGCCAAAGAAGTATAAGAAAAACCAGTCAGCAGACACATTCTGCGACTCCCCTGACCAAACCCCACACAGCTGACCAAACCCCACACACCTGACCAAACCCCTCACTGCAAGAGCGGATGTGACCGTATCAACACAAATAAACCACCAGAAAGAGAGAGAGAGAGAGGGGGGGGGGGGGGGGGGCTCAGTAAGACTCTTTTCTGTAAGGGTGGTTGATGGAAAAGTAAAAGATTAGTAAGGTGTCAAAGGATGAGGAAGGAGCAAAACCAGAGATCACAAGCCACCCTTCCTTACAATTTACAGTCTCTGTCATGGTTTACTCTGTGTTTCCCCTGTGTCCTGATTCCCTCCTTGGTGATTGCCCCATCGTGTTCACCTGTGTCTTGATCCCTCACCTGTCTTGGGTTTGTAATTAGTCTGTGTATTTAAGTCCTGTCTGCTGTTCAGTCCTTGTCCAAGTCTTGTCGTCGTTTGTCGCAGTTCATGTGAGTTGTCGTCCGTCTGTTCTCTGCATTTGGGTCCTAATCCACCGCAACTCGTGACGGAAGACTCGGACCCCAAATGGACCCAGCAGAGAGGAACCCATACTGGGGCACCCGTTTGGCACGGGGGGGACCTCTGTCAGCCAGACGGGCCACCAAGCATCAGAACGGGCCAGCTGAGGCCAACCCGTTCTGTGGAACCCGTCTGGCATTCGGAGGACCGCCGTCTGCGAGACGGGCCACCAAGCCCACAGCTCCACTGTCCAGCTGGGCCCCTGTGACTGACACTGGAGGGGAGATGATCACGCTGTTTGAGTGGTTCAGATGGCGGGTTGTCTTCCCTCACTACCAGGAAGAGCCGCAGCGGCCTCCTGTCCCCGCGGGGCCGCAGCGCCCTCCTGTCCCCGCGGGGCCGCAGCGCCCTCCTGTCCCCGCGGGGCCGCAGCGCCCTCCTGTCCCCGCTGGGCCACAGCGCCCTCCTGTCCCCGCTGGGCCGCAGCTGTCCCAAGTTGGGGAGGTCCAGCCGACACTTGCACGCTTGCTGGAGGTAGTCCGTCCGACGCCCGCTCCACGCACTCTGGTGGCTGTCCGGCCCGCTCCTCGTTCGCTGGAGGCGGTCCGGCCGGCCCCGCCCCCGAGTCTGCAGCCGCTCCAGAGGCTCCGCCCCCAGATTCTGCAGCCTCAGCCTCCCCTGAGGCCCTGGTCCCAGCGGCATTCTGTGAGTCCAAGGGGTTCCGCCTTCACCGCCGGCCTCCGGAGGGTCCGCGCCCCCGCCGCCGGCCTCCAGAAGGGTTCCGCCTGACGTTCCCTGCTCCGCCCCTGGTAGACCTCCTCCAGGCCCCCTCCTCCCACCCATCTTGGTGTTGGAGTTTAGGGACGTCAGGAGCCGTCCCTTGAGGGGGGGTTCTGTCATGGTCTGTGTCTGCGTTGTCTTGTTTTCATTGGTTTGCTCTGTGTTTCCCCTGTGTCCTGATTCCCTCCTGGTTGATTGCCCCATCGTGTTCACCTGTGTCTTGATCCCTCACCTGTCTTGGGTTTGTAATTAGTCTGTGTATTTAACTCCTGTCTGCTGTTCAGTCCTTGTCCAAGTCTTGTCGTCGTTTGTCACAGTTCATGTGAGTTGTCGTCCGTCTGTTCTTGTCTGTGCTTAGTTTACAATTAAAATAGTCAAAAGTACTCTCGCCTGCCTCGCCTCTCTGCATTTGGGTCCTATTCCACCGCAACTCGTAACTGGGCAAAAATGTCTAACTTGGCCACAACAGCTTGGCATGTATCATGAATGATTATACTGGAACAAAAACAAATTTAAATGCTATTTCTGTAACATACAACGTGAACTTATGTTGCTCTTTGAATAACAACATACTTGAAATCACAAACATAGTTTGACTTATTTCAATAATAATTCATGTCATACTTTCTATAGCTAAATCGCTATTGTTATGTGGTTGTCAGCATGTGTAATGAAACATTACTGTATCAAGGTAAGAGCTCTCTGCAATTCATTACCCTCCAACTGCAAAAGAAGACGTTCTAGCCAACTATAGACCTATATATAACCTCCCCTTTCTCTCGAAGATCCTTGAAGTCGCAAATCAGTTGACTTTCTTCATAATCATAATCTATTCAAGGATTTTCAGTCAGGATTTAGAGCGCATCATAGCGCACAGACTGCACTGGTCAAAATAACAAATTACATTCCAATTGCTTCAGACGAAGGACTTGTCATTGTCATCTTGTTAGATCTTTGCTGCATTTGACACTGTTAGGATGACCACAATTGCAGCTGGACAGTACAGCTAAAGAATACCCAGGCAGGATTGTCGAGTGTCACAGATGAGTCTTTATTGTAAAACCTCATCCAGCCCCAGTGATCCCAAAATGGCGCCTTATATAGGGTGTCTATCTAATGAGGGAGAACCCATTTCCCATGATGACATGCTCTCCCTTCAACAAACACACTGTTCTCACCACTATCCCCACAGTCTTCCTTAAAACACACCTATTCACAAACACACAGCATCCCCAGTTCCAGCTCATCACAATAATAAAACTCAACCCTCCAACACTCCTACTAATCACCGCTTGGTTGCCCCCGGAAATATAAATATGGTGCCTTGTGTTTCCTGGGGAGGCCTTTTGACCGAACACCCTGGAGACTGGTGAGTACATTTCACACACACACTTTACCATTCCCAATATACTAACACACACTATTGCACAACATATATTAGATAAGTCACATCATCTCATCTTAGCAATAATTAACCACATAAATGCACATTAAACCTCATGTCCCTCTTTTGCAGGTGGAAGTTCCACCTGCAAAAGAGGGGCATGAGGTATGTTAGGATTTAAATTGGACTCACCTTGGCGTGGGTATCTGTATGGAAGGCACGGAAATGCCTCAGCATAGATGAGGTGTTGTTGTATCCCAACTCCTTGGCACACAACAAGCACTTGACCTTGGAATGAAATAAAAAAATATATATAAATATGGTGAAGAATGATAGGCTAGTATATTGAATCACACACAAAAAACATGTATGACTAAAGATGTAACGACTAATAAAAATACAATTATACCTTGTTTTGGATAAAATAGGCTACCACAATAATCAAGAGTAAATGAGTGTGGGGTGTACTGCGAACCTCGATAAGTGCGTTCGCGAGGTATGTTGCGCTCAAAGCCTGGGTTAGCTGTCACACGAAAGTCGCTCTCTTTTAGCGGCGCTATATCACCATGGTAACTTATGCTGGCAACCAAACCTGGTAGGGAGGAAGTTTTCAGCTAACTTTCCGATTAGATCAGCTACTTAAAGATGAGCGCCGCCTCCTAGTGGTGTTTCGCTGAGTTTTTTTTTCTTATTTGCTACAGGTAATCAACATCAGATGAAAGGTTAGTATGGAGTAGAGTCCTATAGTCCTCTATAGGACTCTAGTATGGAGGACTAAAAGTGCCAAAATTAAATAAATAAATACACCATTAAATAATTAAATTAATAAATACACCATTAAATAATTCTTAAATGTGTCATTAATTAATTACAATTGACGAGAGTTGACGAGTTGGTAATCAGTGATCAATCTGTAAACTTCGGTTGCTTGGCAACAGTAAACAAAGAGATCGTATTTTTTTTAACTGCTAACTAACAAACCGGTTTATGCGTTCACTGAACAAGGATTCTGGAAATATAAGACCACTTTTCCATCCGAAAATTAATCAGAACCGTTATTACCAACCCATAGACAGTAAAAGCCAAAACCTTTCTGATTCCCCATGTTCTCGCGAAAATGGTGTTAATAGCCTCAGCCACACAGATAGACTAAAAATACCAAGGGTACGAATAGACACTCGGAGGAATGTATTGAAGTTCTTGGAGTTTCCGCACTTTCCGACCAAGATGTTGACTATAGTATAGAGTGACTGCAAATTTAGAAGAAGTAGTGGAACGCTTCTCTGGTACCAGGGAGCATCAGGCCCAACACACACAGGGACCGGGGCGTTTGGCGTTTTGCATATCGAGTGCAGTTCTGGAGCATCAAGTTCTTAGTGGGTTACCCGCTGGTCAAATTGCAGCGATGTTCGGAGTGTCAAAGAGCTCTGCGTCAATCCATTATCTGGAATTGATTTGCCTTGACTTGATGGCAGGGTAACCAATCAGGCATTAGGATCCGCCTACCAACTTTGATGGGCGAGTTTGACAGTTTAGACAATTCATGAAGCACTGCAACACAGGATCATGAAATGTAAATGTAAATCATGAAATGTAAATGTCAATCATGAAATGTAAATGTAAATTTATTAAATAGTGAAATGATTATATACGTTTGTTTTTTTTACATAAAATTAATCGGTATTTTAATTAATTAATGACACATTTAATTATTTAATTCCAATTTTAATTAATGACACATTTAAGAATTATTTAATGGTGAATTTATTTATTTAATTTTGGCACTTTTAGTCCTCCATAGGTGGCGCAGTGACGCTTTATGCATTTGTGAATCCCGCCCAAATTTCGAACATCCGACGAAGCTTCGTTTGTCATCAATTACGTCACCGTCCCCAAATGGTACATACACTCCACTAAACACTTCCTGGATTACACGACCCACGCTCCAAAGCATTGGCACCCCACGTCCCAACACTACCCTTTACATCTTAACTATCAGTATCAGAGTGTGTCTTGAGCTCCACCTGGCCAGTGGTTAATGTTGATGCTCGTGTCCGAGAGGATAATACTTTCGGAGTGTCTATTCGTACCCTTGGTAAGATAAGATATGATAAGATATTCCTTTATTAATCCCCCTTAGGAGAAATTCACAGTGACCAGCAGTACAAGGGGATAGAGGAGTGCAATAAGAACCTGACTCTGACTCCTGACTCCTAACCTGGTACTTTTAGTACGAAGGAGTATTAGGGCCACACATGAAGAAAAACATTTTTTTTGCCATGACGAGATTAAAGTCGACACGTCGACTTTAATCTCGACATGTCGAGATTAAACTCGAGATGTCGAGAATAAACAATAACGCTACAACATTAGAATAACAACGCTACAATAGAATAACAGAATAACAACACTAATAGAATAACAACACTAATAGAATAACAACGCTACAATATTGTGACGTGGGCATCAAATAAACACGCACCGCATGCTGATTGGCTCTCTCGTGTTTGTGTGTGCGTGCGTGTGTGTCAGCTCTTTCTGATTGATGCTTATGCAGTTTCTGTGCCTATAATTTGGCAGCTTTTGGGTCTCCTTCATAGTATGTTGTTATATCTTATTTTCATCTCTACATTTTGCTGCAAGTTTTTTTTTTCTAATATTTTGTTTTAATGCAGGCTGAACTTGATGAAGTCGTACAAACCTGGAATTCACACAAGTTGACAGCGAAGGCAATGTCGACATGTTGACTTTAATGTCGACGTGTCGACTTTAATCTCGTCACGGCAAAAATATTTTTTTCTTCATGTGTGGCCCTAATACTCGTATTTTAGTCTATCTGTGTGGCTAAGGCTATTAACACCATTTTCGTGATGCGCGTGCACGGGAATTGAGGCTTTTGTTGGGAGAACATGGAGAATCAGAATGGTTTTGGCTTTTACTGTCTATGGGTTGGTAATAACGTTTCTGATTCATTTTCAGATGGAAAAGTGGCCTTTTATTTCCATAATCTCTGTTCAGTGAACGCATAAACTGGTTTGTTAGTTAGCAGTTAAAAAAATCTCTTTGTTTACAGTTACCAAGCAACCGACGTTTACAGACTGATCACTGATGTAGTGGAGAGAGGAGGGATTGGGGGTTCGATCCCCATGTGAGGCAAGCATTTTCTCTTTCATTTTTTTTTTTTTTTAGATTAGATTAGATTAAATTGTATTGTCATTGTGCAGCGTACAAGTACAGGGACAACGAAATGCAGTTGGCGTTCTAACCAGAAGTGCAAATGAGCGATAAAGGTGCAGGTTGAAATGCAGAATAAGGTGCGGAGTGCAAAATTGAAAAACATGAAAAGTGGCAGTAGTTATTAAAGTGGCAGTAGTTGTAATGGTATGATATGACCACCAGGGGGCTGAGGGTAGCCATAGGTATGTATATAAGGTGGATCGATGACACATGAATCAGTTGAGTATTAAACGTGATGAGTTACGCATCCTGACAGTTGGTCCTGAGTCGTTAATATACAGTACAACAAACGAACAATACATGGTGTCAGAATTCAACGACCCACGACAGGAAGAGTCGATTGAAGAACTGTGACAACTATTCGCAGTTTACGGTGGATTACGTGAGAGTTGTGAGTCGTGAGACGGCGAGGAAGGAGCGAAGTCAGCGAAAGCTAAGAAGCTAGCGACCAGCTAACAACGCCAGCATGGACCACATCTTCACCATCACACCACCCGGGGCTTTTGACTACGAGCCAAGTTCGTGGCCTGCCTGGATCAAACGTTTCGAGCGCTTCAGAATCGCGTCTGGACTGACAGATAAGGACAGCGCTTTCCAGGTGAATTCTCTGATTTATACAATGGGCGAGAAAGCCGAGGACATTTTGAGTTCCTTTGTGTTAGAGGCAGCTAAAGTTGACGATTACGACGAAGTTAAAAAGGCTTTTGATGAACACTTTGTTGGCACCCACAACGTAATTTACGAATGAGCCAAATTTAATGAGATGCCAAGAAGTAGGTGAATCTGCTGAGACCTTTATCACCGCAGTGCATAAGCTTGCCGAGCATTGCAAGTTTGGTGTCCTGCGTGAGGAACTGATCCGAGACAGGATTGATGTTGGCATACGCGATGCAAAATTGTCAGAAAAAATGCAGCTAAATGACAAGTTGGATTTAAAGACGGCAACAACGCAAGTGAGGCAGCATGAAGAGGTGAAAAAGCAACAGGCAGTTCTACGGTCAACCGAGGCATCGGAGCAAGTGGATGCGATATCCAGGAGAAAGATGAGCGGGAAAAAGTCTGCGCAGGGATTCAGCCCCTCTCACCCGCAGCATACAGCTAAGCCGAAACAGTGCGGGAAATGTGGGAAATTCCCGGAACATTCCTGGAAATACTGCCCAGCAAAGGACGTCGAGTGCAGAAAATGTTCAAAGAAGGGACACTATGCTGCAGTGTGCAGGGCTGCACAAAAATTAGATTCCATAGAGGAGGACGATTCAGCAGCTTACCTAGGGACTGTGAACCACTCACAGTCATCTACATGGACTGAGACACTTGCTGTAAATGGCGGACCTGTACGTTTTAAAGTGGACACTGGTGCGTCTGTGACTGCCATTCCTGAAACGGAATACGATGAACACAAACATGGCGCTTACACAGCAGCACGCAGGCCTCTCCTAGGGCCTTCAGGCCAGCCTCTGAATGTCATGGGGCAAGTGACTGCAGTCATCCAGAGGGGAGATAGAAAGATTGAGGAGGAGGTCTTCATCGTGAAAGATCTCACCACATCGCTGCTGGGTCTCCCTACCATCCGGAGACTGCACATGATCCCTCAGCTGAACAGCATAGACGTCACAGAGGCATCCTTCCGCTCAACGTACCCAGAGGTCTTCCAAGGGCTAGGCCAGCTCCAGGGTGAATACAAGATCAAGCTTAAAGGAGATGCCATGCCCTACGCACTCTCAGCACCACGGAGAGTGGCCATTCCTCTGCGCCAAGGTGAAAGAGGAGCTAGACAGGATGGAGGAGTTGGGGGTCATAGCCCGCGTGGAAGAACCCACAGAGTGGTGCGCGGGCATGGTGCAGGTCGTGAAGCCCTCAGGAAAAATTTGCATATGTGTAGATCTGACTCACCTGAATGAAAATGTCATCAGAGAGAGACACATCCTGCCTGCGGTGGACGAAACGCTGGCCAAACTCGAAGGGGCCAGACTCTTCACCAAGTTGGATGCAACATCAGGCTTCTGGCAGGTGCCATTACACAAGGAGTTGATGCTGCTGACGTTCATCACACCAGAGGGCCGCTACTACTTCAAAAGACTGCCCTTCGGCATATCGTCTGCCCCTGAACACTTTCAAAGGAGGATCTTCCAGCTCATCGATGGCATAGACGGAGTCCTTTGCCACGCAGACGATGTCCTCATCACAGGACAGGACCAGGCAGAACATGACAGCAGGCTACACAGAGTGCTGCAGAAGTTCAGAGAGGCTGGCCTCACCCTCAATGAAAAATGCCAGTTCGGTCTGACTGAGATCCGGTTCCTGGGTCACGTCATCAACGCCCAGGGCATCAGAGCAGACCCAGACAAAATCAAGGCGATCCTCGAAATGCCTGAACCGAAAGATGTGGCGGATGTTCACCGCTTCATGGGCATGGTGAATTTTGTTGGCAAATTTTCACCCCGCCTGCCTGACCTCACAAAGCCCATCCGCGACCTGCTGAAGACGGAGAACAGCTGGGCATGGGGGCCACCCCAGCAGAAAGCGTTCAGAGAGACGAAGAAAGAACTGGGGTCAGAGACAGTGTTAGCCCAATACAGTCCAAACCATGAAACCATAGTGTCTGCAGATGCCTCCTCATATGGGCTAGGGGGGGTCTTGACACAAAAACAGCCAGACGGTGAGTGGAGACCTGTTGTTTTCATTTCACGAAGCCTCACCAAAGCTGAATCACGATATGCCCAAATTGAAAAAGAGGCATTGGCGTTGACCTGGGCAACGCCAATGCGCCGCTGCGAGGATACCTAAGTGGTCTGGGCTTTACCATTAGAACTGACCACAAACCACTCCTCACACTCCTGAAGTCCAGAGCATTGGATGACCTGCCGCCAAGGATTATCAGGTTCAGACTCAGGCTGCTCAGATTCAACTTCAACATCATCCATGTCCCAGGTAAAAACCTAATAACTGCTGACGCACTGTCGAGGGCGCCACTTCCAGCTACAGGCACAGAGGTGGAGCACAACCTGGAAAAAGAATGTCAAGCTTACCTGAACAGCATGGTGGAAAGCCTACCAGCCACACCTACAAAACTGGACGAGATAAAAAGTGCCCAACACTCGGATGATGCCTGCAAACGCCTCAGCCGTTACATTGCAAACGGCTGGCCTGAACACAGACGCGACGTGCATGAACTGCTGCTACCTTACTGGCTGGACAGGTCATGCCTGCATGTAAGGGGAGGAATGCTCATGAAAGGTGAGAGACTGATCATCCCAGAGCACATGAGAGCTGACATCCTTCAGAGACTGCACCAGGGACATCAAGGCATCAACAAATGTCTAGCTAGGGCCAGAGAATCAATCTGGTGGCCCGGCATCACGTCCGCTGTGAAGCAGATGGTGGAAAGATGCGAAACATGTGCACGTGAAGCTCAGACACCTGTGGAGCCCCTCCTCACTACTGAGCTCCCGAGCAGACCCTGGCAGAGAGTCGCAGCAGATCTTTTCCAATGGCAGCTTGGGAACTATTTAGTTCTGATTGACTACTTCTCCCGCTATATCGAAGTCTGCACGCTGCCCAGCACTTCAGCAAAACAGACTATAGCCAGATTCAAAGCTGTGTTTGCCAGACACGGCTGCCCTGAAGTATTAGTCACAGACAATGGTCCCCAGTTCTCGTGCATGGAATTCTCTCAGTTCGCACAGGACTATGATTTCACCCACGTGACAAGCAGTCCCCGTTATCCTCGTAGCAAGGGGGAGGCAGAACGGGCCGTGAGAACGGTCAAGTCCCTCTTGGAGAAAGAGGGAGACTTTCACAAGGCACTGCTGGCCTACAGGGCCACTCCACTGGCCCATGGATTCTCCCCATCCCAGCTGCTGATGGGCAGAAGGATCAGAACGTCGGTTCCAGTGTCTCCAGCACAGCTACAACCAGAGAGGCCAGATCTACAAACATTCAGAACAAAGGACGCCGCGGTGAAGCTGCAACAACAACAGACATACAACCGGAGATATCGCACTCAAACCCTGCCACCTCTACAGCCGGGACAGCAGGTGTGGGTCAGACCTACAAACACCAGAGGGACCGTTGTGGGGCCGGCGCACACACCTCGCTCATACGAGGTGGAGACAGCAGAGGGAGGACGGCTGCGACGCAACCGCTCACACCTCAGGGAAGTACCAGTACCTCCAGAACCAGGTGAGACCGTAACAACTAGGTCGGGCCGACCATCTAGGCCTCCTGAAAGACTGGACCTTTGAACATTGGACAAAGAAAAAAAAAAAAAAAGAGAAAAACACTGAGCTCTAAATGAAAAAGAAAAAGAAAACAGAGAATATACCGGAGCTGTAAAAGAAAGATGTTATGTTTCTGTTCTGTTTGAAAAGCAATGTTCAGATACAAGATGGCTATGGTAAAATATTATTTCTCCATTAGGTTCGGTGATTCAATGCTGGAGCTTTAAGGTTTTAATTTAGGAGTTTGAAATGAATAAAAGTGAATTCTTAAGTTTACATGGTAAATGAAAATAAGGAAATAGCCATACTGTTTAAAGATTGTTGTTATGTTAATGGTTTGCCTGAAACAGTTAAACTGCCAGCTAAAAGGGGGAGATGTAATGGTATGATATGACCACCAGGGGGCTGAGGGTAGCCATAGGTATATAAGGTGGATCGATGACACATCAGTTGAGTATTAAACGCAGGGGCGTAATTTGCGGGGGGTTAGGGGGGTCATGACCCCCGCAAAAATCCGATCACACTAATATAACCCCCCCAATATCATAACATCATTCAGATTAATAAAAATATGAAATATTCTGAATGAATAACTTGTTTGTTTTCTTTATTCATTTCATTTGCCAGCAAGATAGTATTGTGTTTTAATCATCTGTAATGTAGCCTACCCCCCCCCCCCCCCCCCACCGACTACTTGGTATTACCTGGTATTACCTCCTAACTAAGAAGTCAGTGTGCACACAGTTTGTTTCTTTTACACAGAGACGCAAACAGGTGTTTGGTGCTTTTAACTGAAATACCTCATTATGTGATTTACAGATGGGCCTTTTTTTTTGTATTTTCATGCTTTTGTTTAGATTTTTGAACTGGTGATGCCCACCACCAATATCAGTTTTCCCATGGCATGTTCAGAATAAAGCTGCACTCCAGTGTTCCACCCTGTATTTCGTGTTGAGTGTTGAATTCTGCATGATACATTTGCTGCATATAGGTTCTAATACAGTGATGCAATTGATTAATCTTCAAGTATCTTTTTTCAAAAGATAGTGACACACACACAATTAATTAAGTGGAAGCTGTCACTGCTGGCTAGTGCTTAAACACTGAATTTAACTACTGTGTCATTATGGCATAAATAGTGAACAACTGCATTTACGTTAAGTAGCCTAAATCAGTAAAAGTAACACAATACAGGAAGGGCAAATTAGCATGTTATCTTTTACACAAGAAAATGATTAAATAAATAAATATGCCGCAAGTTTAACGCCCCCAATGGTAGACCCAAAGTTACACCTTAAACGTGATGAGTTACGCATCCTGACAGTTGGTCCTGAGTCGTTAATATACAGTACAACAAAGGAACAATACAGTAGTTATTAAAGATGCAGTAGTTATTAAAGTGACGGTGAACAGTAAACAGTGCAGGTGGAGGTAATGATTGTTGAGGTAGTAACGGTGCAAGTGGAGGTAGTGATCGTCAAGGTAAACGGTAGCAGAAACAGGCTGTAAACAGTGTAAAAAATGTAAAAAAAAATGTAAACAATGTACAAGTAGTGCAAAAGATAATAATATAATACAATAAAGTGTACAGGTGATGCAATACTGCGCTGGATACCGGTATTTGCATGCCATTTTGCAAGTGTATCAACTTCTGAATGAAATGAGTCTCATCAGTGTAAGCTACAGTACACATGTTGTGTGTACAAGTTGTGTGTTGTATAATTTCAAGATGTAGTTGGCATGAGAGAAATTTGTTTGTGGTCCTAAATCAGTGATACTTACATACAACAGCTTACGTGGATTGAACTCCTGTATCATAAAGTTTCAAATTCAATGCCTCTGATATACTGATTTGGAGAACACTTACACATTACATCTGAATCTAGCAATAAGTCAAAGATGAACGTATATTGTTTTACTTGCTGTTGTTCTATTCCCAATGCTATCCTAGGCAATCATGGGTGTTTACAAATGTATTTGAAGAATCTGATCACAATTAAAAATGTTCTGAGAAGATCCAGTCAGAGTGACCTTGTCTGCAGCAGTTTTTTTTTTTAATTATTATTATTACATTGTGTGATCAATATGCCAGGGTAAATGTACAGGGGTGCAAATAGCATATACTGGTAATTGTACCACGGGTACAAATAGCCTCACCCTAAAACTTTTCAGATCGTCTAACACTATGGTCTGAAGCCCCGTGCATAAAACACTCAGCGAGAATCACTTGAGTGTCTGTTGGACTGCTGCTGTCCCTACTATACATTTCAAGCCAGTCAACGTTTAACAGAAGAATGCATTACCTTATCTGACCACCAGATAGAGCCAGTCAGTAAGCAATAGTTCGGAAGAGCGACAGTAGCAGAATTTCAGTCATCTATGTTTACATTGAAACAATGATTGTACTGCTTTTCATTTTGCATGTATGGTTTTCTTTTAATATTGAAACATGTTAACATGTTGTTTGTGTGAGTGCTTGAGATAGAGAGAGAAAGACAAAACAAATTGTGAAAACAAACAAGAGTTCTGGTGTGTGTTTTTTTTTTTTTTAAATAAATTACAATCACGCAAAGTGCCAACACATTCCAAATACACATTCCAAATTCAAGTTCATTTTAAATTATCATCTTTTAGATATCTAAAGCGTGTTATCTTGACAAAAGCTGTGGACAATCAGTTAGGGGAAACATAATGTTATTTATTGGCATCAAACAGTAGTAACAGTGAGCTATGGCACCTTTTGATGTTTAAATGTGTTGTGTTTGAAAAAGTATTTATAGGTTAGTAAATATAAGGTTATATCTATATCTATATTTTCCCAAATATCTCTTTAAAAAAAGAAAAAATAGACTATATACTTAGTACGCATGTTTTAAGTAGTCACAGGTGCAGCTTTAGCAAAAAAAAACTTTTTTTCCAATAGATTCACTGAGCTCCCACTGAGCTCCTTCCCCTCTGTCTCAGTAATGGAGGTGTTTCCGGCATGATCCCTTAGTGACTTAATGCAGGTGTCCTGGTTGGCCTTTAACATGACTATCTGTGGCATGACCCCTGCTGTGCAAGGCCTGGGCATACCCTGCCATTTCCTCCCCAATGCTACGAGCACCGTATCATTTGGCCATCGACAAATGACTGGCTAGCTGTTGGTGCCAATGAGAGGGCAGGGAGGGCAGAGGAGGAGAAAAACTATAGGAAGCACAAATCTCTTTCCCCCAAAGCTTGTCGTAAT